>VXAY01000971.1:551819-597868 GCA_013399855.1 Oxyruncus cristatus | reverse complement strand
AAAAAAAAAAAAAAAAAGGGAAAAAAGTTTTGTCAAACAATCCAATGAAATCCAGGTGAGATCAGTAGAGAAGAAAAGGTTTTTGAATGTCTGCTGTGTGAAACAAACTCTTCCTTCAGAAAGGATTGGAGACTTGTTAAAATAAAGAACTCTCTTGCTTCAAGTAGTACCTTGAATTGTATGATCTACTTTACAGGCACAAACACACGCAAAATATCAAGGTACTACTAAGTCTAGGTATCTGAAACAGATTAGTTTCCCCATTCTGTGTCATTAGTTACCTCTATAATGAAAACTTTCTTTACGTGAAAACTTTCTTTACACCATCTCGCAATCTTCCTTACTTTCCCACACTTACTTTATATGATCCCTCAAGCTCCATTTATAGCACACTCGCTAGCATGAGTTTGATCCACACTTCCAGACAGAACCCAGGAGTCAGTCGAAGAAGAGAATACAAGACAAGCTGTTCTCAACAGGAGGGATGATTAATACCTTTTTCTTCTAGGGGTGAAAAGGAGAAGGAGTTTGCTCATCTGACTTCATAATTTCTTGATATTTATCTTCTAATCAGGACCTATCAATTTCATTTACTAATACAGATGTAACTGAGTGGTTTGAATTTGTTGTTCCCCCCCACCCCCTCCCCAGCAGCTCCAAGCTACCAGGGTGCCAGAACACATCACAGGTTTATTCTCTTATCTTTGTACTTTCCTTTTGCTTATTTTCATACTTGTTATTATCTGTCATCTGTGTCTGACCCTACCATGAGCTTCAGGTGGTTAGGTCAGTCTTAGTGTTCATACAAAACTACACCACATTTTCTATGAAGCAGCTAGTTAAGGCACAGATCCTACAGATTCTGCTACTGTAATCCTCTCTCCCCACAAATGTAGACAGTTTCTAATAACAGCTGCATCATGACTGAGTACAAGGACAAAATATTTCCTGTAAATAATGCATGGGTTCTCAGAAAAGTGTGCAGCAAGAAGAGTTATAGCTTCATCTGTAGAAGTACAAAAAACCAAACCCTTTGGGGAAACAACATATTTTTATTCTTTTCTCATAAATTGCCTAACCCACTGATGTCCACTGGAATGGAGATGAAATAAATTCATGTTACTGTGGTACAACACCAAAATATACACTGGGTTCTTTGCACTAATATGTGTGCTACGGCAATAAATCTGATGGTTAATCTGTTAAATACACTGCCATTGTTTGTGAATATTTACATTTTTGCAATGACCATTGGCATATTTGATAGCAGCAAGGAAATATTTACATTTCAAACAAGATTAAGGTGCAAACAATGAATTTGTCTTAAAAACCTGACATAATGGAAGTAATTTCTCAGCTCACTACTACTACCACTATAATAAGTCACAGACTGTTCACTCAAGTAACTTGGAAATTTGTGACTGGGAGTTGTAAGACAACTGTATTTAAATTCACACTAAGGAAGCTATTGTGTGTTCATTTCTGTTTTTATTAAATTGTTTTCCAAAAGTTCCCAGCTGTATGCAATGATTTCTATGGCTTTCTGTACCCTAAAGGAGAAATTTTAACAGGTTCAATTGTTTTTTACAAGCAAATAAAGCAGTGAAATTCCGAGATAGAAAATTTAAGTGAATTGTAAGTTGACTTTCATTTAAAAAACTGGAATAATGATTGTCTTTGAGAAATTATGTGGTTGGACTAATGAAGTGCACTTTTAGATCTGCAGGGAACACGTGTCACTTCTGCTTTAATGGAATCAAACATTTTCAGCAAGGGTTAACATTTCTTTCTTTGTGAAAGTCGCATTATGGAACAGAAGATTTCAAAAAAAGGAGAAACATAGCTAAATCATATTTCCTCTAGAAATATCAAATCCAAAATAAAATAACAGAAACTTAGGGAGCATTGCTCTGAACATTCAGTTTTATTATTGGTGTCACTGACAGGTAGGCAGTACACAATCTTTTGCCCTTTAAAATAAGTAAGTTGCACTTAAATAATGATATCGAGTGATTTCATTCCTTTATGTGCTTGTTCCTGGAAACAGACCACCTATTAAGTCAACAGAGAAACAGACCTAAAGTGAGCTGGAGATGAATTCCAAAGCTGTAATTTACAAAAAGGTTTAGCAAAGTGTATGCAAAACTGCTTTCATTTTTTTTTTAAACTGTAAAATATAAATAGGCAAAATATAGCATACTATAGATGAAACTACATTAATTAGTCTGTCATACGTTAGTTTACATAGAGATGCGGATGTTAATAAAAAAAAAAGAGATTTTGGACATGAAAATAATTAATGAAAACTGACAGTATTTATGCACACGTCATATTAACACAGTGTGATAAACTATTTTTCTTTAATATGCAACAGAAATATTTAAACAGTACAAATATTCCCAATCTTAAAATAGATTTATTAAAGGAGGAAAGACCTTATTTGTGAATGCACTGGATACTATTTTTTTCATGTTCTGTATTGATGTCCTATTCACCATGTGGAGTTAGGACTTTTAGAAACATTAACAGTCTAAACCTTCAGGCAGAACTGTCTGAAAATATATGTGTACAATGGATAAAATATTTAGAACAGATTAAAATTTAATTCCTCCCCAAATGTTGCAAAAAATTACTACACCTAAAAAAATTTGCACTCAAGCAAACATTGTGTAATTATCCTCTCATATCAGATACATAGAAGGGACTTCTTTCCTACCATTCCCAGATATATGCCAATACTATCTGCAGAATCCGCAGAGATATAGATGTGCCACTAGAAGGAATTTTTGGCTGTACTATTTGCTTCTGTGCAAATTTTTTTGGGGGATATATAAAATTATTTGTACTTTGTCTCCCATATCAGTGAAAAGCAATAGGTGTTTGTTGGGTATTTTTCCCCCTCTTCCTTTTTTTCAGAATGAGCAATTGTTTCTGGAATACGATTTTACTCCATGTGTCCTCACATGACAATTTATCATAGCATTAAAGACTATCCTTCTGACAAAAGAACAATTAATTAACATACCTATTTTTTATCAACAGAGGGCAAAATAAGCAAATATTTACTTCAATGCATTATATTTATAGAAAAACAGCTTGGTAGGAACTTTGAAGATGTGCTCATACAATTAAGTAAAAGGACTAGTTCCTGACTATTCATACTATTTTGTTCCTAAAATGGTTCCTGTTAAGGGTTTTGGTCTTTGCCAGCTACTACAGTTCCAGATGATGCCTGGGCATTGCTCCTGAGATAACTTATGACAGGAATATTTCCCATAAATTTGGTCAGTCACCATCTCTTTTGGGTGTAAGAGGATTTAGCTGTGTGGATGTGAGCCAAGTTGTACCTGTGATTTTACTCCTTGCTCTTGTTTCACCTTACAGTGCAAACATAGCCAGAGGGATGGTCTCATCCATCTTTGCACCCCGAAGAAAGCTAAATGTAAAATATCTCTTGAATATATTTGTGTAAAGTGTTGTACAGGATCTGGCTGAGATGAAGTTAAGTTACTTCATAGCAACCTCTATGTCGCTGTGGTTTGAATTCATGACCAAAACAGTGTTGATCGCACACCAGTGTTTTAGATATTGCTGGACAGCATCTGCATAGGTCAATGCTTTCTCTGTTTCTCACTCTGTCCTCATAAGTGAGTGGGCTAACAGTGGGCAAGAGGCTGGTAGAGGATATAACTGGGTCAGCTGACCAAAGGGATATCCCATACTCTATGGCATCATATTATTCAATAAAACTGGAGGTAGGGACTGTTTTTGAAGTAGCTGTTGGTCAGAGATCAATTGAGCATCAGTATTCTGGTGGGAAGGGGTGAACAATTGCCCTTGCATCCCTTGCTGTTATGTAGTATGTCTTTTATTTTTTTCATCCTATTCTTTTTAATTTCCTTATTAAACTGTTGACTTATGAGTTATTCTCAGTTTTACCATTCTGGGTCTTTCCCTTATCCCACTGTGGGGAGAATGAATGTGCAACTGGATGAGGGCTTAGCTCCCAGCCAGGATCAACTGAGAACAACGAGTTTTCAAACCCTGCAGTGATGGAGTCGTACAACCTCACTAGAAATCTAGACTAGGGCTGCCTTTTTAAAAAGGTTTTGGGTTTTTTTTCCTGATGTATGGTTTAACGCTTCCTGCTCCTGCTTAAAGCCTCCCAATTCTTGCCCTATCCACAGTGAGTATAAATGCAACTTTATTATTACTTGTAAATATTTTTTGCAGAGAAATCTGGAGGTTGTTATGAATGAAGTATGACTGGAAATATGTGTTTGAAAACACCAAAAGAAACTGCACATCATGGGGTTCTAAGAGTGGCCCTTATTGATAACAGATGTCTCATCAGTGAAGAACCCACATACAAGATGCAGGATGCCAACAGGGTTACAGCATATAATATATATCAATCTTTTCCTTTTTAGCCCATCAGGAAAACTTGGTGTATCAATAAAGGGAAAACAAACAAGAGGAAGCAAAATGGCCTAAGATTTAGGGAAGCTGAGTTAAGCAAGATTCTGGGAGAAATGACCACCCAACTGCTGACTCCTATGATGTATGAAAGATCTGTCAAAAAATAGGTTTGTTGCCACCAATCAGACGAAAAAAAAAAATGGCACAAGAATTCATACCTTGTTCTCCATTGCATACAGAGACCTGAACAGACCACTAGGAGCATGTGAGTATGTTGAGTGAATGAAATTTACAGAAGTGAAAGTGTAAAAAATAAATCTATTTGCATATTTTGTGTGTGTGTGTGTGTGTGAAAATCACCTTCCTTTTCTAGAAGGCCTTTGAATTTCGTTACACGAATTTCACTACAAGTCCTCTGTGAGCTACCATAAAACATTTGAAGGTTGTTATCACAGCAGATTCCAGGCTTTCCTTCTCTGATTCTTCAACCCAAGTATTTAAATTTTTTTTCCATAGGTCATGCTTTTTAGAGCTTGCTAATTCCCAATATTCCCATGTCATGTCTGGCTCATGTCCATTCCTGAAACTGCACCTGTATAAAAACAACATCTGGATGTCTGGGCTAGTGGCTCGCACCCTACCTGCAGGATGGTAAGAAGTGGAGTACTTCAGAGACTCTATTTTGAGCAGGAGTTTCAACTATGGTTTCCTTCTGATCTGAATTATGTTTCTTTGGATCAATGCTCAAAGTAAATAATTGGAAGGGGAGTAAAGAAAGCAAAAACTCTTTTAAAAAAGTTTGTATGCCATTGTAGTTCATATGTCCCAACAGAGAAGCTGTTTCTCTACAATACTGCAAGAAATGTTGGCAAATATTCATTTTGCAACCCTTGAGGCCTTTTCTGCAAAAAAGGTTATGTTTTGCATTTGTACCACAGGATTTCCCTGCCACCATACAATCCCTTCCTCCTGGTGACTTATATTTTACTTAAGCATGTTACTGAAACAGGTTTTTTTTTTTTTTTTTTTTAAATTTATCCCATCTTCTAAAGTACCTGTGCACCTAGGGCTTCATAAAATCTGAAAAGTTAATAAAGATGTTCTTTCTTCTACTGTCATGAGTAAAAAATATTGTAGACCCTTTGATAGAATTTTGTGATACCACACAATAAAAGTTTCTTCATTCTGACAAGGAGTCACAGTGAATTCTTTTCTAAAATGTTTTTTTCACTAATTTGATATCAGTATTACAGTTTTTTAATCTGGACAGTATTTCCCTTGATTGTTTATATACTGTCATGTGATAATGTCTAAAGTTCTTCCAAAATAAAGAGGTACAACGACAACACTATTCTTCCTGCATTCACAGGATACATTGAAATGTAAGAGATGTTTAATTTGAGAGTTCTAGTTTCTCATATTGTTACAAATTACAGACCACTAGAGTTCATTATTTCTGAAAATTCATGTTTTCTGGAGGTATTATCGGTAAAGATTAATAGAAAGTACTGCCTGTCTCTTTGAATTAAAAGCAATTTAGCAGTGCAGAGTGCTGACACCACTTAATTCACTTTAACAATCTCATATTCAGCAAAAGGAAGTGGAGGGTCCTGTACCTGGGGAAGAATAACCCCATGCACCAGCACAGGCTGGGGGCTGACCTGCTGGAAAGCAGGTCTTTGGAGAGAGACCTGGGGGTCCTCAAGCTGTCCATGAGCCACTAGTGTGCCCTTGTGGCCAAGAATGCCAACGGTATCCTGGGGTGCATTAGGAGCACCCCAGCAGGTCAAGGGAGGTGATCCTGCCTCTCTACTCAGCCCTGGTGAGGCCACATCTGGAGTGCTGTGTCCAGTTCTGGTCTCCTCAGTACAAGAGAGACATGGAGCTCGTGGAGTGAGTCCAGCAGAGGGTGACAAAGATGAATAAGGGTCTGGAGAATCTATCTTACAAAGAAAAGCTGAAGGAGCTGGGTCTATTAATTCTCAAGAAGAGATGACTGAGGGGGAACCTTTTCAGTGTATATAAATTAAGAAGGTGTAGTCAGGGTCTTCTCAGTGGTGCCAAGCAATAGGACAAGAGGCAACAGGCAGAAACTGACTCATGGGAAGTTTCACCTGAATACGAGGAAGAACTTCTTTACTGTGCATGTGACTGTGCGCTGGAACAGATTGACCAGAGAGGCTGTGGAGTCTCCCATCGCTGGAGATATTCAAGAACCATCTGGACACACTCCTGCGCAATGTGCTCTAGGATGACCCTGCTTGAACAGGGAGATTGGACCAGATGACCCACCGTGGTCCCTTCCAACCTTACCCATTCTGTGATTCTTATTCAGTTTTCAGTTGCAACCAGTTGGACTATTCTCTACAAAACACTTTCAAGTTAATATAACATGCGAATCTTTACTCAGTTGTATTCAAAGTAGAGTGATATTTTTGCTATGACGTGTACGCTCTTAGCAGTTAGAAAGTTTTGGTGTGCAGAGTACAGGAACTAAAGAGTACCAAACACTTCTATTAACCCCACATTGATATCAGCATCCAGGGATAAACTACCATTTATACTAGATAGACACTAAGGAAAGTAAAAATAAGGAAGACAGACTTCTCCTAAAATCATTTAATTGCAGAATCTTTGACAAAAGGCCTGAAACAACTTCCTTCTATTCTACACTAAATTCTGAATTATTTTCTCATAGAATGCAATATCATATTTTGTCAATTATGAGGTCCAATGTGTCATTTTCTCCAGTTACAATTAAAATTTCTGAAGAGTCAAAAGCATCACGTCATATCGCTTGATGTCCATGTACACCATTAGCTGCAATGCTTGTTAGTGCTCAGAAGCAGCTGGAAGAAAGAGCTGGAGTGTGCCTTCAGTCTTTTACTTGACTATTTATCCACTACCAAGGGAAAAATCAGTAGTAACAGAGAAAGCGGAGCTGCTTTGCAACTCATTTTGCTAAAAAATAAAAAAGGCATAATCTTTAAAGAACACAGAAAAGATGTTGTAACGTTAGGTTGCTGTTCTAAGCAGAGTCACAGGTTGTGAGTAAACTGCATCATTACTGATGGAGCTGTACTTTAGAGAGACTGCTGAGGTTTTTTTTTCCCTGCTCAAACTTTGGCATAAGAAAAGGCACAAGGAAGCTGTTTGCTATTGGATTTAAAAAAAGGGCAAAAGGAACAGAGCTTGATAATTCCCTGGTGATTATTCCCTTGATTGCCTTGACTGTTCCATGTCTCTTTGGTGGAGATGCCTGTGGCCCATCACTACAATCCCAAATGCAGATGCTGCAAAGAGCTGATCCTCAGCAGTGCTACTGGCACACTTTCCCAGAGCTCCAGCTCTGTTCGAGTCACCTGCTGTGTCCTACCTTATTTTGATAGAATTTCAAATACTGCACAGACTGGGAAATGACTCTGGCAGGTAAGGTAAAACACCTTACCTTCCTGCCTAGGAATATCCAAATGAGAATTTAGTGCTTACAAAAAGGGTTTCTGAGGAAAACTGCCACCATTAAAGAGGATAAAAATGTTTCAGTTTGCAACTGGTGATATCCTACTTTGCCTGATAACAGAGGATTTCCCAGGCTTTTAATGGGGACTAGGTTTGCCTCTGCAGTAATGAAAAATGTGAGAAGCCTCATCTTAAACACAAGTACTATTTTTCAGAAGAATGCTGGGAATTCTGCTGGTAAAAATACCAAAAAATTGCTTTCATTTGAGACATTTGTTCAAAAAAAACCCCCAAAAAACCAAAACAAAACCCCAAAACACATGTGAGGAGACCAGTTTATTTTTTCCTCTTGTTTTTAGTCTGTTTCTATTTAAGGGTTGGCAAGCACAGAAGTACAGTTATTTTTGTGGTTAAAAAGCATAGCTACTTCTGCATTTATTTCCTTCTAAGTAAAACTGATTGCATAAGAAAGGAAAAAAGGTGCTCCTTTCACTTAATTTTCAATGACTGTCTTGCTGATGCTTTGCAAGGAAGAGGTCAATACCGGCCCCAGGGAGCCCAGTCTCACAGTGCAAGAAACATGAATCTGAACAAGGGGGGTAACAAGGGCAAAGGTACCTGAAAGAATGCATCTTTCTGCTGCTTGTGGGATGCATTTTGCAGCTCAGCATTCACACATCACGGGGTGCTGACAACTGTAGGATTCAGCTAATGATGTGATTTTTTAAAAATCTTCTCAGTGTTAGAGACAAAGATATACTCAATAAACAAACAAAAAAAAAAACAAAAGCAAAAACCCTGTTCTCAACGTAAAGTTAAAAAAAAAAAAAAAGGAAGAAAAAGGAGCTAGAGATCTGCTTTGTACTGTTCAGTTTCCCCATTAACAAGAAAGCAGAGAATTCTGTCATCTCATCTTTCTTAGGACTTTGCTGGTCAACTGCAACAGCTGTAAGCATTTGATAGTATAAGTTGGAAATAGTCAGATTATTTACATTTTTCTGAAAACCTTTTTGAGATGATGAGGACATAAAAAAGCACACCACTGAATTTTCCCTGGTAGATTCCTCTCCCCTCCACGTATTTGCTTCATTTCTGACACTTCAAAAGATGGAAAATCTCTGAAATCGGTGTCAAGATCTGAAACCAGATCCATCCACCCAGTGGTCGGGTGCTTCTGTGCATTGCTTCCATAGGAGCCTCATTCACTCTAAAGTTCACAGGTAAGATGCAGCACTGCAAGCTCTCTAGTATCTTCCTTCCCTATAGGTAAGGGAAAGCAAGTTCCATAGCGGAAAAACACTGAAGTTGTGGTACTATATAGCACCACACAGTGTTTTTGGCAACAGTTTTTAAAATCAGGCTTGAAGTTTCAAAGCCAAATGGTGCAGTAGAGTAGTGTCCTGACAATATTTCAAGATGGAGCACTAAACAGTCCATCCCATACCTCAATATTCTTACCAAAATAGTTGAGTCACAGATGATACAGGAAGTGCAACTGATTAAAAAACAATGTTTATTTTGAACTTAAATGCTTAGTACATCCAGTCCTGGGGTCCCCATTACAAGAAAGGCATGGACCTGTTTGAATGGGTTCAGAGGAGGGCCACAAAAAGTGATCAGAGGGCTGGAATACCTCTTATATGAAGACAGGTTTTTCAGCCTGGAGAAGAAAAGGCTTGAGAGAGACCTTAAAGGTGCCCTCTAGTACCTAGAAGGGGCCAACAGGAAAGCCGGAAAGGGACCTTTCATAAGGTCATGCAGTGATAGGACAGGAGGATATGGTTTTAAACTGAAAGGGGGTAGATTTTAATTGCATATAATGGTGACATTTTTAAGGATGAGGATAATGAGAGGCTGGAATAGGTTGCCCAGAGAAGTAATGGGTGTTCCATCCCTGAAAGCATTCAAGGCCAGGGTAGATGAGGCTTTGAGCAACCTTATCCACTGAAAGATGCCCCTCTCCATGGCAAGTGAGGCTTTGATTAGGTGATCTTTAAACACTCCTTTCAAATCAAACCACTTGATTTTATGATTCTATAAATATGATGTTATAGACCTGCTCCAAGAATGCAATAAGAAAGAAGTATTAGGCCTCCAGAAGTTCACAGCCTCTGGAGTTATACTGTATTCACCCATATCAGCTTGCAGGAAAGAATCTGTTTTGAAACAACATCTGATAAGGATCTAAGAAAGAAGAATAAAGGGAAGAGTTTGCAGATGATGGTTAATGAGGAAAGACTGAAAAAGCTAATAGGTCTTATAACTTAACAGGAAAAAAGCTTATCTAATAATATTTATAGAAGAAAACTTCTTAGCTTTCTCTGTATGTCTCAACACTAAAGAAGTAAATCTTTAGTGAAGTAAATCTTCAATGCGCAAGGATGCTGGATTATTGGCAATGAGATGTCTGGATATACTGGCTTAATACCATGGAGAAGCTTCCTCACTCGAAGAAAAGTGGAAGTAACAGAACGATGGATATGGTGTTCCATTTAAAAAGCAGAACAATCTCTGCGTAGTGCAGCAGAAAGATGCCAGGTGAGTAGTTTCAAATGTTGTTAATGCTCAGGTTGCTGCACAATTGAGACTTGATTCCTGATCCTAATTACACAAGCATAAGCATAGAAACTCCAGAAAAGCACAGAACTCCAGGAAAGTTCACAGCTGCTTTTAACTCACTTTAGCTCAATCAGGCTGTATTTTTTGAGACCTGATACACCATTATATTATTGCTAGTTCTCCTACTCTACTAGAATTTCCAGCTCTTTTTTTTTACACGTGTCTCAAAATCATAGAACAATTTTGAGATAACAGACAACTCTGTGGGTTAGCACAAAATAAGGAATAAAACCTTCCAAAGATAGATTTTAGATTGACTCCTAAGAGGAAGTCTTTGCCCCTTTGAAATTATTTGTCATTTATCTATTGATTTTGTTAGATTTATGTCCCATGATTTTTCCTCACTAATAGAACCTTTCAAAGAACTGTTTGGTCATATTGTTGAAAACTATTAATTTGATCTAGGAACATTAATTTAGAATACTGTAACAGTGAGACCATATGTATATTTCGGAAGCTGAGATTTTCCTTCAGTGACATAATATTTTTGCTCCACGAAGTCAGAATGTGAAGAGCTTTAACCCAATGTTCCAGGGAAAACTGCTTACATACTTTTAAATAACAAATGATCCTTTGGAAAATTTGAAACTTGTATTTATCATTTAACAGTCAAATGGCATCTGGAACAACCAAGAAAGGGCTTTAACCTGTCTAGCCAAGATGTTTATAAATTATAGATGTTTTGTTCAATCAAGATGAACTATCTTTTTTTTTTTTTTTAACCTTTCTTTCTTCACTCTTGTGTCTAGTCTGCTGAAAACTGTTTATTTTAAACTAAACCTTGAAGTGATTACTCAAGATTCAAATCAATTACTTTTAGTTTTAAAGTCAGTAAAAAGCTTCTTTCAGCACCACATGAAAAAAACCTGAGTTTTGCTTTCCCCAACATGAAGGCCAAATAAACTTTTTTTTCTTCTTTTTGGAAACAAAGTACAAACCTGTGGCAGCAGCCCAGGCACAGAGTTAGGTCAGCAGGCAATGGTGAAGAATGGTTGAAGGGAATCACACAGATTTTGAGAGGTGTTTGGCTAGGCTGGGAGGCTGCTGTGAAGAGTGAGGATGTTTATGACAGGCAAAGTAGGCATTGGTGCCCTGAGGACACCGATGAGGACTCTCCTGAGACCTCTGTCTATAGCTAAGGGACTCCCAGGGGCTCAGCCTTGATCTATGGTTCCTGCGAGTCCACCAAGGCACCCATGAAGACCCTCATGTACTGCCCTTGGCAGAAGCAGCAAAGGCAAAGAACCATGCCAATGGGAAAAGGAGACCAGCTTTTTAGACAGTGCACAGTGCTAAAACATCTGATGTCTGAAGCTTCTGGTAAAGGTGAAAAGGTCAGCTTTGGTGCAAGATTCCTGCTTCTGACAGTGCATATGTCTTGGATTCAGCTCAGTGCATGTAATTAGGGGATAATCAACACTTCCAGAAGACTGTTGTTTCCTATGTTTATCTTTGAAATAGACATTGGTAGCAGGAGAGTGGACTCAGAACTTTTAAAAAAAAAGTTTAATAGTTTTAGTGGTAATTTGTTTATTTGATGGTAAAACACTTTTATGTATTCTACTTTTTTTTCCTGAGGATAATCCTCTAAAGGCAGAAGATTTAGACCTATGTTCCATATAAAGAACTATTTAAATAAATATAAAAAAATATAAAGACTGTTCTCTTAATCAGTCTGTTGCTGGGGGAGGAGTATGGGCAATGCAAGGGGGGGGGGAATATTGACAGCTTTAATGCAAATAGTAAAATTTCTGAAAGCGCAAACAGATACTGATCCAATCAATACTAGGAAAATGAACCAAGGAATCGTGCCCAAAGTCAACAGAGGGAGTTAAATCTTCATATCAAAGTGAATCCACTTACAGTGTTCTTAATTACACATTGTATCCTGGAGCTGTTAATTCAAAACAAATGTGTGATGCTGAATAGGTAGGTTATATTTTAAGTTATACTTTTTAACAAATTGATTTCCACAATATAGTATTAAAATTCTACTGATAAAACCCCCCATTTCTATAAATGTACCACTTATGTAGGAAGCTCAGTCCTAGGTATTATTAACATGGGACTTGAAGAGCTGTCTTTGTGTTTCCTGACCGCTGAGGACAGGGCTGAAAGGTTAGAGCAGGCAATCCCTTGCCAGTCACTGCTGGCATCTCCTCTGAATGTTCCCTTCATCTCCTTCCTGGTTGCAGTTATGAAGGAGACCTTTGTTACAGATTCTGTTTCTGTATTGCTTGTGGTCTTCTCTCAATGTGAGCTGCATGTTCTCTCCAAATTTTTAACGTCTGGACACTTCAAAATGAAGTGAAATAATCATACCAAAGATTTCCTTGGGTTTTCAGCCATGTTCTGGAGCATTTTGATATTTGCTTTTTTATTTAAATTTTTAGCCTCAATTCCACCATTTTTAGTACTTGGTCTGTCACTACAGTGTTCACTGGGTGAATTCACTCTTGTCATGCTTTCATCTTATTTCTCTCACCTCTGTCTTATTCCCCAGCACTTGCCAAAACCTAGCATGACCCTATGGACTGAACTACTTGCCTGTCTACTTTTGACATTCCCAAAAGTGATGTATAAGTGCTTTATATATGTCATATTTTCAGAAATCTCAAACCACACTACCTGTTCGTGTACTTGACTATTTTGATCTGATTAATTTCACCTATCTGTGGCATGTAACATAGATCCTTAAGGCAGCAATGTTGTCACCCATGACTTCATTTAGCAAAGATCTCAGCAGAGCAAATTAAGATGCTGCAAAATAGTGTTTTAGGCAACATTGCATTTTCTTTCTTCATTGCCTATCTAAGAACCTAATGTGACTGCAAGCTTAAGTGAAATCCCTAAAGTGAAGTGGTACGAATGCACTAGTTACTGCTTGATTTGGGTTTTCTTCTGATTTGCCTTCATGTGATGAGGAAAGACCTTTATGTCCCCAGACATAAGCTATATATTCATGAGGGCTGACCGTGCTTTTTGGTTGTCAGGTGTTTTCTTTCTAGATGTGATCACATTACTTGTTCCTACTTTACTTGCATTAGTATTAGTATCTGTATCCCTATTTGCCTGAGTATTAAAAGTTCAAAACTGCAAGTAAAATCATGGGATTTTTATATTGCTACAAAATGTGTGAAAAATAAAAATATATCATGGATTTACATTTTATTTTTGTACCACAAGTGTCTTTTAGCAGAAGCTGATTCAACCTAAAGTATAACATTTTCAGGTACATTAATGCCTGATATGAAAGTCACGATAGTTTATAAAATATTCCTAGAAGAGATTTTGATGAAAATGTATCTGGAAGAATTTACCTGAATATATATTTCCTGAAGCAATCTCATCATATGACAATATTTTGGTTATGTGTGAATATACTCAGACATTTGTATCTGAAATACATTTAATAACATGTAATGCCATTGTTTTTCAAAATAACAAGGCTGGACAAATAGAAGAGGAAAATGAGCTCCTTGGTTCATATCCACAGGAAGAGTTATTTCATGTAATCTACAGAAACCTAGGAATAAATGCATACGTACACACCAGGATGCGCTTTGGTTCATTTCCTCTTTTCCAATTCCATTTAAGAATTTATATTTTATTTTGCTGAAAGCAAGATTGAATTTAGCCTGGTAATTTGTGGTAGCAAAGTGTCATTCGACATCTGCTTTGTTTCATTGTCTGACTGACAGTGTCTGCTGAAGCCCATCCTCTCTTATCCAAAGCATTGATTTGTATTCAGGAAGTATATGAATCATTTTATGCTCTTAGACTTAGGAACTTAGCTCTTCTTTTCTTTTTTGTTTTTTTTTTTTTTTAAATAGATATGTTTGGCAAGCTATAAGAAGCCTGGAAATATCTTCTTAGTAGAAAATAGTTGTCAAACATTAAGTTCAAATCCCGAGCCAGAATATCATAAATGCTGTTCAGTGGCAGTGGCAGAGACTCATGAAAAAAGTCCAGCAAAATGTGCAACAACTTCAGTTTCTTTTGAATGAGGCTGAAGTTACTCAGCAGATCACTAGAAATATTCAATACATAACAGAAGAAGCCCAAATGAAAGAATTTTTGGGGATCTGGTAACTCATTTTACTGCTGCTAAGATTGTTTATTGGTACTTCTCAAATGATGTTCCAGGAAAGAAGAGAACAAACCTAGGATAATTAGTCAGTCAGCACGACAAAGGATTAAGCCTTTTAGAAAATATATAAAATGAGTCCTTCTGATCCTTTTGCCAATCTATTAATTCTCCAATCCAAAAAAAAAAAAAAAAAGAAAAAAGCAAGGGGGATACTTCATTAGAGCTTAAAAGCAGTGAAGAAAAAACTGCAAACCAACCAACCAAACAAACAAAAAGCCCCTTGCCTTGAAAAATCAAAGACAAAACATTAAATTAGTTTTGTAAAATAGCATTAATGTTCATGAAATATGTTTAAAGTGGAAATTACAAGGGGAAGTTGGGAAATGTTAACACAGTGCTGGATGTCACATACAAGATGCAAAGCACAATACAGGTAAAAAAGACTAAATGGGTCAAGAGTAGAGTTAAAAGAATGTGGAAAAATCCTCGAAAAGGCCCTGAAAGTGATATTTTACTTGTTAACTGCAAATCTTTTTCCATTTTCAATGCTGTTTTTGGTTGCCAGACTCTTTGATCTTTTTAAAAACAAACAACAAAAGAAGTATTTAAAACTGGGATTACTCATATTTAACTTATTTGAAGACAGGTACTTTCTGCTTTGTTTACTTTGGGAAGAAGGATGTTTCAGTCGGATTTTCAAATCAAAGAATATAAATTAAAAGCCTCTTTTTTTTTTTTTGGCAAGGAAAGGTTTTGGATGTTTTCCCATTTGCATAATAACTTGAAATAAATATAATGGACAGGTGACATTGTTTGCATTTCCAGATTCAGTAGGATTCTGTGAAATAACTAAAATCCACTGATTGAGGGCAGCTTCTGTGTTCTGGTTATTTTTTTTTCAAGTGCAATATGGTAATAGATATTCCCCCTATAGCATTGTAATTATGTTTATATTATGTCAGCTAAAACAACACTGTTATTAGAAAATATTATTGTGTTCAGGAAGTTATTTAGATCCTACCTTTTATATACTATTTAGCCAGCAGAAAGCAACAGGCACTGGTGTAATTTCACTTGGAGGGCGCATGAGATGACAGTCCTGTCAGAGCTTGAGGTAGCTCCTGCTTGTTTCAGAGGATCCAGTCTCCTGTAGACTTACCTTCTCAGTGGGGGCAAATGTACACATTATTTACTGGTGAATCTTTTATTATTGGTAAAATATAAATAATTGAAAGATCTTCTGTTAATTATTGGTAGATGCCCTGGCATACATTTGGCCCATGAGACTGGATATCCCTCAGCTGCTGGGAACAGCAGCTGGGGTACCTGATAAAGAGCTATATGGGATGTGAGGCAGAATGGCACTTAACTCAGAAATGACCCTGGTGTAGTCCAGGTGCAGCCAAAGCAAGGATGAGTCTAGCTAGGACCATGGCTGGATAAAAAGGGCACAGGTTTCCGTAACAATCATAAGAACCCCATGCTTCACACCAGAAAATCCATGCTGAATTAACACATGCTGTTTTTAGAATAACAATCTCTCTCTCGTGTGCAGTACACATTGCGCTGTGTGACAAACTTCTGAAACGTATTTGTAGATGAATACACTGTGCCACCTGGAGTTTTAATAAACCAAAGCAAATTATTTTCTCTCCATCTCATATAATTTTATTTATGAATAAAGTATTCAGATTTTGAGCAACAGTTTACTTCCATGAATCATGAATAAGGAATTCATGAATAGATTTGCAAGTGCTCTGAGAAAGGCTCATCAGCTATCCAGAAAGTACTATTAATTCAGTAATTTGTCAGTATGTTTTGGATACTGAGAAAAGGAGGAAAAAAATGAGGTAGAGGTGGGTGTAAGAGCATTATAAAAGTGGGTCTTTCAGAATATTTTTGAATGTCAATATTGTGGGTAACATTCATGAGAGCTACCACTGCAGAGAAATGCACAACAATTGTGATTCAGGGTTTTTTCATTCCCTTTCCTCCCTCTCACTTATGCCTGCCTTAACAGCTGTTTTGGCTGTTGCACAGCTTTACTCCATCTTTAGAATTCTGTCTGGCTCAAGTACATTTAAATAGATATGTCTGAGGTTGAGGTCTTGCTATGTTGTTCCTGGTGCAATTGCCTCTCTTTAGAGAACATTTACTCTTTTTTGTCCTGACTTTTTATTGGGAAAACCCACTAATGTCACTTAGGTTTCTGTTGTGAAAATGTAAAGATTTTTCTTTTATACAGAAAGAACAAACGGCTACAGCTACAGTTAAAATACTTGTACTTTAACAATATAGAAATGTAGTAAGTACAAAAATGTGAATAGAAATCACATTTCTTTCCTTAATACCAAACAAAATGTGTCCATTTTAATCATCTGAAGAAAGATTCCTACTTTAGCAATATGAACAGGTCTTGAAATTGATAAAGGCTTTCCAAGATAAGAAAGATTCCAGCTAAACCTGGAAGAAATCCCTCTATTCAGAAAACAGCAGGGCTTTCAGTTCTGCCTATCTAGTAAACAAAGAGAAAAAAAAAAGAACTACACACCATGTGAGAATCTACAAGCATAAAGCAATATTCTTGCCAATGCTGTGAGAATGAAAGAAATATCACTTGAACTCTCAGTCTAAATATTCTATTCTTTTCTCTCCTTGTGAGACCCAGATTAATACTAGTGCCAGTAAATTCAGAATAAACTTTAAAAAAAACCCACTAGCTTGATTTTCAGTTTTTCCCACTACAATAGTAGGTTAATTTATGTGAAATTTTAATTACACACACAAACAACAAAAGTAACAAAACTTACACGCTGTATTGCTGCACGTGAAAAAAAAAATTTCCAACACAAGCCCCTGCTTCCAGCATGGCTCAGTATTAAATGAGACCAGCAAGCCAAATGTGTGGGTTGCCATACGGAGTCTTGCATTTACTGACATGGATATACTGTATCCACTATACAATGCCTTGATTTGAGTTGTTCTTTAGTTCAATACTGTATTAGATCTATACTGTATTAGTCCTTGGCCATGAGTCTAACGCATCTTTCTTGGCCTGAGGTCCTGAATGAGTTGGTGTAGCGAGGCAAGGGTACCCCATGGGGCAACTGTTTACATTCTATCCCAAGTACTGAAGCCCAGGGTTTGGGATCTGAGTACCAGTTTCTTCTTACAAGACAGCCATAATCTGCTTTCCTAGAGAATTCCTTGTTAGAATGTATGGATAGGTGATTTAGCAAAGTTTTAAAAATAACATAATTTTCAGTAAATACGAAGTTTTATTTTTTCATTGGAATTTCTTTTCATTTTATTTGAGTTGCAACTTAGATGGGAATCATTAAAAGGAGAGTAGGCTGAAAGAGAGAACAGTTAGACATAGGTCAGAAATATCCTATGGTTCCTATCACTGTCTCTGTAGGTGTTGGGAAATGCAAGAAGAACCATTACTTCACCTATTAAAAATTATCAAAGTATACCTGGAAGCCTAGAAAGGGTATGAAACTTCACAGGTGATCAAAAGATGTGCGGAAATTCAAGATTGCTCCACAGAACAATGAAGAAGAGGTGCTGCTTTATTACCAGCTATATTGGAGACTTAATCTCTTATTATATTTCAGACAAATACTCATTAATGTCACACAGCAGAGAAATTCTGGCTTATGTGAACATCAAAAGATTTGAAGAGAATCCAGTGAGTAACAAGGATGCCAAGCCATCCTTCTCAGTATGCACACATATAAAACAACCCCTGGCCCATCTAGCATATGCTACTGCAATCCAGAAAAGACAAACAAAAAGATACATCTGAAAAAGCTAAGGCAATCAGAACAAAAGTAGCAGTCCTGAAATCTTACGTCTCTCCAGTACAGCCCCAGATGCCCTGAAGGGGCTTAGAAAGAAGTGTAAAATTAGTCCTGAATCAAAAAGCCAGTAGCCCTTAGCAATCAATTCACCAGTCTCCAGTCTCCTGTGCATGCAGGGGACATTTTCACCAACTGAGGTGGTTGTGTTCTGGCCTCACTGAAAGGGGGTACCTCCACCAACCCCTCAGTAGGCACTGAATCACAGGGCAGGTTGAGCAAAAGTCCTTGAAAAACATCAGGATGAAGCCACTGTTGAGGTCACATGAGTTGATCCAGCTCTGGAACTGAAGACCTGTGGTCTGAGGGACAGAAGCCAGGGAATTTAGCACAGGTGGAAACACACTGTAAGTGCCTTTTTTTCTTCCATGACAATAAACTGCCACCTCTGCAGAACATGGGTGAAGACTGAAAACATACTACAGTAAATTCCCACCTTTGATTCACAGCAAAGCATCTAGAAAGCAGGAATTCAGGTTGGTCAAATGGCTTGGACCAAGCACCAGAAGTGTTGAGGGATGATGGATGTGTACAGGATTGGACTTTGTCAAAAAAGTTGCAGAGGAGAAATCTCATTGGATTTAGGAAGAGACAGCTACATTCCAGGTGGAAGGCAGGCTGTTGCTAATGGCTAGCTGTGAGTGAGGTGTTTTGGCATCTGCCCAGATGACAAGCATGAGTTTGTTCATTTATCTTCGAAAGGAGCAAGGTGAGGAAGAAGGAAGGAGACCACACTGTGACCAGCTACTGCAAGCACCTTCCAGAGTGCACTGCATTTTGGAGATCCACAGTATGGGGTCCCCCTTCCCTTGGTTTCTTCTCTTATTCCTTACTCCCATATTCCTGAATCCCGCTGAGGCACCCAGAGACAGGGGGAAGTGAGGACTCTCAGTTGTGATCACCTGGGACCACCTGTGCAGCTCAAGGCTGCTGTCCCTGCTGACATATGGTCCGCAGTGAGGCTCGTTGAACTTCTGCTGCTACTTTCTAACAGTACTCTGCAAAACAGTTTCTGTCTTTTCAAGAAAATATGTGCAATTTTTAAATCTTCACCTGTAGACAAAAATACATGGAGTAATCAATTTAATGGTTAGGCATTATGGTGGAAAAACACTTTTCATCACTGTTGTGCCAACTTCTATTTCCTCCTGTCACAAAGCAGCAATAATAATGTTTTCTTGCAAAGGACTTAAATTAACTTTTTCAGCTGAAAAGAAAGTATTATTTTTATCAGGTACATTTAGCAGAAAAGAATGGTTTTGACAATTGGTCAAGCAAGACATTGTCTTCTTTATTTCAAACACCATTTATTACCTATAGAGTTTAGTGGTTTCAAACATAAAATCAGAAATACCATTTAAGTTCTGCTTGCCTCCTGATATTCGCTTTATGTTATTTTCTCTGGTGTAAGACTGACAAACGATTTAGCAATCAGTGAAAGGGCTTGTTTTCCCTTTAGAAGTAAAAGCAAGTTCATGAATGTGAAAATATGGGAAGTCTCACCCATATTTTATTAAAGAAGGTGTTAATATGCCTTCTTCAGGGAATTTCTCAGTGTGAAATTATGCAAATTCCATTACTTATTAAAGCACAAAACGAACTTGATGTACATTGATAAAAAAATAAACCTTTCAGAAAATAACAGGCAACTCACTGGGGCATCACTGACCTATTCCTTTCCCACTTATTAAATGAATCTGAGGGCCGTTTTGGGATTGTATTGATCGTTTTTTTAAAATGACAGGTGACCTCCAAATCACTTCACAGACCAGTGTCTTTTAATGGAGCACAGAGCTGCTTGTCAGTGGTGCCCTCAGAATTGAAACAGACATTGATGGACAAGACCTTCAACTGGATATTTAAAAGATGCAGATTTCCCCGATTAGACTGCTCTTTTTTGTTGGGTTTTTGTTTTCATTGCTGTTGCTTGGGTGTATTTAATGAGATTTTATTGATTAGTTGTTTAGTGTTACAGTACATTGAAAGAATGTTTGCAATGCCATAGTTAAGAATTTGTGTTCACTGGCATTTCGATGCAAAGGTTTTGCTGCAGGTTTATAAAGACAGTTGTGTTGTTAACTACAAATGTATTCTTCTCTAGGATAGTACTAAGTGTATAAGCTTGACTCATTTCTGGTTCTGAAAATGCTTATATGAAATTTTTGTAAGTTAAGCAGTATTCAATTCAGATATGATTATTTTCCTGCTGATAGTACAACTCAGCAAGATTAGTCTCACAAGTATCAATACACTTATAGTACCTCAAAATTTGCTGCAGCTTTTTAGTATGTGGTGAAAACAAATTATGATCTATCTTTTTGTCAACATCTATGATACTGTTACCTGTACCTGCATGTTTTATTTAAAAACAGCAGCACTGTAAAACAAGTGCTTTCTTTGGAAATGGTGGGTGTTACACGCATTTTCTCAAAACCTGCTTTTGCTCTTGCAGTATCCATTGTCTACATAATACTTCATTATAAAGTGTTATTTAAAAAATGAAGCCTTGATCACAATTTAAGCAAATGTTTATTACATATGAGTGAAGTAAGAAGAAAAATCAAATTATGTATAATCTCTCTTTACTTCCTAACTTATCCTGTAGTTAAGTTTTCCTGGTTTTGATTTTCCTTTAAGAGAAAAGTGAATGTTATAAAATTGTAATTGAATTTAGGTTCAACCACATCAGGAATTTCTCCAACTTACCAAAATAATATTTTTCTAAAGTTCTGTCATTAAAAGCATTCACTTCAAAAGTATTTACAATTTCCTCTCTGATTTTTTCCTCTTTGAGTTAGATTATTCTCCTCTGTGTTTCACCCCAAAAAGATGCTAATTAAAATGGTCCTGGGCTGAAAGTGGACTCCTCAGTGAGGTTATAGCACATCACCTTCTGTCCTGACAATTTTTATATAACAGCAATTCTCTGTGTGATTCTGCCTTATGTCAGTTGCATATACTTAGTTTTTCACACTGTACCTATTTTTTACCTCTTTCAGTACTTTTTTCCCCATTTTGAAGTTCAACTCTCATGATTTCTGAGTGAAATTATTCACACCATTTGACACGAATCCCATTTATCCTTTCCCAAATCCCATATTTTTAAAAGTTTAAGTGAAGCCATGGATATTGTATATTACCACCCACAAAGGGAAGAATATAATCCCAGAGCTCCAGAGGTGACATTATGAATATCATATTCTGCCCAAGTGTAGTACAGTCAGACTTCAGACACGTTTGTCTGTTACGATGGACACAAGCATCTCTCTCTAAAATTTGAGCTGAAGAAGCACTGCCCAGCTCAGAAGTCATACAGTAGCGTTTATCCTGCTCCTGGGATAATTCTTCTTGCCTCTCAGCAAGGAATATACAGTCTCTCGCTGTTAATGTGTGTGGAGCATGAACCAGACTCAGTTTAAGTTCAACCAGCTTGTAAAAATTTACTTTTTCTAAATAAATTCGGAGATGCAGAAAGCAATTCAGACTCCTTATTTTTCAAACGTCACCATTAAAAATCAGTTGTTAGAAGCATCCCCAGACAAATCGGTCCATGTGAGCTCTCTAGAAACAGAAAATTGTGTTCTGCCCCACCTTCTTTCAGCCTGGGAGAATTTGTATTCGTGGTCACTGAAAGCACATTAAACTGCACACACAGAGACCAAATGCTTGCCTTTTCTTATTCCAGACAGGCATCATTTCAGTCCAGGAGCGGTGAGTCCATAAATCGGGAGCCTGGTTCTGTCACCTGATGATTGAGATACATTATTTACAGGAGGACAGCGCCAGGGCCTGGCCCTTGTGCCAGGTACTGCTGTACATTTTCCTTCACTATTAGTATGTAAAAGAGATTTTGAACAGAAATGGGACACATGATATTAATTCTCCTTATTCCACTAGAAAATACAACTATTTTTGGGTGATTTGAGCAGATTGTTTTCTGATTAAGTGAAAGAAAATCACAAGAGTATCAGAAAATTACTGTAAAGTCAATTATTCAATACGTCAGTATAATTTGTGATGTATAATTTTTTATTAGCAGTCTGCAAATTTCTTGCTAATCTTCTAATGAAAGCCCAGAAACAAATTTTGGAAGTTGCAGCTCTGAAATCCAAATTGCTCACAAAGACAATAATATTAAGAAAGGTAAATGTACAAAAAATAAGCCATTTTGGAATCCTTCAAGCAGTACTGCTTGGAAAATAATTCTGTATCGTCAGAGTTCCAAAATGCTGGCCCAGCAGAAGTCCTCTGACATAACTTTTTGAAAGTGTGCATTTTTTTTAAACCTTTTTATTTATGAGGAATCAGTGGTTTAGAATTTTAAGGTGGGTGAATCAACTAATTGTCAGGTTTCCTTCTATTGTTTTCAGGGAATTGAATAGTTGGAAAATTAATTTGGAAAATGTTTTTTCAATTAGAAAAAAACCACAAAACCAAAATATCTTTTCTTGACTACATTTATTTTCACAGTCTTTCCATATACAGTTTTTGAATTTATTTTTACCTTTTTTTCTTGAGCAAAGAGCTTCATCCAAGTTTTTGACAGTGGTTGAAAAATTTATGTTCTTTCTGTTCCATTGTAAGGTGATGACCAAAGAGTAAAGGCACTTAATTTTAACATAAAAAGGGAAAATCACAGTGGAATTTTATACGTAAATTAATTTTAATGGTTACTCTATCTCTTATTGCAAGTTATTCCCACACCAGTTTTACATCTCCCTGTGCTATTATGTACCTTGGAGTTTTGACTGTTTGGGGGTAAGAGGGCTGTGTCTTAAATTAAATCCGTTCAGTTATTCTCATGAGTGTCAAATGTTAATCAAAGCTGATGTTTCTGGTGGCATAATAACTTAATTCTGACTAATCTTTGCAAGTGAAGGGATGCTATCTATTAAAATACTTAAATTCTTGGTAAAACTACATATTCAGAAAATTCCTGTCAAAGTACAGATGTTATACAAATATGTCTTAGATGTATTTATTAGATCACAATGAAAGTAGGGAAAGAGACACAGAGATTTCCTAGTTGCCTTTGTTGTGTGCCTGTTGTATAAAATTTTAAAAGGCTTACTAGCCTGGAGTGTCATAAATACAGAAGAACTCGGGGCAAAAGTCAAGGGCAAGTTTTCTGATAAGGTAAACGTAGTTTCAGAAGCTGACAGGAAAAAAAAATAAATAATCTAAGGTGAAAATAATAATTATTCAACTTTTAGTTTTAGAAGGAAGCCAATTTAAATATTCCTTTCCATAGGCTACCGGAGAGCATCTATGAAAAAAAACAATACAAATAAAGAAGTTTATCAAAATTTGTAGCTTCTGAAGTAGCATGTTTACACTCTTCATACCATGAAGTAACAGCTTTGTTGTACCTGGTACGGTTGTCCTGACTACAGCCCTCATATTTACTAATCTGATGTACATTTGTAATGAAAAGGCATTTCATAAATAAATCAGTTAATTTCCCACAACAAAACCTTTAGGATGAATTCCTACTCCCATATATCCAACAGCAAAATTTCCATTAATCATAAAGCAGATAGTATTTTACCCTTTACCCTTTAAAAGTCTCATATCATGAAAGCATAATGAGAAGCTGATTTACCTATACCATTAGCAATGCAATCCTCTATCAGAGTTTTATGCTAATACCAAGCTTTTTCTTGGCTTCACTCTTGAGGTTTCCTCTCATTTCAGTGAAATAAAACAGTCTACCTATAATAATATAACATATCCTAATTAGGATGATGGAAAATAAAACATGCTTTTGTTATTTGAGGGACACAAGCACCTTTTAATTATTCTATTAATACAGTGTGTACATTATTTAAATGACTGTATTAAATGGTGCACTAAGCCTTTACATACCAATTTCTGTCTTCAAAGTCTTGAGCTAACACAGACTCAGTACACTAAGTATGCTGATAAATTTGCATTAAATGAAGGAATAGCTTATCTCCCAAGGACTAGGAAAGAAAAGTGTCACGGGAGCATGAGCTACTTCTAAGGGTCAAAAATGAAGGCTCTAACAAAAAGAGATGGAGAGGTTGACTGTAGAAGAGGAAAGAAAAAAATCCAGACATGACAGATTTTTGTGGCTAAAAAATTAATGGATAAAGAAGTGTGAGCAAACAGGGAAAAAAACCGACATAGTATTTCAACAACTCTGTTCATAACAAACCCTGCTAAACATGAGTGCATTGGCTTCAATTCCCCTGCTTTGTTCACATTTCTAGCTCTTAATGTTTGTTTGTTTCCTTTGCTTGTTTTTATTTGACACTACAAATGTTATAGGTCTCATCAGGAAATTACGTCATCACAGATTTATTGCAACTTCATATTAACAACCTCAAGCATTCAAAAATAGGGAATGTGGCACAAAAAAATCATAACATTGTCTTTAAATAATCAAGAAGTGACATAAATAAATGTGAGGTGTCTCTGTAGGCTGCTATCTCATTTCTGAGCTGTTATATTACACTTGCTTTATACAGCAGAATTTTTTTCATAATCATGAGTACTCTAAGTGTACTTGACAAGTAAACAGATAAAATGTAGGATTTTCAAATTACTACATGAGCAGCTGGGGTTTGAAGAAAGGTATTTAGTTTTAGTGACACGTTAAAATTGAGTGTGGATAATATAGATTACTCAAAGAATTACATTTACTCCTGGGTATTTCTTTAGAATATGGAAAGTTTTTAAAGATCAAGAAAATGTGAAGACTTTATCTAGCAGCTGGACAACCATATTGGTTCAAAAGGACCAAGGTCAACATGTATTGCTAAAAGTACCTTGTCCGGAAGTTACTGTAAATCTGTAAATAATTACATTCAGGTTATTCCTGAATACTAATATAGTATTTTTTGAAAATTATATGCTGAGATTGACTGTGTTAGAAAGAAATGTTACAATAATAACTGTTATGTTGCACTTTCTAACTACCTCTTCCAGGATACAAAAGAATTGGAACAAGCTGTGCTAAGTGATTCAGAGATTTCCCCCAATGTCCTAGTGTGTGTTTTATTTACATCTAGGCATTGCAACAATCAAAGCTTTTATTTAATTTTTCTTTCTTTTTTCCCCTGTACTAA
Source organism: Oxyruncus cristatus (assembly GCA_013399855.1). NCBI lineage: Eukaryota > Metazoa > Chordata > Aves > Passeriformes > Cotingidae > Oxyruncus > Oxyruncus cristatus. The sequence continues at coordinate 572,330 of VXAY01000971.1, read as the reverse complement.
ACCACTACAAATGTTCAGCTTTTTGAGAAGATCAGAAGGCACCCCACAGTCCAGGTTATAAAATTTCTTCATCCATTTACATTTTATAGAGTTCAATAAAATTGGTTGCAGGTTGTAAAATGTCCTGAATCCTTCTCTTGTGACGAAAACTGCATAGTTCTGCAAGGCATAACATTGATCCATGCTAAGCATCTGTGTATTTATTTATTTGTTTTAATTAGCTGTACATGTGGATTCAGGCAACTAGGATACAACCTGTGGTAGTTAAGAAGTACTTCATGGAAATCTCTGTGGAGCCTCAGGGTGGTGCTTGCTGCAGCAACCTGGGAGAATCCTAAATTCCATGAACAACACTGACCAGACATTGGTTTTCTTAGCTGAGCTGAAATTTTTGGTTTTGTTTTTTTTTGGTTTTTTTCCTGTAAATCCCTAAGGGGCTGGCATTTGCCATATCACAGCTTGTTCCTTTGTGCTGGCAAAAATGCCAGAGATCAGCCGAGCTTGCTTACAGTTGCTAGAAAAGCATGTTCTATGCAAAGGACTGCTTCATTTGGCATGTTTCTTACTACGGTCTAAAATTCTTTTTCAATCAAAACCAAAAATAGCTTTTGAGCTTCAGTGACTGTGCAAGCAACTGAAGACTGTGCAAGCAACTGCAAGCAAANATAGCTTTTGAGCTTCAGTGACTGCGCAAGCAACTGAATGTGGGGATTTCTGATTATGAGGGAAACACAAATACCAGTTATAAACTATGCTCAGATTCTTGGTAGAAAGACCAAAAAAAGAAGTGTTGTCATCTCTTTTTTAATGCACCTATCTCTTTTTATGTTTCTCCATGTCAAATGTGCCAAATGCTCCTTGTAGCACTGTGGCAAGACAACATGACATTTATCTGAAGTCAGAACTAAATAGATGGATGCAGTTTATAAGCATCTTTAATGTACTTTTGAATTTAAGTCTTAACTTACACAATTTATGTCTTATGCATGATGATAAGCAAATCAATAATTCTGTAAAATGTCGCATTTATTTCCCTGGAGTAAAACCTTCATTTTGACATTAGATGCACTGAAACATTCCTCTATAATATCCTTCTATTTTCAGCCATTCTTTGAAGAACTATATGGTTATTCAATCTAGCTGCACAGAAGGCAACTACTGTAAACACCACAATCCATTTATGAAAAGTAAAAATAATTCATGGAGCTTCTAATCCAAGAAAGCAAGCCGTAAGTGACCAAATGGAATTGTAGACTAAGACTTATCTACTATAGGTCATGCTGTGTTAAAGATTTACCGTAAAAAATAAGGAAAATACATTTTAAAAACTGGTGGTTTAATCATTAGTTACTGGTCTCCTCAAACAACCTGCCTGCCAGGAAATTTGCTGGGGGAAGTTGAACACTTTCTTATTTAAGCTATATGAGCACAATTCTTATCTTTTGAAATAAATCATCTATAGAAGTGTCTTTGAAAGAAAAAAATCTTTACAGTGATTAAAATGTAATTGCTCACTGGGAACTTGTTGCATAATTCAGTATCTGTCTCTGTAATGGGAACAAACTGTATGGCTCGAGCATGCTTTTAGATGCAGATTGAGCTCTTTTCTATATCCAGGATGAAAAGAAGCCTTGGACTTGTCTGATAACTGCACTTGATTTTAGAATGAAAGAAGACAGACAAATTGGGAAAGTAAAAATTCAAGATCAAAGCTCCATCACAGAATCTTTTACCAGCCTGAGAAACAGAATACAATGGTTAGGGTGCTTTTATTCAAAGGTGTATCAAAAGTGGATGCTTGATTTTAGAGACAGTTTTTCTTTATTCTTAGGCTAGCACAGAGTGGATGCAACCTAGAAGTAAAAAAAACTAGATTAGAGGAGAAAAATAGCTGTGTTCATTTGCCCATTCCTGAGGTCACTGAAGTAAACTTCAAAGGAAGGTATTCATATCCCTTATACTTTAATATATTAGTGTTGTCTTTGTAATCTATCTACCAAGGGTCATCAGAAGGCAAACTCTGGTAATGCTCAAAGTAGTTCCATTATAAAATGCAACAAACCAAAAGTCTACACATTTTATTAGGCGTGGTCTCAGTCTAACATCTTTATTTTCTATTTCAAGGATTTAGAAAAGTAAAAAAGCAAACGGGAAAGGTAAGGGATTTCCAATAACCCCTTTTCACCTAGCTGATCCATATTATGATTAAATCAGTGATTAGATAACCTTAAGCACTCACTTTTACTGTTATTATTCCCTTGCTAGGTAGTCCTAGTGAACATAAACAAATTCTTTTGTTCATATAAAAATGAAATCGAGAAATAAAATTTCAGAGAAAGAAGTGGTCAAGATCCTCAGCATATACACACATGATATATTTATGCAGATCACAGCCTGTTGGACCTAATGTTCTTTTAAAATTCTCAGCTTCTCAGAAATACTGTCAGACCTCTAATCTATAGACTAAACCCGTAACTTTGCATCCACAAAGATGTTGTTGTCAGTTTAGCTTTCTCCACGATCAGTCACGGTGGATTCTCAAAAAACTAGTTCATCAGGTGCAGTGACTCTCCCAGAGCTCTGGGAGCTCCTGATTAAATAACTCACCTCCACCATATTTCAGTATTCTGAGAAAGCAAGAGTACATGAGAGAATTGGTTGTGTTTGCAGTTGCCGATTCATTTGGCGAGAGGATGTGTCATAAATTGAGAAGCAGGTGGCATTTCCTACTGGCTGATGGTTTGATGCCCAGGTATGTTGCATTGTCTTAGTCCAGATGGCAAAACACATATATCTGAGAGCAGGACATAGCCTGCTAGGCTTTGAGCAACTGGATGTAGTACATTCTTATAACTGTTGATGTCCCTCAGAGAGCAATCCAGCAGACGCCCCAACCTAATTAATTGTGGCCATGAAGCATCCAGCTGTAGCTGCAAGCACATCCAAGTATTTTCTGCACTTGACATGCCCTCTGCCCTTTCTACCTGCAGTATAAGCCTCTTGTTTTTTCATCTTGGAGCTGGTAAGGACTGGTTTATTTTAACGGTGTTGGTTATGTTGTGTGAAAAACAGACAGCGGAGTACCTGTGGTGTATGAGAGATGCTTGCACTGAAATCCATAGTACTTCACAATAAATAAGTAGTTACATAGATCCAGACATGCTCAGTGCAGAATTGTGCTATCTTTGCTGCCATGCTATGTATGTTCATGTTTGTGAATATAAGTGTATGCAGATACAGGAAGTCTTAAGGATGATGAAGAATATATACAGCACTTAATGCTTCCTCCACAGAAAATATTTGAATTTCAATTTCCAAAGGGAAATCACTGAGCCTGTGAAATAGGCCAGGAAGAAAGAAAGAAGGAAGGGAAATCAATTCCCCTAACTTCCTTGAACTAAGATGGGCAAGTTAAGCAATAGAATATATAGCCTCAGCATGGGAAGCGTGAGTCAAGCCAGCCAAAGGGAAAGGAAAAATAAGAGAAATATGGAACAACAGGGATAGGCTTCTTCCCAGAGGATGTATTTGCTATATGTCTTTGCAAGGCAATTGATGACTAGTTGTTCAGGCTACCTACAGTCAATTTTTTACAGCTCTGAAGAAAATTCAGATGTGATTATTCTGTGACTGTGCAAATGTCAGTGTTGTAAAGGAAATAATGGGGCTAGGAGCATTTTAGAGAACAATTCAGAGCTAATTTTGGTTTAATAAAATGAACAATTTATTTAATCAAATGGAAAAGGTGTTTTTGGCAATATGGAGAGTGTGACAAAAAATGTAAGAAATCAGAAGGGATTTTTTCTAAAGCAAAACTTTCATTACTTTTTGATTAAATCTCAATTTGAAGTGTAGTATTTACCCAAATGTCTCCTCTTTTCTTAGTTTTGCTCCTTTCCATGTAACAATAATGATTTGAGTCACAGATGTTTCACTGGAAAAACCTCCTCCATTTCAATACAAAGAAGTAAATCTGTTTAAAACAGCTCCAGTGTTAGATTAAACTAATCTATTTCACTTTGCACAAAAATGGACTGGAAATTAACATGATCAGTTATGGCATCTCAGCTGCGAGGCTGGTAGCAAGCAGCTGCGAGAGATAATTCCATAAACTATTTCATCCAGAGGCATAAGAGCATTACTGTTTGTGCCCTGACATATTGAGAAGTCCTGTAAACTCTTAATTCACAGGCTAGTTACAAGGAATATGCGTTTGTTTATGTCTGCTTATAATTAACAGGCAAATCACTGCAGACCTATTGTGATAGTGGATTGCACCTTGCAAGTCACTATGCATATTTGGATACTTAAGAGTTTCTGTGCTAAAATGCATCTGGATGAACATAAATAATAAGTAAAATGCAAAAGCACTTTCAACAAGGCAAAAACTGTTAGTGTAAGTAGAGTGATAGTGTGAAGCAAGAAAAGCAAAAATCAGTGAGTGATCGATCAGCTGTTGAATGTTATTTGACTGCTGTTTACCAGCTTTGTGGTAAAAAGACCTGAAAAGGCATGTCTCAGTTATCATGAGATAACTGATGTCTAACTATAGATGTTTAACGATTTGAGATGCCCTTAGATATCCTCCCTGGCTTTTCAGATGCTCCTTCCAAAGGGTGAAGAATTCCAATGGCTCTTGTAATTCTTGCCAGCCTTGTGTGGATATCTCAGAAACACTACAACATCTCAATTGGTACTTGGCATATCCATTTAGGTAAATTAATTTAGGTATCTGAGCAGAGTTCTACTCTCTGCAAGGGAGAAATACTAGATGAAACCAGTAGGGAAAAATACAAAGTAAAGACTTCTGAACTTCTCATTCAGGCAAGGCGTTGTCTTGGGTAAATGTTTCACCTGAGTGAAAACTTAGCCTTCACCACAATTACTTGAACCAGATTTTTTATTCCCTTTTCTGTGGAAAGAATTCAGGAGTCTACAATCTATTATTATGAGCAAATACTGCAAAACATGCAAAACTAAAATGAGTTTATGAATTTCCAGCTGTGTGACAAATTTCTTGTTTGGTTTCTTAACACATGAACAGAACAAGAGTCTCTAAAAGCTTGGTGTATGCAGTTTGAAACAAATGCTAAAAAAATAAACTTCAAAACAAGTGGAAGATCTGATGTAATTACAGCTATCTTACAGATAAAAGAAGCAGCAGTGATGTGCACATGGTCCCTCTTAACAAGTGACTAAATTGTTTATCTTAAGGTTATAATTCTACTTTTAACATAAAAAAATAGAGCTTACTGAGGATGACTAAAAGTTATATTAAAATCAGAAAAAAATTGGTTGGTAGAAAATGCAAGTAATCATATAGTCAAACCTTTCTCCACATGCTGTGCTCAGATATCACTAAATCATTCCTGACAGATTTGCCTGATAATGAAGGTTATACAACCTTCCCAGAGACCTATTTTGTAGTTCACTGTTCTAACAATTCATAAATGTGTTTGGTTGTTTTTCCTAATATCTCTTTCTTCTTTTCTGTTTTATTTGCAACTTATATGGGAGCAGAATATTCCTTCCTTCTTAACTTGTTCCCTCCTTACTGAGATAATGAATTTTTCCCAATTCTTTAGTGCTTACAAAGCAAGCATGAGTTTATCAGGCAAAGGTTACCTTTCACTTAAAAGAGAAGTACACTGACTGTATCTTCACAAATGCAGTCTTCTCTTCACTGTGAACATTTAATACATTCTACCACTTCAGGCTATAAGACAATTAGTAATAATAACTCTCCTAGATGAGTGACTAACTACACCTACTAAATGCTGTTCAGGAATTATTTTATCAGTAAGAAAATCATAGCTTCAAACAATCTGGTATTCAGTAGTTGTACAGCGGATACCTACCTTAAATGACCTTTACCATCCTTCAAATTTCAGGAGAAAATTTTGAAAAAAATACCTATACTTACAGGATTGCTGCATTATTTTAGAAAACAGTAGTCTTGAAACTGGATGATTCAGTATGTACATTTTAAGTACATACTTAAAATGTCTCTAGCTGAGACACATTGGATCACAACCTTGACTGTCACATAATTATTAACTATTATTGTCCAGCGTTTTGTCTTTAGAACTGAAGGTTCAGATGTATTGAAATATTGCTGTAGCAGCAGGACACTGCATGGGCAAAAGGACATTATCCCAGACTACAAGATATTATAAATATCATAATAAAAACTATTTTTGAAGGGGAATAAATCAACAAAGCTTTTGCAGAAGGAAATCTTGCATAAAAAATTATATAAACAAATATTAGCACCATACGTTTTAAATTTTCAAGAGAAATTTCAGTGTATCCTAAAAAGACTATTAAAAAACAAATGAAACAAACCACTAAACAAAACCAAAAAGAAAAAAAAATCCCTAAATATATCAGTCACATGAGATAAAAATTTTGACAACAAACCATAAAAAAAGCTGTCTTTTTCCCAGTAGAAGGCATTAAATTTAGGTTCCTCTTTCTCCTAGTGTGTGTTTTTCAACATAATCATTACTTATCTGAAAGAGAAGGTAAGTAGTGAGAATAAAATTTACTGATAACCTTAAATTATTCAGGATAGTAAAAGTAAAAAATTAGTGTATAGGTGTGCAGAAGAATGTCAAAATATTGACTGACTAGGCAATAAAGTGGCAAATGAAATTCAGTGTTGATTAGGGTAAATTAGCACACTAGGAAAACAAGCCGAAGTATCACTGACTGATTCTAAACAGCTACTGCCACAGAGGGCTGAAAACTATGTTTTACTAAAGGTAGTTACCTGAACATTTTGATTTAATGCTCATTGTTTTAAAAAAGGAAATTTTAAGATCTATTTAACAATAAACAAAAAAAAAGTCTGAAATAATCCTTATATAATAACGTGATGAGCCCTGAATTTATGGACTTCGGATTCCTCTTTGTGAAAAGAGTACAATAGAGCTAATAGAGATACAGAGAAAGTAAACAAATTTTATTGAAGATTTATACACAATGACTTCTGTTTAAGGCAAAATTAAATATACTAGAACTCATTGAAAGAGAGAACTGGAGAAAAATTTGAAATGGAATCACCAGTATGAGAAATTCAATTGGAAATCCTTATTCAGCAGAGGAAGTGAGGTCAGCACATTTTTTGACATGAAAGTGGACTTTTTAAAAATGTATATATATAATTAAACCACTGCACCCATCATTCCAAGATGTTAAGAAATTATTACGTTCACGAAGGAAAAGCACATGAAGCTATGAAATATTAAGAAACAACACTGGACTGCTTCAGATCATCAGAACTGGGGACTGTTTCATGCAGGCAAGCATCACTGTACATTCTGCTCCTTTACATTTACCTAAACTTTGCATAGGGACCTCTTTCAAGAGGTGAGTTAATGGATTAGATGGGCAAAGCTATGGACTAAGTGGAACTGCTGTAGAAAGTCTGGTCTAATCTTACCACAACCGTCACTGAATTATTTTCTGAATGCAGATATGAGAATACAAAAGATCCATCCACCAGAACATTCTCTTTCAGGAAGAAGTTTCAGGACAGGGAAATGGTGATTATGATAAAGAGTTCACTTTAATTCACCTGTTTTGTCACAACTCTGGGCAGATCTAGCACCCTGGAGGCCTTAAGGGAGTGAAAGGCAGCTCTGTCTGGTGTCAACCTCAGTCTCCCTGTTTTACCCTATTCCTTGCTTGATCCCTATCCATTTTTCATTTTAGGTTCCAATTGATTTTAAGCTGCCTTCACATCCCACTACCCTGGTCTGAAAGCATATCTAGGACATCTGAAGGCAGCTGTAGAGCATTAGGACATACTCCAACATCCATAACAGCGCTGAGACTCAAAGTGTTATACAGCCTCACACTGCTGGCCATGTGTTGTGGGAGCAGAGCCCTCAATAAAATGCTTTACTAGCTCTCTTTGTGAACACAAAGAAAAATACCAAAGCACTTTTGCTACAAAAAATTCTCCTTTTAGGAAAGATACGAGAATGCATGTTGGAGATTGGATGTAACTACCTCTCCTTCCTTCTTTGGAGGATGACAGGCTTTGCAGAAAGCAGGACATTATAGCATGCCCGCTGGAAGCCTCCCAAATTATCAGAGCAACAATTTTGTAGCAAACACAACAGAAAGCAGACTGCAAATACAGAGAGAAGCTACTTCTATTTGCGGTGCTGGTTATTTTAACAAAAAGCCAGTTTATCTTCAGAAAGAGCGAATCCTCTCACATTATTAATCAGCAGGTGGTACATACACCAACACTGCAGCCCTGGAATGGGGAGACAAATGTCATCTTTCTTGCTTTGTAAGAAAAACTGATGGATCTTCCTTTATGACTGAATTTAAACTGGAAAAATATCTTAATTCAAAATTGCTTTCACTGCACTTATTGCCAGCAGAAACCAGAACAGGAAGCTTTACTTTTGCTTCTGTTTTAAATCTACCAATTAATTCTTCTATTTCACTGACTCAATTTCATTATGTTTATTATACAAACAGTGTTTTACTTCAACATTAATGATGTTCCATTTCCCTACTTTTCCATTTTAGGATTTTTTTTCTATGTATGTTTGATCGTTTAAATAAATACATGGATCTATAAAGAGAAACATAAGTAAATGAAACTCCAGATAGAGTTATGAATCATATGAATATATGATTGTATTATTTAAATGTTCACTTTAGAATGCTTCTGCAGTACAGAGAGATGGCTTTGTCTTGGTTGAACTGAGTTTAGAGACTAAATTCTGTTACTTGTCTATTTCATGGATGACAATTGTAGGAAAGTACATTAAAAACCACCTTTCTTTGGGCTCTGAGTACTTTGGTAGCTGAAAACATCTACCACAACTTAGAATTTACGCCCTTTTGGGACAAACAGTTCCCTACGGACAAGATCCTCTGAACTTGCAGTAATTTCACACTGCAGCCTGGTGCAAAGGTTTTGCGAGACATTTCAATTTGGACCTGCCTGTTTATAGTCTTACTGGCAAAAAGTAGAGAAAGACACCCCAACCTGGAAATATAAACTCGAACTGTTGCTCTGTGAGCCAGTTTTCGTTCTAAGCTGTGCGTGCAACATACTCATTAACATGTAGCATCCTGGTGCAATGCCCAGGTAATGAAGGATTCACTGTGTTCACCAGCGTGCATTAAAAGGCTGGTACAGCCAACACGTATTTAAGGTGCACACTGCTAAGTCTACCTGGTGTAACACTGAGCTAACAAATTCAATCAGGTCTGTGCTAGCTCCGTTGTTCTTGTACTGCACTCTGGTATGCAGTATGAGCATGGATGATGCTTCTTCCCAACAAAAGAGAATTACTTGGTTTTAAAATCAAAGGTGATGTACTTCCACAATCTTGGGGGTTTGCACCATCTTGTATTTATGTTCCAACTTTATGTACCATCTTAAACCCTGAAATGTTATGAACCTTTTTAATACACCAAGTTCCTATTTTATGCATCGATGATGTTTTTGCAATAGGAAAATATTTTATGTTTTTAAGCTTTTTTAAATGTTGCAATATGAAACTGAGTCAGATATTCTATGCTTAATATACTGTTAATACAGCTATGTATGCAGTATTTCTATAATTGAATCTCCTGTACTGATAGGGCAGCAGCAAACCACAAACACCATATAGAGTGTAACACAAGAATACTGTGTCAAACAGATGGTGCAGAGAAATTATCATATCACAGGAAAAAAAAGATGACATTACTGAAATGTTAAGAAGAAAATCAGTGTATCTTCAATACTAAAAGCCATTTATTAGAGGAAGGCAATACATTACGTAATTAATCCTTTACCTCTGCTCTTCTATAATGCTACAACAATATGGGTAATATTATAGATTTATGACAAAAAACAATTGAGGTCAGAGAGGTGTATAAAGTCTTATCCTTTATGCCTCATATTTCACAAGTACTTTCACTCTGAAATGAACATGTTTGTACACCTAAAAGTAGGACGAAGAATATGATCATATTCAAACCCTCTTCCAGGAATAGCAGTACTACGTCCAAATATCAAGAGGCTGTTACTTGCTCTCTCCTTAATTGTCCAGGTCCTATAATCATGAAAATCTCACCTTGCATTAAAAAAAATACCTAAGTTTTGTGTGACACAAAATCTCTAAAATCAGAGGGATGCTTTAATGGGCATTGTTTTCATGCAAAAGTTTGTGAGAATCTAATCTATGGTTATTGTATACTATATTGTCAGGTTAACAGTTCCTGTATGTTCCTGTTGTTGTCAATTTAGCTTTTTAATTTGTCATTAGAAACTAAAGTTACTGCTGTATTTTAATTTTAATACACCCTCCTGTGCTGATACAGTCTTTTGAATCCAAAATTTGTCTCAAGAGAAATTTTACAGTCATGTTACTTGCAAAGCTCTCAGATAGTTATTTCTGATGAATTAACATGTTACATTCATAAAAAAACTTGGATTAACTGAAAAGGTATAATCTTGTCACATTGATAGTTTAAATTAACAGTTGAAAACTTCTAATCCATGAACTACTGTTGCCACAAAAGGGCAAGATATTCCAGTTATTCAGAAAGCTTCTGAATAATCAGATAATTATTAATTCTAATCTAGCAAAAAGAGAAAGGGTAGCACACTCTTCATGTACATTCTCCGTTGAAAAGACACTAAAATTCAGATGATGAACTTGATGATGTTTTAATATGACTTTGAATCAAATCTGTAGTATACAGAATATATCTATGACTTGTAAAGTTCTCTCGCAAAGATTTTCAAAAGATTCAAGAAAGAAAGCTATCTTTTTTTGCCAAAATACTGATAGCTGGGAAGTAGAATTTTTAGAAAATAATACATCAGAAGAACAGTAGATTTTTTTGAGCAAGATGTAAGTGTATACAGCTGTTCCCTCTTTAAGCGCTTGCTAGCTTGCAGTGGTGCACTATACTCGACTAATAAAAGCAGGTGTAGTGTGAATAAAAATACCAATAAACTTTGTGGCTAATCCTTTCTCAAAGCAGAGTGAACATCCTTTTAAAGCACAACTAGTGAATTTCATATACTCATCTTCTCTGGTATTTTAAATGCTATTGTTTTACAGGGAACATTAATTTCTCGAGAAACAGTGTGGTGCTTTTCTCTTTGACTGTCTTACTCAAGCTGACTGTGAACTATTAAAACATGCTTATCAGAGTTTTATGGGGAATAGCACTGGAGGTTAACCTCGTGTAATGCTTTGATAAGTCCTGAAATGGCAGCATTTTGGCTTGTCTTTCAACGAGTAAGCTGTCATTAGAAAGAGAATTTAAACAGATCTATGCCCAAGTCTCATTCATCATTGACCTTACATATATATGAGCAGCAGAGGTTGAGTAAACATTAGTATACAGTCACGCTGTTTGTTGTGCAGCAGACATTTCAAATGGCAGTGTCTTAGCACAAGGTATTATTGCTTGTTTGCTGAAAGAAAAGAATATTCTATAAAAGGTGGTAAAAGGAAAAGGGAGTTGGCTCACGATGCAATATTTTTCCTTAGTCCACAGGAGAGACACAAAAGGGTGTCAGACTTCCCTGCAGAGTGAAATCTCCTTTCCAGTGCTCAAGGCATTCCAGCAGAGATCATGGCACACAGACCTGGAATAAATTATAAACTGTATTCCTTCAATCATAGTGAGATGTCTGACTGTTTTATGTCCAATAAACTGCGACACAATCTCCTGCCTTTGTTTCCCAGTGTGATAAAAGGTTTTCATAATGCACCACATAGTGTTACTACAGTCTCTACCACTGTGTTCTGTACTTTGCATCCCAGAATGGACTCGAGCAAATGTAAACAAACAAACAAAACCTCTTTTTATCCTCTGCTCTTCTGCCTTTAATAGAACATAAATGCCACTTTTTATTCAAGCAAAACAAAACAACGTCACTAAAAGATGCTGTCTGTTGTAAAGCTCGTGGTGTTTTGAGCCAAGCAAAAAGACAATTAAACCAAAAAAAGTAGTAAAGGAAACCATGGGGAAATATAATGTGAAAGTAAAAAGTGATTCAGAATTCTGCATATCAGATTTGTGACAGAGTTTGCTCTCCCTTCAGGGGAATGCAGTTAGTTATACAAACATTTACACAATATTCTGAAGTTTGTCTCTGTAAAGTATATGAGTTGTGTCTTACTCAGTATAGAAATACCTAAGGCTATCAAACATCTCTAAAACTGTGCTTATCTTTGGCAGTAAAATAATTTCTGAGTTTTCATCTACTAACAGGTACAAAAATAGTCAGTAAAAATTTGTCATAGAGAATAAAATAGCAACTTACAGTATTCTTGTAGAAATAACCTGTGGGCATGATAATAGAAGTATACAAGTGAGGTGAAATTGTAGATAAGAGAAATAGTAAATTAATGAAGCTTTAAAAATTCCAGAAAAACTTTTAAACCTGCAAGATATGGCTCAGATAGAAACTACTTAGTGGCAGATAGCAGAGCAAAGCTCCAAATTCATCGAGACAAATAAGCAAAAGGAGGTGCTGTACCAATGGACACAATTGCATTGTCTGATCAGAGTTGCCTAGTGCTGTTTGGGCTACCCCAGGCTATTGTTCCTGACCCTGATTTGCAACTCCAGGGGGACACAGGCCACTGGTATAATATCTAGCACCCCTTTGTGGGGTCCTGGATGCCTTAAGCAATGACAAATAGCACCAGATTCCTGTGTGGGGTCAACTCCATTGGCACCTATGTTGTTCAGTGTACATTTTAATATGTGCAGTTTCAGTTTGTGTTTCTCAGTCTTATTTTACCACAGAAAACTTGAATTTATTGTATCTGGACTGGCTCTAAATTCTTTACTTTAACCGCCCTTCCTTCCCACTGGTACTACATTAAGAATTAAATAATAAAGGAACCGAAGCCTGAAAATCCAAAAAATCACTCAACAAAAGATATGTATTAAATAGGTCAGACCAAAGTTCATGTTGTGTGGGGCCATTCATCTAATAATGGCTTGTAGATGATGTTTATGAAAAAATATGGAAAGTGTGATACTTTTCAGGCTCTTTTCCCAGCCTTAAACAATCTGCAATACAGGAGCTTCCTCAAGCGTGGTATCTTTATGTTGATAGATTTTTCTTCCATAACTATCAGAGGTCAACCAATCATTTATTCCAAACGAGTGACTTGACTGTTTGCAAGGGCTTTATTGATAAGAAAGTAAACATTGCTGTTACGGTTAAGAACTAGGAAATAAGGCAGTGCATATGATCTAACCAGTTTCTGGATAGTTCCTTTAGAGAAAAAATAAAAAAAATAAATTTTCCTTTTTCTGAACATAATATGGTTATATTATGTGACTTGAAATGTGTAATTTCAAATGTCATGATGCAATACTGGCAAAAAGTGCTTTTTATTGGTTTCACTATCAAAACTAGAATGAATTGCATTTTATCAAAAAGGACAACAATGTCAGCAAAATGACTGAAAATATATGTTCAAGTATGGCCCAGCAGAGAAAATATTTCAAAAAAAGAATGTGAAAGTGTTATAAGATGTAGTTAAAAGACAAATTTGTAAGGTCAGACAACTTCATTTTTTATATTGTGTCAGAATAAAGTTACCTGTTTATTAAGGAAAGACATGCTAAAAAAGGATCTAAATCCAGGATCAGTTCTGCCCCACAGATTACATTAATGTCTTGAAACTCACATGGAATCATAATATGTGATAAACTCTTTGTTTACATATAATCTACAGAATCATCTAATAAAATCATACCATTTTTATTTTTTTAATGTGGTTTGCTAAAAGCTATTCACATTTTTTTACATTGAGAATCTAAAATCCTTAAGATCACGTGTTATAAAAACACTAAGACATCACAATTAATGTTTGACTACCATGTAAGTCAGGAGAAAAATTTATTAGTTAATTTTAATTGAATGCTTTTGTTCATGCATAAAATCTCACTTTCCACTTCTTTCCCCAAGGAAAAGCCTAAAATGTAGGCCTTACCAATGTAGCTTCCTCACCCTCATTAAAGCTAAAAGAGGAAGAAAGGATACTGTGCTTTTCCATAATCACGAACTAGCGTATTGTTTCTTCCATATGTCTTACAGCCATATCTCAGGAACATATACATTGGTTTGACTGCTGAATGACCTAAGATTAAACTGCTAGAGGCAAAAATAAGTAACAAGGGACAGCTTAAAGCTAACCATAGCCCAGACAGGGAGATAGAGGGCCTGGTAGCACATGCAGTGGAAATAAGCTGGCTGAATAAACCTTTCATGGAGCAAACTGATGGCACTTTTCTCTCCCCTTACAAGCAACCACATAAACTTTCATCATTCCTGCAGACTCTGTGCTCATAAGCAAATGAGCTCTCAAAATGTTTCAGGGTTTTTACTGATAGAAGCTTCTCAGCATATTTACTCAGAGAATACACATCCCGTTTTAAGTACTCTCCTGGAAAACAGCGCAAAACCAACATGGGATTTGCTACCAGATTTTTCTTCCACTGATGAGTGAATAAGAAGACATGACAGCTTCTTGAAAGTCCCATCAGAAACAATGATTACATTTTAGGACCTCTATGTTTGAAACATATGCCAAAGAAAGAAAACCAAGATGAGAATATTTTTACTGTTGGATTTTAGTGTATTCTGTACCAGCATATTTTGGCACAGAGTGGAGTCTGAGTGTCTAGTCAGAGTTATAGCTTCAGACAAGTAAGAGAATTTGCTTGTGGTTCGAGTTTTTATTTTTCCTTTTAAAAAGTTACTTATTTCAAAGTTTGAATTATTTCTTTACTTAATTTATTTTTAATATTTTCATCTTTTTTTTTGCCCCCTTCCTGCCTTTTTCCTCGTGGATTCCTATCCTTCTTCTCCTTCTCTATCTCTTCTTTTTCTTTACTTTTTGATGCTGAAAAGAAAGAGGAAATGAAACTGGTAAAGAAAAACAGAAAAATTATTCTCTGATTTAAAAAAAAATAATTGTATTAATGTTTTATTTTTGGTAATTTTTATTCATGCATTACAATAAATCTAATTTTTGTTGCAAGCTATACTCACTGTTTTGCTTTTTCTATCTCATGTGGTGTGGAATTTGTGTTGTGCTAGAATGTATTTGGAAATAGATAAAGGCCTTAAGCCCCTAAATTTCAAAAACCTGAATGTATACAAGGATAATCTGAATTAATGACCACTGAATTCATGATCATCTTCCCCTCCAGTTAAAAAAATAGCAATCTCTAGGAGATGGGACACAGAGTAAAGGGAAAAGTTGAGCCAATACTCTCTGTCTGAAATCTCAGTGTTGAATCTGTAAACGAAATGCTGACACCATGGAAAAGAATGGGAAAACTATCTGATTTCAGCAGAGTGTGAACTTCATCACTGCTTCAATGAGACCACTAAAGAGAATTACATTAAATACATTTTTTGTTTTTCAAAAATGCAGGCTTTAGACTCACTTTGACATATCAGTGTTTAACGTATCCTTGTTTTATCATCTGAGAATACGTTTCACCAATGGTAGCGCTAAAAAGGAGACTAAAATTATGTGTGGATCACAAAAGCAAATGCCAGTGAGAAAAGTAATATTTAAATTAAAAGAAAAAATAAAATTTTTAGCAAATGGCTAATCCCACTTTTTTTCTTAGATTTCTGATCATGATAGCAAACTTTATTTTACTGTTATAGCTCTCTAAATGGTAGTAAATAAGCATAAAATGACAGTGAGTATAAGAAGCACTATTCTATAGCACTTGATTTTCATATTACAGCAGCAAAGGGATGCTAGAAACTCACACATATAATTTTCCTTTTGTTCATTGTTTTTTACAAACTTGCACAGACAATGTTGTCAGTTCTCATGATGTTGTCATAAATCTCAATAGCGAATGTTTTACATGAGTATCTAGCTCTTCAAAGTGGTGATCGTGTAAATAATTTCAGATTTCACTGAAAAGCGTGTTTAATCTTTACAGCTCTGAAAACCTAAGTAGGCCTCGCCTCACAAAGAAGAGTAAGAGATTTTGCTAGCTTTCAAATCTCATTATTTTTAGACATTTGTGGTCAGAAATTATGAATGTTTGGGCAGTCTTCCCCTATATCATAAGGTCTATTTTAGCAGGACTCTGACTTAATTTTTCTTTCCTGGTTGCCTTGTTTCCTCTACCTATAATTAATTCTTTTTCTCCCTACACCATTTTCCTTCAGTAACACTTCAAAAGCCTGACTAGGTACCAGTATCCCCTTCCACAGAATTATTCATCTTACATTCACACTGGTGTTACTAAGATATGGATCATGTCATGTGAGATGACAGTTTGGAGAGAATGGGAACGTCTAAATCACTCCTCATCTCTCTCTGTCTTTTTATAAGCTTATTGATACTCCAACTCTACTGGTCAAAGGAAATATGCTCTCTAATTTGCAGGATGTCTTGTACTTCAAATGTGGTTAAAACTGCTCTAACCAAAAAGCTAATAAGCTGTTTTCTGGTCTTTTAAATTCATGATTGTAGACTTTATTCCCTATAGAAACTTGCTTGAAACTTACATGGCAAATTTTAAAGATGAATAAGTAACACTTTAGAACTTATATTAAAAAACATATAATAATAATAATGACAGCAATGTCATCTAACAAACTAAGGAGAAAAATCAGTTGTACTCTGTTCTGAGATGTATCTATTATAAATTAACAGAAAGAAAAAGTGATTCAGTAGGAGGGAATTTGCAACACACAGTATCACACCAGAACCATCTTACTGTAGCTTTCGTTGGCAATGAAAAGGGAATAAAACTCAATAAAAAGGAAAATGTGTTAAAAAAATAAAAGCCTCATGAGGTTTTTTTCTGTGTGGTATCTTATGCAGTAGCATTAGAATTTTCATTTCTAGGCAACTAGAATGACTAAGGAAAACATTTTCTCATGGGTCAACACTTTTTTGTCATTATGTTTTTCTGGTGTTATATGACATCTTCCAGCCGTTTTAGTAGATGGAATACCTAGACCATTATGTAGAAAGGGCTTCTGTTTTGTAAATAATTTATTTAGGCAAATAAAGGAGTAATCACTTGTTTTGTATTCTTATTATAAATGTGTGCATACTTACATTATATATATATATATACATGTATATATATATATACATATGTGCATAAACACAGATGATCTTTTTTCAATAGCATTTCAAGGCATTGTTCTGGGAAGATTGTTTTCTTTACCCTTGACTTATGTTAAGTATTCTACTCAGGTTATGAAAGATGGTTGTCTGATTGCCTGCCCTATTTTTCTTTGCCAGAACAGATAGACTATGCTTATCTATTAAAAGCACTGTGGAGCTACATTAAGCTTGGATACCTGTGGAGCTTGTCAGCACAGGTTCTCACACAGGTCACTGGCTGCTGGGGCAGCCTCAAGAGCAGAATAACAAGCACTATTTGATATGGGAAACACACATCTCTGTGTCTTTTTCTTATCAGCATACTGATGAGAAATCCTTTGTATAATGAAATAGAAAAGCTCTCTAGGTAATTTTGTTGCTTTTTTTCAGTTTTATAACTTTTGTTGTCTTTGATACAAATATTTTTTTTTCTTGAATGACAGAAAGGTTTAACACATTTTTAGTGGTTGGGATACTTATGTATCACCTCCAGTTTTTGGAGAGGTGTCTCTGTTCAGAAAAGAAAGTCATAAACTCAGATAAGTAGCTGACCACTTGAAAAAACAGAAGGAGTAGAAATAAGATCCATCAGAGCTGATTTGTTATCAAATTGTACTATTACTGCAGGCTTTTAGGGATTGTATTCAGTTGTTCAGGCATAGGTGCCTACTGACTTAGGAGATCTGAGGAGGCTACTTAGATATCTGCTAAGATCTGAGTAGAGATCTATAGGAAACCTACAGCTCCCTAGAGACAAAAGCTAGGTGGGAGAACTCTCAATACCTAAAAATGTACAAGACACTCATATTCAAGAAAATGAATTGCACCCCATTAAGTTTTGTTCTTCATTATTGTATTATTTAATAGCTTCACCCTGAGCTCAATTCAGGTGCCCATGTCAAGGCGATGGTTAAAGGTGAGATTCCCAACGATAGCCTGCCTAGCCTTAGATGGTCTTCTCGTGGTGATAAGTTCTCATACAGGTCCTGTGTCAGAGCTGATAAACACATGCAGCTATGTCATCGTCTCTAGAGCATCTCAGATATTACCAGTTGCTTATGTATGGACAGCTGCATCAAACTTCTGTGAACAACTATCTATAAATTGCCCATCAAGGAAGTAAACATTTTGAAGATACTGGTAATTTTTTTTCCATATTGCATAAGAAGGTACTCTCTACCATTCTGAACCATTCTTGCAGAATAATAGGCGCCGGGGATTGCATTCAATTCTCGTGATTCTGGAACTTCCAGATTCCTTCTTAACAGAAGGCTTTTACTATCCTTTTGTAGGGAAAATCTACCGGGACAACCAGAACTGCTGTATTATCTTGTAAAGACCAGTATATACAATGTTTCTATTTTCAGGATATACTTGCAATACCATATTGTTTTTGTTTCACATATGCCTGCTCTTTTAAACTCTTGACTTTTTAAAGCAAAAAATAGCCATAAATTTACCCATTAATGTATTTTCTGGCACTTTCCATTTAACATAGAACTCTTACTTCCACACTGTGCTTGTTTCAGAGGTACCAGAATTTAGCTGTAGATAAATATTTCTCCGTATAGCTATAAACCATAGCAGATGTGCTACCAGTCTATGCTGCATAACCCTGGACTTAGACAATTGCCTAAAATAGATTGAGTAAATTGCCTGTATACATGTAGTGTCTGCTTACCATCCGAATGACATGCCTTCATTTTATGTGTCTGTTTCTTGGTTTATTAAAAATATTTTAGGAAGTATTTCCCAAACTAGAATTCCATTAAGACAATGAAAAATTATGATAAAATAGAAGCAAGTGAATTTTCATTATCATAATTTTGTATTATTTTTATTTTTATTTTTATTTATTTTAAAGAACAAACCAGTTTGACTCCTTTTTTGTCTTCCTTAAAAACTGATTTTCTTTCAGGTACTTAACACTACTTCTAAATTTTGAGTATAAATACATACACTGTATGGCTGTGCCATACCTCTTTAAGCACTAAATTTTTTCCATCTTGTTTTAGACACTGAATTAGAGATAGACCCCTTTAGACAACAGATTTCTCTTCAGGTAAGATTACTCAAGAAGTTAATATATTGAATTTTGTAGGTGTTTCTAAGAGGAATAGGTGGCTAAGATCATCTAGCTTTCAAACTACTGGCTTCAAGATGGTACTGGGCTTAGAAATCTAGATAGATTGTCTGTCCCACTAAATAAAAAAGGGGTTAGACATCAGTCCTGGGGTCAGAGTCAAGTGTGTAACAGGCTTGACCTATCCAAACTACTATGTTCTATCTACACTGCTTACACCTGTTCTCTTCTATAGTAAATTTTTCTTCCAAGAGCTAAGTCCGAGTGGTCCAAACTAAAGATAGAGATGTAGTTAAGAGTTAAGCAGCAAGTTCAGTTGAGCATCCAGTACTCGATTCCACTCCCTGTACTCCCTAACAGCATAGGTGAATAAATCCATAGTGAAACTGAAGCTACCACAGATTTGTGTCAATGCTTTAAGTGAAGAGAAAAAACAGAGAAAAAAATTATTTCTTTGCAAATATTTGTGCAAATATTCTATTTAGAAACAGATGATTGTTGATCTTTTTTATGGAAAGTGATGATTTAGGGAACCTCTTCGTTTTCTTCCTAATCCTAACTTGTGAGAAGCTATTATTGGAAACTTCAGGTTCACAACAGTGTTTCACTACTTAGTATTAAGCAGTGATCATGTACTGGGCACAGTATCTGGAAATGCAAACGAAGAACTCTATCACGCTTATATTTACAATCAACTTTGTAATAAACCAATTGAGAATTTAAAGATTACTAACTAACTAATAGAAAAACATTTGAAAAATTCAGAACATGAATAATATATAATATGACACAGAAAGAACACAAGCGTTAGCAGGACAGTGCTGCTTTCCCCTGGACTAAAGATTCTTGCTGTGCTTCATAATATTGTTGCTGCATCCTTCCATTTCTCTACAGTCTTTCCTCCCAGCTGGCAGACTTGAAGGCCAGGTGATGAAGGATACTCACTTTCTAAACACCATGTAAGGCAGTTTCTGTAGAACAGCGTTTACTATGGTGAATTAGAGACATCTAATGTTTTTCCTATACAGTAATAGTATACATTAACGTGCTAAACATTAACAAATAACATTTCCTATTAAAAGATAAAATAAAAATATCAAAATATGTCTAAGAAAGCAAATTACATAATCTTTTTTTGGACAGGAAAGTTCAAGTCTTCAGATCATCAGGTCATCGTAGGATTTTTTGGTCATCAGGAATTTTAAATTCTATTTCTCACTTAATTATTGGATTTTGACAACAGTCTGCTATCTTCTCTCTCTCCTTTTTTTT
>VXAY01000971.1:471168-545461 GCA_013399855.1 Oxyruncus cristatus | reverse complement strand
GTGATTAAAAATGAAGTCATTAAGCTATGTAAGCATATCTTTTATTAACCGCAGTTTATAATTCATGTATGATACCTAATTAATTATGATTTTGCAATATAAAATGTGCTTTTAGAATCTGGTATACGTGTTTTTTTTTTCTGAAATGTTAGAAAGCATATTCTCCAGATTCTTTTGAGACCATCATATACATTTTATACAACCTCTCAATCTTTTGGATTTTGTTTCCATAATTATGAGTCATTTCACCAGCACAGCAAAAATTATCAGAGTTTCCTTTCCTACTGTTATGCTGCCTAAAGAACTATTCCAGAACAGTTGGAAAAACTGTAGAGAAAACTGATTATTGGAGAGCAAAAGATACTTAAGAGGGAAGACCCAGTTTAACCAGAAAAGAATTTTGAAGAAATTCTTTTTTTTTCTTTTTTTTCTAATTCACAGGAGTTCATAATCTTCTCTGAGGAACCAAAGGCAAGTAGATATTTAATACAACGGTTAAAATGAAGGCATAAAATGAGTTATGTCAAAAGCAACAAAAAATAACTGAAAAAAACCCCAACAAACCAGCCAACCTAGTAGTTGAAGTTTTTGAGCATTTGCTGTTATTATGTATCTCCAATGACCTGCTAGATCTTCACAGAGATTTATAAACTTCGGTTTTGTGCTTTGTTCCCATTTAGCTGTTAAGGAGTTACTGTGTCAGAGTTTTTTAAGAGCAGAGTGGAAATTATAGGGATGAATTAACATTAATAAATTTGACCAGAGTTGGTGTAGGGATTCATTATGCTAAATTACACCAAGTAGAACTAAGTTGACTTTCAGAAGTAGACAGAGAAGATAATTGACTGTATTTCTGACCTGCAGTTTAGGGGGGGACATTGTCATATTCTTTATGAGTAAGCCATTTAAACAAGCAGCAGAGTGAAACTTTCAAATCTGCGAGGTTTTGATCACATCATCCTCATTTGCTTTAATAGGATTTGGACTGTCAACCCAACAGACATCCTGCAGACAGTGTTCAGAGATGAGCTAACAGAGAATTTCTAAAATCTTTTGTAACATGTCTCATCATATTTCAGCTGAAAGTCAAGTAGTATAAATAAAATAGCTCAGTGGATACCATGAAGAATGTTTCACATGCTGGTGAGCTACATATATTCCAGAGTCTAATGGGAGGTATAAGAAAGGATAAAATGTATTATGGATAAGGAAGTCTGGTCAAAATAGAAGTTACAGGTTCATTTTTGTGAGACGTTCTTTGTGCCTACTGGAGAGAATATTTTGAGTCATTCCATATATTTAAAATTACAAAATGCTTTATACTGCTTTTTTTTTCACTCAGCAGAGGTCTCAAAAAATGCTCTGTGTACTCACCCAAAGGGCTATTCTTGCTGTACTGGCAACTTCCCAGTATAGCTGTTTTTTTTCCCACTGGAGGGGAAAAAAAGATGTAGGAACAAATACAGGAAAAGGTAGGCATGTCTCATAACAATATAGATTGACAGTGAGAATGGCAAAAGACAGAAAGGAATTCCCCAGTTGATTAGAAGTCTTCCTAAGCAACCTTCTCTATCTGAATACAGTTAATGAAAGAAATCTGCCTAAAATTAATTCTGATGTAACAACAGGAGAAGTGAATTGTAGAAATCTATGGCTTTGCTCTTAGAAGAATGTGTCACCAGCCCCATGACATTTAAACTAAATATAGAGGCTGTCAGTTTAAATGTCTCAGCTGATCTCAACTACTGACATAAAGCAAAGAGACAGAACAGGTCTCTAAGATACTTAGGAGTCACACGGTGAAAGGTTTCATGGGCAAAATACTGTACCTTGAACTGTACTTAGAAAAAAACTGGAAGACACAGAAAATGTTACAGGACTGGTGCAACAGTTCTTTGCCCATAAAACACTGCTAGTGGCAGAGAAGCATATTCCTTCATAAATATATCTAAATGATTTTCAGATGCAGACTTCACTTCAGTTGTACACATCTGTAAGTGCTCCACTGGTGACTCTGGTAGCATTTAGTGAACAAAAAAACTCCAACACATACTTTCATGAAGACCACATGTATTCTGATAAAACTCATTCAAACATTGAAGGTACTTCAAGCAATAAGGCAAACTGAGAAGAATTACTTTAACGTGCTTCTGAAACACTCGTTCTTTTGCAATTAGATACATTACTTCTCTTTGTTTCTGGGACAAGACCAAGGTATATTTATTATATCCATATAAATCTCATGTCTCTTGCACTTGTGTTTCTTCAGACAAGGTCTCATGTTGCAATGAGTGACCTGATGCACAAAAAACTCTGATGTGTAAATATGTAGATAACAGTGGATTCATTCACCTCTCTAAAAATCCATGTGAAATGTCACACATAAAACCCCAAAACATTTCAAACCCATTAAAACTATTTATTTAAGTAGTCAAACAGAGAGAAGAAGAATATGTAACATACTTCAGGACTCTTTACAGACTAAATATTATTATAACTTACTGTTGATTAGCTGTAAAAATATCTTTTTTTTTAAATACATATTTAAAATATCCACCTTTCTGCTTAATATATATTCTTCTGTTACAAAAAAATGTTTTTCTGCAGAGACATTTTAACACAATGTCTAAATTTTAGGAAAAAATAATAAAACTAGCTCTTATTTCAGTTGTCAAATGCTGTTGTCAACTAGTGCACTAGAAAGAAGTGTCTTGGAGTTTCTGAAAATCCTTCAAGTACATTCTTTAAAAGTTCAATTATTTCCTCTAGAGTTCTTTAACTTGCTAAATAGTGCTCTTTTTTCTGTATGTCTGGCATTTTTCATCAGCATGTGCTTAACAAACTGCTTATGAATGAACATCCTAATTTTTCAGATGAGAATCTTAAAGCCAAGAAAAATCCCTCATCGAGTGTCTCATTTTATTAACAGAAAAAGTAAACCAGATATCTTGTGTTCTGTTCTCCTAGCCCAACAGAAAAACAATTTCCTTCTCCTTTGCAAATATCTTGGTGAACAGCAAATGATAATGGAAATGAAATGACAGATATATTCAAATTTCCATGCACTGAAGTATTTACTTTAAAAGAAATTCAGGTTTAAGAGTTTAATGTTTTTAAATTTCCTGATATGTTAATTAGTGAGTCCTGGTTGTTGATTATCTCTGCTCATTTTACTTTGGTGACAAGAGGTCAGTAAAATGTTTCTTTCCTCAAAAGCGTAATGTATCCATAGAGTATTTCATCTTAATTTATGGTCATGTGGCCTCTCAATCCATTAATTAAATTAATGAGACTTCACTGCTTTCACCCATGCACTCTTAATTAAAAAAGCTGAGAATGAGGAAAAAAAAATAACATATGGCATTATCAGTGTTTTGCCCAAGAGAACTATTTAATAAGAGCTCTAGCTAATTTATTGTTAATAAAACCTAGTCACTTTCTCAAAATGCATATGATAATGTGGACAATCTGTGAATATTCTGACTTATAAAATTTATTCACTATTCTCTGCATCAACCTTGGTGACAAATGCTTCATACCTCCAGTAGCAGTAAGGTGGAATATACAAAAGCAAAAACTGCAAATCTGAATTTGATTATATCAGAACATATTTGATCAGAAGTCATGGTAAGTAGCTGCTCTTCTGCTGATGAGTTTTGGGTAGCTAAGACTCTGTGTCAAATGAGTTTAGCGTGTTCTCTTGACAGACCTGCCTGAAATGTATTGAAGAAAATGTTTACTCAACATATGATTTAGGTTATTTACTGGATCATTTTCTGATGTTGTTGATGTAGTCTAGATTAAATACTAAATCTTGGAGACCAAAGGAAAGAGCTAAAACCAAAAAAATATATGCTTTCCATTGCCATGCAAACAATAAGAAAGTGAAGTTATTTGGAATAAACCAAATACTGTCTGAAGATTCCAGGACAGTGACATTATTGAATTCCTCTAAATTAATGGCTTATTCCATTCCAATTTCCTTAAAGAGAAATTAGGGCTCTGTACAAACTCTACTTTAGTCTATAATGTGCACATGCCACCATTCTGAATAATTTTTGCTCGGAATCTACCAGGTGGTTGGTGTTGAACCCTTGAGGTTCCCTTCAAGGTGCCTTGGACACAGCAGCAGGTTCCAGTCAGAAGTGGCACAGCCCTGAAGGTGCTTAGATAACCAAAGGAATAGGGACAAAAAAAGAGCAGCTAGAAATGGCAAGCCTTTTTACTTACAAACATCTAAATTATCTGAGTTTTCCAGAGGTTCCCTGCATGCAACTGCAGCTAAAGAAATATTCAAATTTTATTCACATGAAAAACTCTTAATTCTTGCCACCTTGAGGATATATAATAGAGCTGTAAGTCCTTCCTTTCAAGGACAGCACAATCAGTCATTTTGCAGTTGTCCTCATTCACACAGAATCATCTGACTCCCTCTTGGTAGGAGTTCCCAGGTTTCCCCTTTAGGAACTAAATTAATGCTCTGCAGATGGATTTTAGTGGCTGAATTCCAAGCTCTTTGTGTTCATTGGCAATCCATTATATCAGTATATATCCAGAATAACTTCATTCAACTCCATGACTGGTTTTCACTGAATGCTTTAAATGCTCAAGGCTGTATTACATTTCTACTAACAAGAAAAAAGTGCAAGCTGTTCACATAAAACAAATATATTAACGCATAGAACTGGGGATACTTAATTAAATGAATCTATGAAAGTAAATAACAACAGTTATAAAATTAATAATCAATGCTGTCTTCATAGTGGATATATTGCAGAATGTTTATTAATTATTTTCCCAAATGGTTTTATTTAAAAAATTTTCTTTATTACTAATATAAAAATTATAATTAATGGCAGTTTTAGAACTGAATGTTAGAACACTTCTTCCTACTATCAGTTGTTCCACCAATTTTCTAGTGGCGGGAAATATCTAAATCTTGCTTTCTATTTTTCATCTTTTTAAATAATAAAAGTTAATAAAAATTGTGACAAGGCATGATTATTTTTTTTCCCAACCATGTGCAATTTTTCTCCATATCATGTTTACATTCACTTGGTAAAGTTTAACGTACCTGGATGAGGAGACTTCTTGAAGATAATATGTGTCTGTAATTAATCCTAGGTTTTTTAATAAAACTAAACCATAATTTCAGCGTGCTTTTTGTCACCCAGAGGTTAGCTTTCTTTTGCTCTAGTTCCCTGAAATAGCCACAGCACAGAAGAATGTCAACAACTGCAAGCAGGGTCAGAAATGCAAAAATAAGTAAAGAAGGGAAGAAGCAATTGCAGCAGCACCACTATAAATCATATTAAACTTTTGTAGAACTCTCAATGGTTACAAATAACAGTATTATACGTATTTTATATGCACTTTTAATTGGCATCTGGAGAAGCTAGACACATTAAGCCATTTTATTTCTTTGTTCTACATGCATTTCTTTCAAAAGACTTAGCCAAGTCGTGGTTCTTCCCTAAACTTCATTTCACTTCTTTTCAGCAATTGTTACTTTCTTTAGAAATATTCACAACAGCTAGGGAATTTCCTCTACAGAAACTTACTAATAGTTATCCAGCCTCTGGCTAATTTTCATGACATTCAAAACAGGCCTCCTCATCACTTGCAGTTTTAGGATACATTAAGAAAGCAAAAGAGAGAATGAGAACATTAATTGAATTTGATCTCCACTCCTTTGGATCAAAAAAGGGGATCATATTATGCCTATATTGCTGTTAATTTTTTATCTGATCACTTTCTTGGCATGAAGGATTTTAGTTACACACTTATAAAATTTTAATATGGATTTTTTTTGCCTCCCCTTTTCAACATCTGTTTTGAAATAATATTTATGACTTAACGCAAAACAAAATTCGTGAGAGTCCACAATCAAAAGTTTGATAGCACCATCTGCTTTGGAGACCTAAGACAGTTGTTTCAGGAAAGAATTTATGTTGCACTGTGAAAACCCAGAATAACCTTTCTGACAAATTCACAAGGTAAATGTTCACACTATGCAATATATGGGTAAGACAGCAGCCACTTCCAGCAAACACCTTGAGCAAATCAATTGGACAGTACCAGATTTACCTCCTGATTTACCATGGAAGAAAGCCAGGCTCCTGCTACTTAGCCACCTCCCTTTCCTCCCTCGTAAAACATGCACACACACAGCCAGCAGCTCTTTGTCACCCTGACTTCCATTAACATAAAATGTTTGCCAAATAAACTGGAAGATTCCACCCAAATTCTAGTGTTGCTGTCTTGTCTTATTTGGCTGGAGATAAGCTTGGTCTCATGCAGTGTGCACTAAAAAAAAAAAAAAAGAAAAAGGTAGAGAAAGAGACTTGTGACAGTAAGCAAAAGCATTTCAAGCTACTTTTCAGCATCTGCTTCAATGCAGCCATTTGCTCTACATAATATCTGTATTCAACTGGCCTGAGTTGTTCAGATCACTAAACAAAACAGGTCTCTAAGATGCTTTATAAATTATTAAAGAGGTATGATGAATAATAAGTGAATAAACAATGAACAATAAGTGAATAGAAGTGAATGAACAATAAGTGAATAAAATTAATCTGAGGAGGAGAAGGAAAAGAGTAATAATATGTAGAGCAGATCTACAAGTGGCAAAACCTGTGCTCCAGGTCTTTCTTCTCTTATGTAAATTTAGGCACTCTACACTTTGGTATGATGAAGACTCAAGTGAAACAATTCTTACGCCTTTCACTTAAGCTGAAAGACTGTACAAAAATGAACATATGCACCATATGCACAAACCCGGGTATATAACAAAAAAATGCAGATTTGCTTCAACATCCCAGTTGGAAAAAAAAAAAAAATCAGTTTTCTGGTCTATGTTCCAAAACTTGGGTTTTTTGTTAAAGAATACTAGACATGTACACAGTATTTACAGAACAGAATAGCAGGTAAAGAATAGAAATATATTGTAGGACTGTTTAAAAGTTTAAGGATGTCAAGAAATCCTTTTTCCACTGTTTTTTTTCTGAGATTTTTAGCAAGACCCCACAAAAAGGATTCAGATTCTGTGAATTTTTTAATCTCAAATGTTTTCCATGTTCCTATCATAATACACTGCTGTATAGATGGATAAATTCATAATTTTGGTGTTCTAAATATATAAACACATGATTTTATGCTCTGTTTCCTTGTGCTGGTCTTAAACTGAGTCATTTATGTATTCAGTCACTTATTTTTTATAAGGAGCTCTTTGGTTTTAAAACTATTCAGGTGTTAATTTTGTGATTAAAAAGTAATTATGATATCCCTAACCCCATATGTATTATTTTCTCTTAGCTGAAGATCAAAAAAGGGGACAGTTGGGGACATCAGAACTTAATTTTTTAAATTAAAAAATTATTCAGGTGACCTTTTAATAGATTTACCTATGCACAGGGGTTTATATATATTCAGTAAAGATATAAAAGTAGATATGGCAATTAAGGAATTTCCTATGGGATATTATCAAGTGCAGCCTTCTCTCCCACCTGTAAAAAGCAGAGTTTCCTATCAGATGTCAAACACCCTAAGCACCAGTGTCAATAGGCATTAAAGGAGCAATCAGTTTTTAAGATATGCATAGCTCTGGGAAGGATTAGATCCTAGATACAATGAATAGTCTTCTCAGGTTTCAAATTATACTTGGAATCTTACAAAGACCACAAAGATGGAGACAATATTGCTGTTCCTCTACATGTGGGAAAAGACAGAACTGATGGTACTTACTCCCGTGAAAATTCACCCCTGGAAAATCCCCATGCAGGGAGCTGAGCAGAAGAGGAAAACTAAGTGATTCAGCAAAAGAAGATATTTCAAACACCATATCCTCTTGTTTCTTAAAATATATATGGATGACAGTACAGTATTAAATAAAATCTCTAGGATAGAGGATGGGAATCATATACCTTATTAGGACAGATGGACAGCTTTCAAATTATCACTAAGTGAGGTAAAATCTGCCTAAGAAAAAGGCAGAACAAAATTCCACTTTTATTGTATCTTTAGCTTTTTTTAAACAGTTATTTGATTTGCCCTTTGTACACGTTTTGCATAACACATCAGAGAGCGGCTGATGTGAAACACAAATGAAGAAGAAGAAATATAAGAAGAAACATAGATGAAGGTATCCAGTAAAACATTAGTGCAATGTAGTGTTCCTAGGCTGAGAATTAGTCTGATCTTTATGAAAATTGTCATGGCCAAGTCTTCAGTCTTGTAATTACAGGAAGATTTGAAGAATTAACCCTTATGAAAAAAGTCATAATTCCTTTAATCACTAGTCTTTAAAATCAATAGTGTTCTTTAGACTTAAGAAGGAAAATAAATTATTGAAATGAAGGTTTATTACTAAAATGTTAATAAACTCAAAATGGGGACAATCACAAGTAGATGATTTCACAATATTATTTTCCTTAACTTCTTAATTTTAGGAGTTGTATTCACTATTATTCCAGGAGTATTTAAATAATTGGCTTGAATTATTTGTGTGTTTCATGCATTGATTGCCTCAGTATCTTTTTTTAAAGTGTCCTAAACACATGAAAACCTTCTATGATTTTTTTTTTCTTTTTATTAGAACGAGGATACTTGTATTCAGAAAGGGACCTGAAGTAATTCAGAACAGTAAATAGTTGTATAGGGAGTCAATAAAGAACTGTGAAGTGGAGCACAGATATAATAAAAAATTATATCACAATAGATAAAAGGTAGAGCAGTGCTTTTCTCACAGGGATTTTGAAAAGGACTTGAGTTCAATTACAGTTTTAGGTACTTTAATCCTCCTTCTTTATTTGCTATAAATAAATCAGAAACAAATTTATCAAGTCAGCTGATGAACTGCATTCATTATTTTAGACTACATTAACCCACAAACTTCTGCAAGGATAGCAGTGATTCACTTTGAGACGTCCAACTGAGGCCATTTCTAAGAGTTTTAGAGAAACATAAAACAGAAACACATGTGCTTGCACATGGAATGTTTATTCCTATACACAGAAAACAGAGAACGTAGAACAAAGGGCCATTTCTTTGCTTTTTTAAAAATTAAATTCACAAAGGATTTTATTTTTCATATCTTATCAGATTCACTATCATTACTTTCAGTACAAATGATGTTTGGAGTCTAGAGTTGTCTTAGAGTACTCTTGTGTTTGCTAAGAGAGGTACCTATCTCTAGGACAGAACTTTGAGGGTCCACTTGCATTTAACTGTAGAGATAAAGACATAAAAATGTCAGTGTCCAGTATGTAAAATAAAATGAAATTAACTCTGGGCTCCACAGTACGAGAGAGATGTGGACCTCCTGGTCCAGATCCAGCAGAGAGCCACTAAGTTGGGCAGGGTCCTGGAGAATCTCTCTTGCAAGGAAAGGCTGAAGGAGCTAGACCTGTTCAGCCTCAAGAAGAGGCAACTGAGAGGGGACCTCATTAATGTGTATAAATATATGAAGTGTGGGTGTCAAGAGGATGGAGCCAGGCTCTTCTCAGTGGTGCCAAACAATGGCAAAAGAGGCAACAGGCAGAAGCTGATGCACAGGAAGTTCCACCTGAACATAAGGAAGAACTTCTTTACTGTTCAAGTAATGCACACTGGAACAGATTATCCAGAGAGGTTGTGGAGTTTCCCTCACTGGAGTTATGCAAGAACTGTCTGGATGCACTCTAGCGCAATGCGCTCCAGGAGGACCCTGTTTGAGCAGGGAGGTTGGGCCAGATGACCCACTGAGGCATCTTCCAAACTGACAGATGCTGTGATTCTGTGAGTGCATGTGACAGTGGTTAATATGCACATTTGTTTTGAATCTTCAAAAGCACTCAGCCTCCGCTCCAACCCCTTATGACGTGAAGTGGTGGATGCCACAGGTTCTTATTACGCACAGCCATGTCATGCTATCATGCAACGGAAAAGCAGACAAGTTGTCTTAGCCCTTACTTTAAGACCAATGACAAAAGAACGCTTCTCCAGCATTACTGAACATCAATGACCTGGCCTGAGCAGTAGCTGTAACTCTGATCGGTGGTCAAGTATTTAAATGTTTTGAATAACAGACCGCTGAGCATATGCAATCAGCTCAGTGCATCCAGAACACGTAAAGCATACTGTATGTGTTCTGGCCATCTGTGCAGCTCACAAACATTGCTCAAGGGCATCCCAATGTGTCAAGCTAGCTGTGTGTGCCTTATACATCACATACTCCCAGCTTTCTTGAAAGCAACACTCAAAAAAGCAGAAGTGGAAGAGATGAATCTCCTATAATTTGATGTAGCTACACCTGTTACAATCCCCTTGCCTCAGTGAGATTACACATTCCCAGCTATTGTTTTACAATCATGAGAAATGGTCATACACCAAAGACTACAATATAACCCAAAAAGTACCTTCTGTGTAGTTCACATGTCTATCCAGTTTATTTGCTTCTCCTAATTTAAACAGTCAAAATAACTTAGATATTTTCTCCCTTGGAATCCTTTATATCTTTCTAAATATTTCTATAAGTTCTTTCTGGAAGCGCACACCCAGAAGTGCTACATGAAGGTGAATTGCCATAGACTGAGATCTTGTTTTTCAGAACAGGTTCTCAGTAGCGTCATTTGGACTCAGACCCTGATTGGTAGGACAACTGTTTCACTGGAGAGGTTGTGAACAGCGTAGAATAAGAAGACAATACATCATTAATGTATCTTGAGGGTTGTGTTAGTTTCTTGATCTATTCAGAATGAAGCCTTTGGGTGCGATTGGAGTTGATTTGTGTTGATTTGTTGTAGTTGATTTCTAGCTAGACTCACATCCAGAGCACGGCTATAAATGAGGTGCATACATACTGCTGTCAATCACAAGGCATGGGAGAGACAGGTAAATATTCTCTTGAGACCAAGATGTAGATACCCACTGCCTGCAAAGCAATCAGTGGTAAGGTGTTGGTCACATGTATTCAACTGATGAAAGTAATTTATTGAAAGGTACATGGAAACAAGCTCTTTAAAATAGTATGCCATGCATGAAAGAAGACTTGCTTCTCATGTCACAGTTCTTCCCTCTTGCGTGATTGAATTTTTTTGTTTCAGCTATGACTGTTGGTGGTCACCATAATTTTATAAAATAAGAAGGCTTTACCTACATATCCTGTATAAGAAATGAATGTAGTTTGCAAAATAAAATTACTATAATTCCATGCTGCTTGCTCACCAGAACTTTACTGTCTTGGAGCTGTTTGTGATTCTCACCCTATACCATCAGTTCCAGTATTGCTGGAATGGAAGTCATGTGTGTGGGACTCTGCCAATCATGCTCATTTCTTCCTCCTTTTAAAAATAAAAGTGAAAAAAAACCCCTACCTAGGTGTGCATTTAGTTTGTTGCTACTGCTCCTCATTGTCCGTGACTCCTCAGAAATAGAATCATACAATCAGCGAATAGCACAGATCTGAAGGGACCTTGAAAGATCATATGGTCCAAACTTCCATGGAAAAGGGGGACCAGTTGAGATTATTTAGCATTCTGTCTAGTTGTATCTTGAGAACCTCTAGCGATGAGGACTTCACCACATCCCTGTGGAAGTTGTTCCAGTGATTGGTTATTGTCACTGTAGAAAATTTCCATATTGTATCAAGATGAAACCTCTCTCAATGCAACTTGTACCCATGCTCCTTGTCCACTGTATATGGCTTCTTCCACATGGCTTCTGACATCTTAGTACATGCCATTTAGGTACTGGAAAACTGTGATAAGATCCTCCTGAACTTTCTCTTGCTTAGGTTGAGAAGACCTAACTGGTGTCTCCATTAGTAAGTTATACCAACATATGCAGTCACTAGGCTCTTGACTATCACTAACTTGCATAGAGTAGGACACCCTTTTTTCCTTCACACCTTTGAAAATCTCTTCTGCCTATTAAACAGAGATATTAACATCTTGGGCAGCACAGCATCTCAGCTGACTGATTTGCACATGTTCTACTTTGCATTTATAGGATTTTTTTTCCCGTGCTAATTATTCATATTACTTAATTTCTGAAGAGAAATTTTCCAATTAAAATAACATGTCAGCTATTTTTTACTGTTTGTTTCATTGCCTGCATTATTTTTTTTCTTTTATTAGATCTACTTTCTACCCAGTAATTCTTTTACCACTGATGTATTTGTGTAAGACTGTCTCTTTCCCATTGACCTCTATGGTTTGCCTCAACACATTTTGATTTTTTTGCTGCCTTTATTTTATCCTCAATACCAATAATATTCATAATATTACCTCTAAATCCAGATAGCATTATTACCATTACAAGTCAATGAATGCTTTCACCTTAGATAATAGTTTTTGCTGGGAAGTAAATTCAAAGATAAATGTGTTAAGAATGCACAAATTATTTTGCTTGAAGCCTCAGCAGGAACTGAGTCACAATCCATTAATCTTTTCATATACTCCTCAACACGAACAATTACTATCCCACTATAATGAGTCTACACAAGTAAGTCTAGTAATGTCAAATATTAAAATTTAAAGCAAGCAGATAATCAAAATTTTACAGTGTATTTGGAGAATCTTCTGAATTGATAGCCAGAACTAAAATCAATTCTACACATATACACAAAGTCTTACCATTAATAGCAAATTATGCATTTTCAATTATGAATACTATCCCATAAGATCTAAATTACAAATGTTAGCATAATTCATGCTGGCAATAAACTAGATTTATATTGATGTGCCTTCACTGACAGCATCAATGATACATCTGCATAAACCTAGAGTAATGCACTATTATGCTGTTCCTTTTACTAGCAATGAACATAGCTGTCTATGCAGCCAGTGGTTCACTTGTAGGAAACAGAACAATGGAAAAATCATATTGAGAAAGATGATTCATTGTTACAAAGCATAACAATTTTTTTTACATGATTTACAAATCGTGTAAAACCTCATGACAGCCGTCGTTGCACTTTTTATAAAATCTAAGTGTGGGTCAACAGACCCAGTGTTGGTCAACTCTGTTCTATAAAATATTGTTGGATAATTTGGATTAGCTGCTGTTGAAAAATTAAGTTTATATATTGTGAAGTGTCTGTGAATTTACAAACCTTAATAAACATTTTGTCTAATTATATCCATAAAAAAACAACCTCTGTCACTACATCCAATTGGAACATAAATCTGTATGAAGTTGGTGTGCAGCAGGAGCAAAGCCATTGGAAAATGTGCTCTGGAGCTAAAGGCTGCCATTTAACCTTGTGGTCTTGAAATATATTAAAGTTTTGATAAGCAGTAAAGTGAGTCTGGTCTTCCCTAATTTTGTGTCTTAATTGGACTCATAATAAATAGGTATATTATTGACAGGAACAAGGAGTTCCAATTGCTTGGAGGTTGATTTGTTTCGATTCAAAGATCATGGTTATTTCAATGACTTTGTAAGAAGCTCAGTCATTATAGCAGCGTTCAAAGGCAACTGGAGATCCTTAAAGAAAATCTCCGTCCCTTTTCCATGAGAAGATGAGGCAATCACTTAAATTTATTTCTTAAAATTCATTAGTATTTCAATTATAGTAGAAAAGGATACAACAAATAAAATGAAGACTAACACTTATAAAGTCAGACAATGCTTTTAGTTAAGATAAATTTATACTTCAGGCCTTTCATCTTCTTTGTGAGCTCTTGCTGTGCAGGAAAATGGAGACTGAGTTCCAGTTCAATGAGTTTTCTTCAATTATGTCTGGATTGTCATTAAACTCATAATAAAAGATTCAATATAGCATCATAAGGCCTTAGATCAGGTCTACATTAAAGAGTGAAAGACTGTTTCTTTCTCTCACATAATTTCCTGAAATTATCTCTCTCCTATGATTCAGGGATGAATATATGTAGCCTTTGGATTATACATTTGTCCTCCTGCCTGACAATCCCTCCCCCTCTCAAACAACTGAGACCATGTTAAGCCTTTCTGCAGAACAGAAAAAAATATCTTTCATTAATTTCACAAGAATGCACTCATACTTCATCTGAGAAATAAATTTAATTGAGGTGTAGAGAAAAACGTCTTCCAAGGAAATTCAGGTCATCTTGAGAAGTACGCATGAAATAGTTTTGATACCTTGGATTTTTTGGAATTGCCTTTCCCATTGGCCATAGAATCTTGGGGTAACCAACCTAGAAATCTAAAGTAAGGTGAAATTAAGCATAACATAAATCAACCTCTGGAAATCTGCAAAATTTTATTTTTGAAAGCAAAATGAATTTACAGAAAAAAATATCAAGACACTGTATTAAAAACATGTGGTTTGCTAGGTTTCCTTTTCCTAACAATAAAATTCTTGTTTTAGCATTCTGAGAATATGTGACTTTAAACAAATGGCATAGTAACTTAGGACAGATGAGTAACTCCCAAAATATACTCAGCAACTGTCAGCATTTTGCTATAGGAATCATCTGCATTTTTTTAAGATACAAGTTATCAGAAATCATTACACAAAAATTTATAACATCATTCTTGCTCTGTCATATGTGGGAATTTCAGTAAGTTTCTGAGTTATTTTGGATAGATTAGATAGGTCTCTTGGCAAATTTCTTTTCTCTGATGAGATAAATCATGTTGAGATCTGATGTGTTACGTCTGAATATGACTTGGAAACTCACTTCCTGCCTGATTTATATGAAATATGTAATGGGCAGAAACATGTCTGAAAATATTTGCTAAATTAATGACAGAAAATTCAAAACATTCCTCCATTTGAATTTGTTACAATTAGGTGGGCTAAAGCTATTTTTTCTTACATACCTCAAAAAAAAAAAGTAGCAAAAACAACAATAATCCAGAATACATGGCATATCACTGGAAGAAACACAGCTTGACCTATAGGTGCTGCAGAGTAAATAGTGTCTGACCACTGCTCTTATTCTCCCTTTTGCCTCCATACCTTTTGAATTCTTTGCTGTGTACAACAAGCTGCTGCCCAGGCGATGGTTGCAGCACTCCTCTGGGAAACTCAAGCACTCCAGTCTCCTCTTCTCCAGTCAATGCTGTCACCATGGCAGTGTGGCATTAGGAGAGGTTTTCACTTCTGTCTGTATCAGAGAAGCTGAAGTCACCAGCTCCACAGATGGATGGCTGCAGGTGTGGGGGAGACCCTGGGTCAGCCCCATGCCAAAGATGCTTCTGTTCTTAAAGTTTGCTGGTGGTAGACTCATGGTGACCATACACAAATGAACCAGCTTTTTAGAGGGGCCTATTTCTCTGCATTAATGATGCGACAACAATATCTTTACATTGCTGTGCTCTGGTAGATCTTGCTGTTCATGGGGGGCTATGGTGCTTTATGAGTCACTTCAGCAATCTGATCACATAATTATAATTACAAATTATGATTGCGTTGAAAAGTTCAGGGTTGAATTTTTTATTTCAGTCCTACAATGGAATATTTTACTGAGAAGCCCCAAGCTGAGAAAGTCTTAAATGAAAAAAAGATGAGAGGTGGACACAAATCTACAACACATAGAGAAGAGAAACTGCATAACAAGAATTTGGATGCCTCTCAGCAAACCTCTCTATGCCCACCATTATCTTTCCCTCACTTCCAGAAAGCCAAACTTCCTCATCTGTGGCAGTCAAAAAAATTAAATTCAGTGAAATATTTTGTGTATGTTAGAGGTGAGACTTTGAGTCATGCACTTTTTTTTTTCTTATAACTTTGTCTTTGGACAACAAATCTTAATTCATTTTAAAGCTGGATTTAATTTTGAGATTAAAAACAACCAAAGATTTTACACTAATGCAAAATGATACATATAGAAGTAAGTAGGACTGTGATAAATTAATTCTATAAATCACATGGTTAAATTTCATAAGTTTATTAAACACAGAAACTGACTGATTTATTTTAAGAAATTATTTACAGTCATTTAGCTTCCACCTATTCATCTATGTTTTAGCTATATTTTTCACATTTTCTGCAAGATTTCCTTCATCTTCAGGAAAAAATTAAAATAAATATTAGAGGTTAATTAATGGCTGTATATACAGCATAAGGTCATGAAATATAATCACATGAGTGATTATAAAAATCACTAAAGACATATAAACAAAAATTTTCTATATTAAATCATGTATTTCAGAAATATTTCACTTACCAATTGAAGAGACAGCTACTTTTACATGTTATATTTACCAATGAAAATATCTTTATTGTTCTGTCATTTCAAATTCTTTTATGAGTAGTAACTCAAAACAAGAATACACAAATAAAGATCACAATATGACAATGTTCATACATAGAATGTGAATTGGCCTTTGAAAAAAAACCCCAAAAAATGCAACCCAAAACTTACTGTTTCCAAGCCTGCCTGTTTCACTATTCATGTATTTTCACCAGTCATTCAACTGGTAGTCAAGTTGAAATAGCCTGATTTTCTAAGTGTGCCTCACTTTTAAGGAAAT
This sequence comes from Oxyruncus cristatus, assembly GCA_013399855.1. Classification (NCBI taxonomy): domain Eukaryota; kingdom Metazoa; phylum Chordata; class Aves; order Passeriformes; family Cotingidae; genus Oxyruncus; species Oxyruncus cristatus. The sequence goes on along the minus strand of VXAY01000971.1, from coordinate 529,024 downwards.
GAGCGCCAAAATGGATAAGTTAAACTTTGCAATATACATAGTGACTCATGTCAAAACACACTATATTACACCTCAGTTTATGCTGTCCAGGAAAGACCTTTGCCCAGCAAAGGAAAACCTGGGGTATGGTGGTGTTTTTTTCTAGCTGTGATTTGTCAGATAACTGTTCTAATTCCTTCTGTAAATCACTTCACTCTGCTTTCTCATGAAAGAGACAGGTAAAATCCATAGGCAGGAAGTTTTAGAGGTGGGCTGTAGAAGAAACAAATAAGAGCAGTGACTGTGGATAAAATGTTTAAACAGAAATAGCTCCTGGTAACTTCGGAATGATGCACAGCTCATATGGAGCTTTTTTTTTGATAAAAGCTCAAATCACTTTTCTGAAAAGGAGAGGGAATGCAGAGTTTAATTACTATTTCCCAGCACAAAATATAGAAAGGTTGGGCCAATATTTAGGTCCTCTGAATCACTGGTCACAGTAGATTGCACTAGCAATGGCAAAGAAAAGAGATATATGCTAATTGGTGCTTAAAAGGAATTTATCCCCAGAAGCTAATTTCACTATCTTTAAACTAACGGTAATAATAACTGCTGCTCAGTTCTAACATATGTAACAGCATTACACTTAAGAGAGATTCATTTGGCTGGTGTTATCATGTTAAATGGTGTTTGGCCATTGGTAAACAGATGTAAAATTTCCAGGCTTTCAGTTGGAAAATGAAAATGGAGAAATAAAGACGAGGTTAAGTGAATAGGATCTTTACTCCTGAGCCCTTATTTCTGAAGAGATGACAGTGCAAGATATATTTACACTTTGCAAATCAGAAGACTCGTTAATTGGAAGAAGCAATGAGTGTGGGGAATCTACTATACAGTGATATAAAATTTAATATCACTTCCAACACAAATACAGATGTCAAAAATATTCACTTAACATATGTTCACAGTGTAAGCCCTGTGACCAAAAGAAGAAAAAAAAAAGAATATATATCAATTTCCTTTTGAATATGATGAAAATAAGTTGAGAGAATTCAGGACTAAGATGGTGAGAAAAGTCCGATGAGAAGCCAGGAGTTTCCCATAGCTTTTAGCTGAAGTGCACCATATATGTGAACTGAATGGGAGACTCTTTAGTATACTGACTCTAAAGAATGTTTTATACTGTCAAAATGAGTAAGTCCAAACAGGCAGTGGGAGGCCTCTTTGAGGGTTTAGTAGCGTTTCACCAGCTGTACCTGCTTTCAAGTTTTGCAAGAAACGTATGTGAATATGTTTCAGCATATACAGAGACATCTAAAGTATGTTGTCTCACATATGGACCAGTACACTAAGAAAGGCAAATAGCCTGTGCCATGCATGGAACTTTTATTCATTCTTCTTCACTCCTTGGATGAATAGACATATTTTTAGACCATAAATCCAACAGCTTCCATTGAGGAAAGAAAAAGATTAAATGAAAAAACAGGCAACCTATCCATACTTAGAATTTTTACTGTGTTAAGAAATACAGAAGCATTCTACCACATCAAGCAGAAGCAGTGAAGAAAATGTAGAAACAAACCATTCTTCATTGTTCCCTTAAAAGGTTTTCTGAGCAAAGTGAAAATAAGCTGAAAGAAAACAATTCCAGATTCATCTAAAGAAACTGCCTGAGAACACTGATGTCTTCTGTAGAAAGTGTTGTACTCTTCTAACTGCTAAAAAAACCCCCGAACAACCCAAGAAACTTCTATTATTTCCTAATTACCTGGTAATAGAAAAAAATGTTCAAGGCATCTGAAGGTCCATGTCCTAAAGGGCTTCGAAATTAAAATGACTTGTGACCTCACTAAACAAATTCTGGGATAAATGTGTGCTGTGCTGTTGGCTTACACTTTAAGCAGCTGCTCTTGAGTCTGTGGACTGCACAGCTTGTAATACAGATATGACATACATAGCTTATCTAGTAAAAAAGCTTTGTACAAGTCTCTATTAGTGATATAAAGAGAATTTGTAGTGAAAAAGTCATGTTCATCCCAACCTTTAAAAAACTAGTGTATTAGTGAAGTCACTAAATACCTTTTATTCAGTGTTTATGTTGATATTTTTAGAAAACAAGATTGACTGTATAGTTTACTGCAAAATTTCCTTATAACCAGATGCTCTTTTGAGACCAGAGTCCTGCTGACTGGCACAAGAAGCATCTGGCCAGCTGTCAGGATTGATTTGGCTCAGTAGAAACCAGCAGCAATAACAGAATGGAGGAAGGCTGCAATTACACTAGGCAGTAACCTCTCCAGTTCCAATAGTTGGGAGCATAACCAAACACCCTTGACACCTGGTAAAAAAAGAGCTGATATAATGCTTGGTTCCTGCACTAGTGATAAAAGATTTTATATAGTTGCACTGACACTGCCTTGTCAGCACTCTAAAAAAAATCCTGTTAAAAAGTGGAAACCTGAGAAGAAGGATATTCAGAGACAAATTAAAACAACCTGCATTTCCTCCCTAATCCTTTTCACTCACTGCCTCATGCATAAGCTTTCACATGTTTTATTCTGTCTGGTAATGACTCAGATTTGCAGTGTCCTTGTAAGACATTCTTTTGGAACTTTTTGGACTTTGCTCAAAGTACTTGAATCCTCACAGGACAGAAAACCCAGACTTTAAGAGAAATAGGCTGGAAAGAATCTTTCTACTGCCTTCAGTGAGAGCTGGCACCAGCTGCAGTCAGCTGGCATGTGGTGGACTCCATGGCAGCACGTACGTGTTACTTGTTTGTTGTCAGCTCACACTGACATTAACCAGACTGCAAGGTGAGAAAATACCGGGGGAGAGAGGAAAGAACTTATCCAGAATACCTCTGTCTGCCATCTTACTCAGCTGCTTCTGTTTGTATTTGAAGGCCATTCTCTTCTATGGTATTGAGAACACCTGTATAAATATATGGTTATTTAATCTGTAAGACTGCAAGATGTTGAAAGGATTTTAAAATACAGAGCTCCCGAAGACAGCAGGAATGTAAAATACCGCTAAATTATCTCTCAGGAATCTAGGTCCACTACCCAAACCTAAACTGAACTATTTCATGCTTAACCAGGTTTCAGTGTGTCACAAAGCCAATGGCAGCATAATAACTTCATTGAGAGTATGTGCAAAAATGCAAGAGACCGCAAACTTCCTCTTGTCCTACAGGAAGGGAGTAGTACTCTTTCAGTCAAAATACTACATTTTTTTCTGAGTAATGTAAGCTGGAGGATGTTAAATTCCTTACAGAAGAAACAGAATTTTAAAACTCCCGAAAAGCTTAGATAAATATAGAACTTGGGCAAAGTACAAGATTTTCCCCTCTAAAGAGAAAATTTATATCTTAAAAAAAATTAGATAGCTTTCAAACTACAGATATATTATGGTAAAACTATTTCCCTACTGCTGTGTATGTGGAATGTTTTAACTTTGATAGATGTATATCTCCGGTATGCAAACAAACACACATCCCAATACATCTTCACTGAATGTGTAAGTAGCACAGTAGTATTTTTCCTTGCCACTAATTGAATATTTTTTTTTAATTAGAATATCCTGGGCCGTTCTAAACACTCTTCCTTTACACATATAGATGCATCATTCTTTGATGTCATGCTGGAACAACTGTTTAAAAAATCTTTCAGAAATGCAGTGAAACAAGCCTGCATCCCTGAGGTCTAGTTAATGGAGACAGTGTGCTTCAGTGGTGCCACTGCCACTGTCATAAAGGCTTGACGTCTTCCATAGCTAAGCATGAAAGTGGGTAGATACTACTCAAACCTCATTACTTTCATTTATTGGTAATAAAAAGTCAAAGAAAAATTACACCTGTCTTGTTTAATATCATCTCTTACTATGCTTGTTTACTTTAGGTGCTAAAATGCTCATGACAGGACACTATCATTGCATTTCTTTCTAGAGCAATGCACACTAAAAGTTTGGATTGACTCTGCTATGTATAATAGATCGTGTGGAAAGTACAAAGACTTCCCCAGACTGATAAGAATTACTATCGTCTTGAATGATTGGGACCACTGAGCTTTCTCAAAAAAAAAAAAAAAAAAAAAAATTACATGTTCACATTATACGACTGAATTTTCATTAACTCCTTCACAGAAAAAAAAAAAAAAAAAAGAAGGTTGGAGGGGAGGTCCAGAGGTCATCTGGACCAAGAGATGGTTACCCAGGACCATGTCCAGATGGCTTTTGAAGATCTTCAGGGATGATGAATGCACAACCTATGTGGGCAAGCTGTGCAAGTGATCAATCACCCTCACAATCAGAAAATGTTTTCTGATGTTCAGAGGGAACCCCCCGTCCTTCAGTTTCTGCCCATTGACTCTGGTGCTGTCACTGGGCATCACTAAAAAGACTGGCTCTGTCCTTTTTACACTCTCCCTTCAGGTTTTTATATTCATTGATGATGTTTCCCATAAGCCTTCTCTTCTCCAGGCTGAACAGTTCTAGCTCTCTCAGACTGTCCTCACATGTGAGGTGTTCCTGACCTTTAATCACTTCTGTAGCCCTTCACTGCAGTCTCTCCAGTATGTCCATGTCCTCTGTAACATATAGCCTGAATGGAAAGTTCAGTAGGTTTTTGATATGTAGTCAAATTTAGAATAATCAAGTTATTACAGAAATGTTATATATGAATTTAAAAAATCTGAATAAATTACTTGAAGATTAAAAGACAGAAAAACAAAATTGTCAACCAAAATTTCAAAGCAGCTATGTGTTCTCTAATCTGCTATCGGTTTCAGGTTTTACAGAAAAAAATTAAAGTTGTAGAAGAAGCCAGAATACTAGGTCCTATTTTTCCTAGAATGGATTCTATTAAGCAAAGAATAAAGTGTCTGTTCACACCCTCTTAATAGTTTAAACCATTGGATCAATAGTGACGGATAAAACTAAACCACTTAAGAAGGTATTGCATTAATAAAATCCCTTGCACCTGTCTCTGTAGAAGGGGATAAACACAGCAGATTTTCAGGGGGTGATTAAGAGAGCATCAGGTTGCAGTGAAAGGCTTAAAGGGGACAAATTAGCCTTTGCTGTACATGGAGATAAGGCAAAGGACTGCAAGGCTGAGCTACATATTACAAGCTTTTACAGGCAGATTAAAAGGTTTTGGGTTTTTTAAAGATGCCATGGGGATATCATACGACAAAATATCTTGAGGCTGTTTATATAACTAATAAAAAAGATGGTAAACTGCTGTGCTGGAGCTACCCTTAGGGCTGCTTGTTGATCTTATTCATTGCATCCAGAATTACACTTGATTCATAACTGTTCTTGTATTCATTCTTTACAAAGCCTTCTGGGACATATGGGGAAAATGTGAGGATTCAGTATGATTTTATTGCATTTTAATATGAAAATGTACTAGTTGCAATACTTCTATGAGCTTGTTAGTTTATAAATATGATCAAGTCTCAGTCACTGAATCCCCTGTGTTCGTGCCTTCAAATTCTTATTCATTCTCAGATGGCAGCTGTCTTCAGAGTTTCACAGAACTCTGGCCCAAGAAAGCCCTTTTATCACCTAGTCTCACTTCTGGGAGGTGGATAGCCACACAATTTTACTCCTATGTTGTCACAACTAACTTTCTGTGGTTATAATAAGCAAGTACTGAGGGAAATCTGGCTCACCATGTGTATCACAAAAGGTTATAAGGTAAACTACAGAGTAACAGGTCTTTGTAAGTATTTAGAGATGGTTCTAAAAGAGAGTAAGAAAATGACAGTAAATAGTCAGTTTTCACTGTAGGTGGAGAACATCAGTGATAGTCCATAAGAGTTTGTGTTGGGCTCCATAATATTCAACATATTCATAAATGACCTAAAATATAGGTGAAAAACATAGTGAAAATATTGCTGATGATACTGAGCCATCTGAAGCAGCAAACACTAGGGCCAATTATGAAGGATCCATCAAAGAATCTTAGGGAATTAGGGAAGAAAATAGCTAGCAAAATGCAGGTGAGTTTAGATAAATTTAAATTGATGTTTATGGATAAGAATCATCTTACATTCTGAATTCTCAGTGAACCACTATCAATCAGAGAAATGGTCTTGAGGCTGTACCAGCAAAAATGATTAAAATATTAGGTGAATCTCAGTAACAATAACTACTTAGTTTTTAGAAATGAAACACAGAATAATATGGAGAATGTCATTATAAAGCTGTTGTCGTGGGTTAACTCCCCGCCCTGAGGCTGAAAATGGTTAATTCCAGGTAGACTTCTGGAGCAAAGCCAATCAAAAGTTTTAGTAATGCCTCTGTGAATGACATATTTAAGAAAACGGAAGAGAAGATAAATCGTGCAGAAGAAATTCCAGCCTGGGAAGAGAGGAGGAGAATGTAGCCTCCAAGGTCAGTGTAGCAGGAGAGGCCCGGGGGGGGGTCCCTCTTCCCCTCCAGTAGGCAAATACCCTTAAAAACTAAAACCCCTGCCACCTGTGGAAGATTAGGTGGAGTGAGGAGACCCTTTTGAAGCTCATGAAGAAGCCTGTGCCAGAGCAGAGGAGTGCATGGAGGAAGCTGTAACTCCGTGGGAGGCCTAAGATGAAACAGAGTCTTGCTGGAGACCTGTGGCCCTTGGAGAGAGAAACCTACACTGGAGCAAGTGCCCTGGGTAGGACATGTGATCCCAGTGAGGGATTTATGCTGGTGCAGCTCATTCATGACCCTAAGAGACAGCAGATTATGGAAGAACTGCTGTCCGAGGGTAGACTCACGCTGGAGAAGCTCATCCAAGGCTGTCTCCCGTGAGAAGGGACCCCACAAGAAACAGGGGATGGACTCGATGCCATTATCCCCTGTAACAGTGGTGAAGACCCTGGTGCAGCAAGTTGTCCCCTTGCAGTCCATGGGGGACCTCACAGGGCCCGAGTACCCCCCAGCCCCCGGTCCTGGCCCGGCAGGGAGGAGCAGGGACAGTCCTGAGGTCGACGCGCAGCAGAGAGAGAGAGAGAGGGAGACTTCCAGCTATGGCTGATCAGAGCTGTCACCCTAGACATAATAGAAGAAAACTTTCAGTGCTGCAAAATTAATTTGGAAGAACTGTAGCCCTGAAAGTAGAGAAGAGACTTTTCTCCTCCTAGACTGATGTAGGGGGGAAGGGTAATTTTGTGCATACATAGAATTTTCTTCATAAGAAAACCTAGTTAGAATTGTTGTATTTATCCTGCTAGTAATAAATTTAATATTATTCCCCCACATCAAGTCTCTCTTGTCTGTATAAAACTTCTCTCACCTTATAACAATTGTGTAAAGAGTTTAAAAAATTTGGTCCAGAGTAAACCCACGACAGCTGTATAGAGCAGCTATACACCTGCTTTCTGTCTTTGCTGTAGGGATCCAGAAAACAAAATGATATAGAGGAATTGGATACAGTTAAGAGAAGGGCAACAAAGAATGTGAAAAGCATGAAACAGTGTCTTTACAAGGAATAAATAAGCAGTCTTCTGCTTGAAAAAGAAATGACTGAGGGGGAAATGATAGAGTATGTAGAGAACTGATCTATTGTTCTCTGCCCCTTGACAGCAAAGGAACTAGTAGGCATCAAATGAAGCTGTCAGTTGTCAGGTTCAAAACATGGTTACAGATAGACCGTGCATCACTTTGACACAGAGTGTTGTGGATGATAAAAATGTAAATGGGCTCATAGGAAGACTAGACAAATTCATGTCAGAAAAATCCATACAAACCTTTTCTGCCTCAGGTAGTCTAGTAGGCTAGTAGAAGTATTACCATATGCTGTTGTGTTTTTTTTTCTGGACATTTGCTTTTAGTACCTTTTGGAAAAAAGACCTCGTGCCAACTTAATCTTTAGTTAATCTTGTTTGATGTCCTAGTATCAATTGTCCCAGTGATGCCAATGTCCACAAAATCTAACAAGACAGATGCCAGCAAAGAATGAAGACAGTAAAGGTATTTATTGAAAACAAAGCAATGAAACTCATCCTTTCTCTCCTTTTTGAACTGTCTTTACTGAATTGTTGCACCTATGGTTATCTTTAAAATCACTTTATACCTATAGCATAAAATTTTGTAGTCTAATATAGATAATCACTCTTACCCAGCCAAATTTTCAATCAACTACATTGTATTGTAGGAATTTGAGAGTTAATAACATAGTATACGTGGACCAAAGAAATCAAACATCTTCTCACTTCAGCTGTAGGTGACATGGAAGAGTACAACTGTAGAAAAGTGAATCAAGTGGGCATGAGGTTTGACCTGACCTACTACTAAAAGTGCAGATGTTTACATGTGAGCTATACTTGTCTAAATTACCACTATAGTCAATGTAGACTCAAGGAATACCTCCACAAGGAGTAAGGGAATGATTCAATCAATAGGAGTTTTCTTCTGATATGTAAAAGAATACCATGCCATTTGAAGTGCCCAGAAGCATTTTCTCTGATATATAGATATATTATACTAGACCTACAACTGAGCTATATTCTTCTGGACTCACAGCTGGAGGTCTGACAGTACTTATGAAAGCACCCCGAATGTTTAAGCAACTTCGTCACATTCTGTGTGTTTCCCTGAGCATGATGTGATCAGTCTCTACACTTCATCAATGGTATCAATTATATTTTCATTCATTCATTAAGAATAGAATAGCATAGCATTTAATAGAATAAATGGAATAATTCCAGTTGGAAAGGACCCACAATGACCCCTTAGTCCAAGTGCCTAACCAACTCAAGGCTGACCAGGTTAAAGAATGCTATTAAGGACATTGGCCAAATGCCTCTTAAACACTGAAGCATTGCCCACCTCCTTAGGATACCTGTTTCAGGGTTTGACCTATTTCTCAGCAAAAAAATGTTTATTAATATTCAGTCTGAACGTTTCCATGTGCAACTTTGATCATTCCCACACATATCCTATCACTGGATCCCAGGGAGAAGAGATTAGCACCTCCTTCTCTGCCACTGCTCCTCAGGAAGCTGTACAGAACAGTGAGGTCGTTCCCCAGACTCCTTTTCTCCAAACTAGACAAGTTCATAGTCCTCAGTCAGTCCTCACAGGACATGATTTTCAGTCTGTATCTGTGCTTAATTAGACACTGCTATTGTTGGCCTATGTTTGGCCCAGCCACCTGTGGCTTGTATTTTTCTACCAAGTTATGGGAGAACAAGACCCGATAAATGGGAACTTTGTCCTTGAAGGCAGCACTTTGTATAAACTAAAATTAATTGGTATCTCACTATTGGCTGATGGCTCTCCAAGGGTATTTGAAGGAGAAAGTGAAGAGGAGGAGGAAGAAGTAAGCCCCCAGACTCATTAAGGGAAGACCCTCCAACCCATTATCCACATGCGTGCGCAGAAGGGGCACCACTGACATAACGGGGGGAGGGACCGAGGGCCTCTGGCTGGGCGGTGCTGGCCACACCTGCCCAGGTAGACGTCACCGGCAAAGTGGATAGAAAAAGCAGGTGGCTCATGCTCGGGGAGACTCACTCTTCACACGTAGGACCACGATGCCTTTTGCAGGGATGCCCGCTATGCGTGAGCCTGCTGAGCCTCAGAGGACGCAGTTGCTACAGAGAATTCCTGGCATTCGGAGTTGGTAAGATAACCTTGTAAGTAACACCTGCATGAGTGTGGGATTTTACTGAGGGCTTATTTCCCTCCTCTTTCCTGTCTCTCGGTTTCTCGTTTTGTTGGCCACTTCTTTGTAATATATATAGTTTTTTTGAGCTTTCAGTGATGTTTTGGTTTCAGTCTTGGCGTCCCCCTGAACCCTCCCTGGAACACAGTCCTTTCAACAGCTTTGTCGAACTCGTCTGGATGCAATCAAGGACCCCAACATCCTTCTTAAATTGTGGGGCCCAGATCTGCACAGAGCCCTTAGGTGAGGCTGCACCAATGCTGAATACAGAGGAATGATCACTTCTTTTGACTGGCTGGTGATGCTTTCTTTGTTTGAAGCACCCCAAGACGGGATTTGCCCTCCTCCTGTCAGGACTCACAACTTACTCACATTGATCCTGCTGGCAACCAGCACCCCCAGATCCCTTCCTGCAGGGCTGCTGTGCAGCCACTGCTCTCCCAGTTCTCACTTGTGCCCAGTGTTACTCTGTTCCAGGCGCAGACTCTGGCATTTAGACTTGTTAAATTTCATCCTATTAATCATAGCCCAACGCTCCAATGTATCCAGATCCCTCTGCAAGACCTTTTGTCCCTCAAGAGTGTCAACAGCAACTCCCATTTCGGAACCATCATTGTACAGGTCTGGCCCCCAGGACTGAGCCCCCAGGAACACTGCTGGCGACCGATCTCCAGACAGATGTAGCCCCACTCACTACAAGCCTTTGAGCTCTGCCCGCCAGCCAGTTCTTCACACATCAGGTACAGTATTAGTAACATGTAAACATTTGCAAATGGATATAAAAATAGACAAACACCTAAAAACTATAATTCTAAATATTTACAGTGTACTTAGGGTCGACACAAAATTCCAGTGTGATAACATAAAATGTATTTTCATATTTCAAAATTCATTGTAAATACTTTAAGTATATTTAGAAGCTATGTGTAATGAAAATGGCTTTTTCTGAAAATGAAGTAAGGATTTTTGTAGTAGTTTGTATCAGGTTAGAATAAACCTTAACACATTCAAAATGAAATAAAGAGCTATAAAAGCCATCTCATTATTCAGTAAGCCATTTATAATGAAATACGCATTTTTTAAATAAAGAGAATGCATTAGCAGTAGTTAATATGTTAAAATTATTCCTTTCTCCAAACCTGTTGTAAGTTATGCATGTTTATAAATGTATTAACTTTCCCTAAGTCAATCTTTAGGGACAGACAATCCTTTAAGACACTTTGAGAAACCTATTTCTGATTTAAGTCTGTTATCTTCTCCAGTTAAAGCAAGACTGCGTAACATTTTAAAATGGCACAATTGTTTGGAATTAGTACTCCTTATTTTAAAAAGCTATTAAATATGAAAGTTTCAAAACATTTTTTAATTATTTATAACAAGGAAGATAATGCAGTTGTACTTTGAAAACAAATAACTTTTGTTTCATAATTTTCATGCTATGAAATTTTCCACCTCTGAAGGATACATATAGTGTTGATAAATTTTAAGGTTCTGATGCCAAGATCCTCTGGAATATCTCCTGATTTCTTATGAAAACACAGAATGTTTTCAATGTTCTTTATTTGAACGTACAGTCTTCACTTGCCAAAGTAATGAAGCCACAATGTTTGTAAAGCTGCCTTGAGAACCTTGGAAAATGATACAGAAACCTGGAATATGTCACTTTTATTAGGTGACTTTGCTGAATATACCCACAAGTTCCTGTCTCTTTTTATGGCACAATATAATTTATGGCTTATACATTTTGCTACAGATACTGTATATTAATAGGAATGGAAAAACATTTTGTGGATTACCGTGGATGCAGCCCTGGAAGTGCTGTTTGCAAGGCCCCTCCTACAGGCTCTGCAAAGACGCGTCTGCCAGGGGGCTGCTCGCCACTGGCCAACATCTCAGAATTAAGAGCGAGGAACTTGCAGGGATAGGCAGGCATTATACAGTGAGCTACCAAAAGGTAGCATACCTTATGTTTGTTGTATGCAAGATATGTCCTTTCTGAGTCGGTTTTTCATGCTGTTTTCCATCTTCTTCTTCCTGTCTAGAGTCTTTTTTATGCGGACCCCTGGGACTGAGATGAAAGTTGCAATAAGGCAAAGACAGAATGAATGGGTTCAGTGCTTTGCGTACGTTTTGAGAAAGGTGTTGCTGCTGTTTGATAGAATAACAGTCTTTGATTTATTTATAAAAAGGAAGAAAAAATTTTTCAGGAATATTTCAGCCAAGGAAGGAAAAGTGGTATCACACAAATATAATATGTAATTTTTTCATAGTACTGATACGTTCAGCCCTATTTTTTATTAAACTATCATAACCTAGACCTCACAGATTATTGGATTTATGTATTTAAGTAATTTTTAATGACAGGAATTGTGCAAATGATGAGCATTCATTGTGTTCTGCACTTCTACTTTCCTGTCATAAATCGCATCTCAGAGTTTGTTCTCCATATATTAGGTCAGAATTATGTCTTCCTGATTTCCTCTTCCTGCCTCAAAGGCCACGGAGAAAAATGTAGGGATTTCACAGCTTACTTGTTGCTGAGAAGTGCACAGGGAATGACATTAGTATTTATCCTCTGTAATATATTCCCTGAATAATCAGGGAAGTAACTTTCCTCTCAACCCTCCCTCAGTAGAAGATTTAAAATTAAATGGCAGCAAAGGGATACCCAAAGAATTTTGTTACCAGTTTCACAAGTAAAATATTTTCATATGGACTTAGAATTTATTTTCATTATGAGAGGAATTTCGGAAAATAATTCCATACTTTTTTATCTGTTTGGACGATTTGGACTGGTTGTGTATCACCAAGCTGTGAATGATGGGGTTCTACCTACATTTCTCTTTCAAAGAGAAAGAGAAATGTAATGCCAAAAAATGCATATCTTAGCTAGGTCTTAGAGAAGGAGGGGAAGTAGTGTTATTTTGTAGGTTCTTAATTACGTCATAATTTCATGCTGAACTGCTATAGCATCAGGCACTGCTGTGACAGCATTTAAGTCCTTTTATGATATCTGTGTGGTGAAAGGTGGTAAAAAAATTATATACTTCTTTTATTTTAAGTGATTCTATTTTAGGGAAGTAAAAATTCGATAAGTGCAGATTGAGCTCCTCTGTAATGCAGATGATCAAGAATTATTTGAAGACTGTGAAGGATAGAACTCTAAGAACTGTATATATCACAATGAGACTAAGGGTGTAAAAGGAGAAGCTAAGAAAATAGTGAAGGGTAGAATTAATCTTATCCATCCTCAAAATACATATTATAAACATAATATATCATTGACATCTACATATTGATTAAGTGTTTTGATTCCACCTATATTTATTGAAAGAAAAATTTCTGGTTACAGTTCAGTTTACTAAGTAAAATAATAAAGTCACTTGACATCTCAGGCTAGATGATGTGAATCCCATCTAATCAGTCTCATTAAAAATTTTAGTGGTCAGTGCATCTAGTTTAAGAGCAAGACAAATTAATGTGGAGAATAAGTGAAACAGTAAACAAACAACTACTGTAAGTTACTCTCAGGAACATTCTCTACATGTATTGCTCCAGCACGTGTGGGAGTTTGCAAGCTGGCATGAGCCAGACCTGATGAGCAGCAGGTAAACAATGAAATTGTATGGACAATCACTGGACAATGCTTGATCCTGTTCACAGACTCTGTTTTGCATACTAGTGGAGATGTGGTTGAAGATTCCTCCAGACTAGAGCTAGACTCCAGAGCATGCCCAAATACATTGACAGAAAAAAGATTTTGAAGTTAGGACACTGAATGAATCTGCAATGAACTGCAGCTAATATCTGTGCCCTGTCTTCAGGGTATGGATGGTTCCTTTAAGTTCACACAAAGTTTCTTTCCCAATATTCCCTTACTTGGGTTTTTGTTACGGAGGATGAGACTTTAACAGATTTACATTTTTGCTATGGATTATTTCTTCTTGACAACCTGAGTTACAAATCCATGTGATCATAGACTAGCATTGGGGAAAAACGCACAATTGCAACACACAGACCGTTCAATCTGGTCCTGTCTACCATCTCCCAGAGAAACTTACAAGGGATAACAGTTTGGGGAAATGTTACCTTTTTCCTTACCTCAGTGAGGAAGCCTAAATTGCTCTGCACAGTCTGGCTCAAACATGTGCTACACAGAAAAAAAAAATTGAGGTTTTGATTTCATGATGCATATATATGGTCAATGGCTCCTTTTTTGTCAGTTAGGCTTTCTTTGTGAAGTGGTCTTTCCTTTTAGGAATGGACTAAGGCTAAATCTAGATATTTGAATAACACAGTCTTAACTCCTTCTCTGTTTTACGTCTGATACAAAGATATTTCATTCCATTTCATTGACCTTATTTTGCAATTTACTTTCTTCACATATGCAATCTCATTAAAAAGAAACCAGATATGTATTTGGAAAATGTTAATAACTAAATGATATTTTTATTTGCTCAATTCTGAAAAGTAGATAAGGAAGAAATAGCTAGTGATAATTACCAAATTTCAATATTTATAGAAACCAGGCACTTGTGTAGATAATAAGACAGTTCTCAATGTGCTTTGATGATGATGAAGTGCCAGTTTTCTGTAAATATTGAAATAAGGTAATTATTACTTGAACTATTCATTATTTATCTGGTTTCAAATCACAATGAATACAGTCAAATTGCCATTTTTTCATAGGAATGTGAAGCTAAAAATAACTATTATATAAACCTTTTACATACTTTCTTTTTGGAAGTAATTTGATAAGTATTTCACAAGATGCATTGAGATAGAATTTCTATACATACAAGCAAGGAAAAATTTGTTGATTTAGTTTTGAAGTTAAGAAATGAGGTTTCCTATAAAATGAACTATACAATAGCTATTTAGTCTCTGATCTTGCAAACACAGACAAACAAAGATAAAACTATTTCCATTTATGTAAACAAGTCTAGGTAGATAAGAGCACAAGACACATCCTGAGTCATTAAGTTCTGCACTTTACATGCCTGCAATTAGATTAGTCAATCTGAAAAGCATGTAGATTCTTTTTTAACCAACTGCCTTTGTTGTTTCTGCTAATTTGATGAGAAGGCTGTTTCAGAACGTGCTTGTTCAGAAAGGAAACTCCTAGTTTACCCTTAACATTAATCCTGAGTACTTGAAAAATATTTATTCTCATGCAATTATTGTCAAACACATATGAGACATTTGCAAGAATAAATCTTGGCTCGTGCTATACAAGAACAATATATTAGCTTTGTTCTTTATATCATTTTATATACAAAAAAATTAAGTATAATTTTCATAGGTACTGAGACGCTACATCCCTCTCTATATGTACTTATTTTCAGGATTTCTGATAATGTATCAAGTTGTACACAGAAGTGCTTGCAGATAATTTGGAAATATAGGAAGTAGAGAAGTATTGAAATGCATATTAGCACACCATGTTGGCTTTAAACGTAGTATGACAAAGAGGATAGGTATGAATGAATAACTGCATTAAAAGAGATAGGTAGCACTGTTGTGTGCTCTTACTTGTTCTTCTTTCACTGTTATGATATCAAATTTTAATTTAATATGTCTGCAATTATTTCAAGCCTTACAGATGACTATCTGCTTTTCTAACCTAGAAAATGCAAAGCTTAAGAGTTTGTAGAATAGTAACAAACTGTGGCTTGAAAGTTTGCCTAACACTGAGAAGAAGGGATATTCTTTTTAATGGACTGTCCCCAAGATACGTATTATTTAGATAAATCCAAGCTGCTAAATTTACATTATTTCCATTTTCCAGATGTATACTTGATGTTTTATGTTTGTTCATGTGCATATGTCACATTCAAAAATATTTTCTAAGCATGCACATGAGACTAGAGTAATAGGTAGTGTTTCTCTGGGTTTAGTCATGGGCACCAGAGAAATGTTCTGTCTCAGTTCCATCCTTTCTGTGTTAAATCTAGACATCACCATGCATATTAGTTTATGGAGTAAAAGGGCTCATGTCTCTCTGTTTCTAGGTGAGGAAGCAAGCATCATAAGGTAGATTCAATGTGCACCATCTGATGGAGCTGACTGAGCATGAAGTCTTGTTACAGACAGACTTCAGAAGAGATATGATCATATGATCTGTAAATTAAATTGCTTTAAAAGAGTGGTCATGTCTCTATAACAACATCTATCTCTGAAAATTAAAGTGTAAATATCCATAGATAATCAAATCTTAAATCAAAAATTTCTTCATCTAATTTATTGCAATAGAAATGTGGTATTATATCCTATATTTTTATATACAAAAATTATGCTTATTGATTTGTCAAGTAAGTTTTAATTGCAATGGGGTTTTTTTAAGAGTAAGTGTGTGTTAAGGAATCAGAAATTTTCTCATTGTTGCTTCACTGGAGACACATGAAGTTGAATTGCTTGTGCCTTAGCTTTATATTTTTTCTGACTAATAACTCAGTGAATCAACAGAACTATACAGATCTTTAGTGCAAATTAAGAAATTTAGACCCACTGAATGAGGTGATCTATTCTGTGCATCCTTCTCTTTAGCTTATGCATCCTGTGACAGAGGTCACACTACTATTTATCTATTCAGAACATGCTGTCTAAAACGGGACTAATACCTACAAAAAGGAGTAGGATTATTTCTGAAATAGCTACACATATATTCCAGGACTTTGCAGCCTAACTTTGAGCTGATTTTTAAAAAAAATTAGTAAAAGCAGAAAGGTAATTTGTGAATTCTTACAGGTAACGATACATTCTCACATAGCTATTGAACAACAGAAATGCAGTTGTTGAGAAAGGTGAAAGAAGTAATAGTAATGAGTAAACTAAGTAAATCAGCAGCCTTCCCCAGGGATCAACACTGCGTTAAGCCTTATTCAACTTGTTTATCAACAACCTGGACAGAGGGATAGAATCTGCCTTCAGCAAGTTTGCTGATGATATGAAACTGGAGGGAGAGGCTAATACACCTGAGGGCTGTACTGCCATTCAGAGGGACCTTGATAGGCCTGGAGATAGACCTGGAGAACAGGGTGGAAGGAAACCTAATGAGTTTCAACAAGGGCAAGTGTGGGGTCCTGCACATGGGGAGTATGTAACATAAGTATTAGTACAGGTCTGACCTACTAATGAGTAGCTCTGTGGAGAAGGACCTAGGAATCTTAGTGGAGGACAAGTTGACTATGAGCCAGCAGTGTGCCCCTAGGGCCAGGAGAGCCAATGGTATCCCTGGGACACATCAGGAAGAGTGTGCCCAGTAGGCTGAGGGAGGTGATCCTTTCTCTACTCTGCCCTAGTGAGGCCATATCTGATGTGCTGTGTCCAGTTCTGGGCTCCTCAGCACAAGGAAGACAAGGAGCTACTAGAGAGGATCCAGTGGAGGGCCACAAAGATGATTAGGGGTCTGGAGCATCTGTCTTGTTAGGAGTGACTGAGGGAGCTGGACCTGTTCTAGAGAAAAGAAGACTGGGAGGTGATCTCATCAATGCATATAAATATCTCAAAGGTCGGTGCCAAGAGAATGATACCAGACTCCTTTCAGTAGTACCCAAAGACAGGACAAGGAGCAATGGTCATAAACTAAAACACAAGAAGTTTCACCTCAACATTAGGTAGAACTGTATGTTGAGGGTGGCAAAGCACTGGAACAGTCTGCCCAGGGAGGTTGTGGAGTCTCCATCTCTGGAGACATTGAAAACCCACCTGGACTGCTTTAGATGATCCTGCCCTGGCATGGGGGGTTGGACTAAATGATCTCTAGAAGTCCTTTTCAAACCTACTAATTCCGTGATTCTGTGTTACTATTATAAAATGAAAAATAATAGAGTTCTGTGTGACTTGACAGCTCTCATTTTATTATAAGGCCAAAGGCAGCCAAAATCTCATTTGGAAATTTACATATATTACCAAGAGGTTGCAACCAAAACATTTCCCTCAGAAAACCCATGCACATGAAAAAGAGATGTATAGCTCATTTTCTGAGCTGGTGCTTGCTGTGGTCTGTTTTGCAGCTCCTGCAAAATTCTAATTGCGAATAAAATGAATCCAATAGTGGGTTCAGTTGCCTAAGAATAGGTTTTGAGTGACATTTTGATGCCCCCATGGCCTCCAGCTGTGTCTCTGGAAGGAAATAAAAGGAAAGTTCATAGCCACAACAGGGGAAAACTAAAATGGAAACCAGCTACTTGCAAACTTATATAACACTATTTAATGTTTAAAAAAGGAAATCAAACACCAGGAACTTCTTAAATACACACAGATATCTCTCATCTCTAAATTGTGTGGAACATATAGTATTCCCGCATGTCTTACTTGGACTTACATAAGTTGCTGGAATCATCATGCCCAAATTCAAGACCACATCTAGTAACTTGGGCATGTCCTGTTCAGAATTTCCTAGCCATCACAGCTGTAGTGACAATACAGACTGGGGGTTTGAAACTAGGTATAAAAGATCAGCAGTTTCCTTGAAATTTAGCTTGCTAGTTGTAACAGGTGGATCAGCCAAAAGTGTAAATACTTTTGTTCCTGTTTTCCTTGAGGTAAAACAGGGTATATTATAAAATCTACTTATCTCATCTGATTTTTACGACAAAGTTAACTTAAATTTGTTAATATCATGATGGTTTTTTACATTTATGATTTGCGTATGTGTCTTGCGACCATTTCTGAGAGGTGGAAAAATATATGCAAATGCTGTTCCTTGCACTCAAGAAAAATGGACAGTTCTAGAGATTCAGAATAGAACCCTATTGTAAAAGTTATGAACTGCTTCTTCCTTATTCAAAAGAAGAGCCTGGAGAATTAACTCCTTGAAATTAGTCCTAGCCCCTTTAGTCATGTCTGTACTTTTACGTAACAGAGGAAGGAGAAACATCAAGCAGGGTTTGCACATACCTACCCTGTCAAAGTTCCTGGTTTGGTCCTGGCCCTTCCGATCAACATGCTTCTGCACAATGCTCAGTCACAGTTCAAGGGAAACTACTTGGAAGAAATAACTGTCTATGGGCAGTTTTGGTCAAAACTGGAATCCTGTCACCCTTGCCAGTCCTCCAAAACTATTGTAGCAGTCTTTGCACCTTCAGCTGTTCCAATATCTTGTGCCATATCCAGAACATCCGACACACCTTTTCCTACCCTCAGTTTCATGCTGTGAAAGATCTCACTATGGTGAGCTACAAGACAGTCTTCATACTGCCTTAGGTAAAAAAAAAGTTGCCATTTTCAGGGCCAGAAGAAGTCCAGGTTTAGATGCTAGAAAGATAGAACACAACAAATATGTTTTTCCTCTGTCTTCAAGGACAGAAAAAAAAAAAGATCATGTGCCTTATCTATTAGCAGTTTGCTCAAATACTGTTAATCCTATCCTTTAGCTTCCAGTCGACTCTGTTCTTGATAAAGTAGACCATTTATATCATGCTTGTTTACAATGCAAATTAAAACAGTAGTGATGCACTGATTTCAGATCTTGTGAAGGTGTGTGTAGGGCCATGTCCAAAAATACTGCTATCAGTTCTTCCTAAAAAATTCAGTTAAAGTTATCTTCTTCACAGGGTTTGATTTGTTCCCCAAACTACTTCTGTGATGAACATGTATATATTTCAGGTTTCTGTTTTGAGAATAAAGGTACACAGGCATCTATTAAAAATAGTAACAGAAGTACTATAGCTTACTATCAAGACAATTTTTAAAAGATCAAAAGACATGCCCTCCTTTGCCCTCTGCTTTTGTAGTATCTCTTTTCCTAATAGCATATTTATGTCTGTAAAAAACAGAACCTTTCTCAAAGCTTTGTATATTTCCTGTCACAATGGATCTATCAGGGGACAACATTGCCACCCTTCCTTATTGGATTCTTATGAAAGAATAAACATGCTACATTGAAAGAAATGAGACAAACATTGTGCCCTGTAATTTTTCCAACACCCACTTTATTCCCTTAGTTTCCTCTGAAATCTCTTTTCAACATGAGCATGTCATTATTGGTAATCCTGTTAGACTGAATATACTTCATGCATGACAATCTCTTCAGTGTCTCACCTCCATCAGGGATTTCCTAGTCAGAATACACCTGAAACTGAATTTCATTTCATAACTTAAAAGAATGTTCCATCTTTAAGATTCATCATCTAATATCAAACACTACTTTTCTCCTTGATTTTTTACCAAAAAAACTTTCACTGAAGAAAAAAAAAAAGGTGTTTGTTTGTTTGTTTGTTTGTTTGTTTGTTTTTAAGTGAAATGCATGGTGTTTACTAAATTTTAGACTGAATGTTAAGTGCTCTGTGCATATACAGGCACATTTGACGAGCAAAACATTATTTGAAAAAAAGCTCCCAATACAATGAAATTATGTTCATCATTATTGGAGGTACAAGTGAAGTTGGGATGAAGAGGTATGCCAGTAAAATTTTTTTGGTTGGTCAAAAAAAACAGATAAGATACATAATTTCTTCTTTGGAATTTTTGTGCATTTTGAAGTGCTGGAGTTGTTGCTATGTTCTTTTATTGTCATGTTGCAGTATTACAAAACTTTACAGTTAGCAGAAATCTAACTGCTCATTTGTTTTGCAAGCTTTTCTGATAAGAGAATGGTTCTGCAGGATAAGTAACAGCAGGAACTGTATTTTTACTATTTGTGAAGTACCACTTCCTTGCCAGAACAGATTGAACTTCAAAGCCTGACTAAAAGCACCATACATAGTTTATTTATTTGGAAGATATAAAAAATAAAAGCCAGAGCTGGGGTTGCTACAATGGTATTTCAAATAAACTATAGTGACAGCCAAGTATTTGTCAAAGGCTCAATATGCTTTTCATCAGCCAAACTATTTCTCTGTTCCTAAAGTTAGTAATTGATCGCTAACTTAACTGCTTTATTGCTGCTCACACTGTATCCAGAGCACAGAAAAAAAGTACTTATATTTGTGGATCTATTCCATCTTTTTATTTTCTTTAATAAGCAGTGGGGTTTTTTTTTGCTTAATCAAAAATTCAAGTCAGACTCTTTTAATTGGTTTTTGACCTACATTCTATTATAGGCCTGATTAACAATTCCCTAATCAAAGCTGAAAAACATTCTTCTTTGTGTTCAATAATTTAGAGATCCATGTGGGAGTTGTATTGTTGCTCTTAGTCTCAATGTGAATTGAGTTCATTCTATGCATGTAGTCTTGAGATTCATTTGAGCAAAAATAATTTCAAACTCAACCCACCCAATACATCCAAAAATGCAATGAGTAAAATGTGTACATTTTGTACATGAGTACAAAAATGTACTTCATTGTTAAAGATACCTACAAATTCAATCACTGTGTATTTTGCTAATTAGCAAAATGGCATATTTGTTTTACCAGAAGCTCCTAGGACCAAGTCTTAGGATGATTACTTTGAACCATGTGTCCAGAGTGCTTTTGAGGCTAAGTTCTAACAGGTAGGTTTAGGAAGGACATTCCCATTTATTAAAAATGCATAGAATATGAAAAATAATCATCCTCCTTCCCTAGTGCCAGGAAAACAGGAGCAAGATGTGGGAATATTTCCTGACCACAAAGTACTGCAGCATTGTGATTAAAGGTTTTTAGGGCCAAAGGTCTGCTTAAATCCCACTGGCCTGTAAATCACATCATTCCTGTAGCCTCCAGAAAACAAGAGAGTGATGTGAACAGCTTAAAGACCACACAGTCTTTTCCCAGAGAAACAAATGCCCTATCAGAGAGGGTATAGCTTACAGCACACAGGATGAGAAAGGAGAATGCCTGGAAAGCAACTCATTGATCTTAGAGGCCTTGGTGACTTCTGCCCTGCTGTGTACTTCTTGGTCATCCTAAACCTCTTCCTAAATCAGGGACCCTACCATGACAAGAGTCTCTTGCTTTCTCTCCAACCTTTTTCTTTTGCCCTTAATCCGCACAGAAAATTGCTGTCTGGTTTCAGAAGTGCTTTGTATTTAGGGAATTCTTTCAGAAAACATCTCAGTTGTCTTGCTGTTTATGGTCTCTTCAGTATAAACACAGACCAACATTTTATATATGATCACTGTGCTCTTGGTGATTCATTCAAACAATTGAACAATGACTTTTACAGCTTACTGGGAAAAATCTCCAAACAGTGTTGTAGCTCAAACTGTCCCTTGGTGTATTGATAAATAAAGATTTTGGAGGAAAACATGGTGGTGAAGCCAAAACTTTCATCAAAAACTGCATGCACAAGGCTAAACCTAAGATATTTAATCTAATTTGCTGATGACTTTAGCTGCCTGCTGAGTTAAAGCAATACTCAAACCTTAGAATTACTTAATGAGCATTCTAAGACTGAGGATGAGGGAACAAGCTGACTTGTTGATAATCCTGTGACATGTTCTTCACAGCCATGGAATTTTATGTATCAGAATAGACTTTTTAAGGAATAGAAAATCTACCTTACATGCGTATTCAGTCTGATGCCTGATACTTTGCCAGGCAGTTTTTCCTCAGGGAATTATGTTGAAATCCATTGAATCCATAAATATTCAGCTTCTGACATATCTGCAGATAAATTAATACAATCCAGTAGGTAATTCCTTTTTGCAAGAATCAGACACACTATTTTCATCAACAAGAAGATACAAAAAAGGCGTATTTTTATATGCCTCCTGAATAGTGCATGAGAAGCAACACAATGTGATTGAAGTTCTTTTAAATAGGTACTAGGACAGAAGATGAAAGCTGAAGAGATTTTGTGTCCTACATTGTGTTATAGTCTTAATTTTTGTCAGAGTTTAAAAGTGTAACGAGTTTATTCTCATTATGTACCTTTGTACGCAAACATACACATCTACTATTATGAAAATGCATTTGGTCCTTAGTGTTATTTCCCTACAGTGTGACAGGAGTAAAATTTTTCACATTTTTAACAAAACCAAAAATCACATCTTGAATGGCTATAGGGATTCTAATGGTATTTATAGAATCAACAGGGGTGCAAATAAATAAAATATGAAATTCAGAATCAATCTTAAACTCAGCAGAAAGATTATACTAATAAAATTTAGACCCTATCAGGTAGGCATTATCAACACAAAGGTTATCAGGATGCTGTTGGAATGTTTATACTAAAATCCCCAAATTGCATGCAAATGATAGAAACTGTTAGAGAAGATGAGTGAAAAACCCAGCATGAAATGTACTTTTATGTCAAGGTTATAAAAGCTACGCATTTATGCACCATATTCACTGTGTCTACAATAAATTAGACGCCATATAATTTAATCTAAAACACACATTATGATTTCTGAAGCTAATGAAGGATCTGGGAGAAAAACTTCAGAGAGCACACACAAAAATTGCCAAGGAATCACTAGGGGTCTTAAACTACAGAAGGAAGTGAACTGTAATTGCTTAAAATCTCTATGTAAATGTTTAGCTAAAAGAAATGATCGAGACTATAAGCTCAAAGGACATTCCTGCCTATTGGGTTTAAAGGCAGGTTTAGATGCCAACAGAACAGGGTATGATCACTTTGGAATAGCAACTGTAGTGATACATGCTATTCAGTTATACACTGAGGTCAAGTTTCATTCAATGTTTTGCACATGAATGCTATGGACCAGAGTGTAACCTTTCACGGAAGAAAGTTTCAAAATTTTCAGACTATATAAACACAAAAAAGGAACTAAAAATATGCATTGACAGGAAAGATGAGCATCCTAATTTCACCATGGAATGTGACTTTATGAGGTTAAATGTGGAATATTTTGTAGGGGAAAAAAAGACAAACAAAAAACCAACAATAAACCCCCCCCACCAAACTACAAAACAAAAATAACAAAAAAAGATATTTATTTTCTTATGACTATGCTAAAATAACCATGCTCCCGTTCCTCATGTATTATTTTATGAGCACCTCAATGATAGAACATTCAGATTTTTAAAAGAGTAGCTGCTGGTAGAATATATATCCTCATCTGGATTACAATAGATTCTTGATTCTTCCTCAGTACTCTAAATTTACAATGAATATTGTAACAAAGAGATGGCAAATTTGTAGAGACGTAATGAGTTGTCATCTGTTCCTGACCCTATTTTGGAAGTATATTACTTTCTTTATAGATGGAGAGATGACAGAATAAAAAAAGATTAGGTAGGTATAATAAAGCAGAGATCATCCTATCTTTAGGCAGAATCACCACTTGCAGCCATCACAGCATTACCTTTGTGAGGATGGATGTTATCAGTATTGATCAATGTTGAAATTCTAGAGGTGTTTCACTGGGTTCTCCAAGAGCTCAATGCCTAATATTATTCCTCTGTTTTACCCTGACAAATGGTGGACTTTGTAAGTAATGACATTCTTGGTAGTATTTATGTCAGAAATGGTACAAACTCATTTAAAGCTCAGAGATGGTTCCAAGCCTGATCAGTTAGAGATATCAGCCCCAGAGCTTCTGAAAAATGACAGCTAAGAATTCACCTCTTGTAACTTAGCCAGTGCTGCTTAATATCCCTGTTTGAGACAGTAAGATGACATCCTAAATTGCCATGCTCCATCTGCTTGCAGAGAGTGGGACATATTACAGTGGAAATATGCATTCATCATAGAAAAATAGAATGATTTGGGTTGGAAGGGACTTTAAAGATCATCTAGTTCCAACCCTCCTGTCATAGGCAGGGAAACCTTCCACTAATTCAATCACAATGGGAGGTTCCATTATAAACGTCATCTTATATTTCTGTTTAAACCACTGCCCAAATCAAGCAGGTCTTTGACTTTCACATCTTAAGGGCCCTAGAGATGGACACAGTACTCCAGGTGGGTTCTCACAAGATCACAGTAGAAGAGAACCGCCTCTCTCATCCTGCTGGCTACAGCATGTGATTTGTTCTCTGGGCTGTGAGCACACACTGCTGGCTCATATTGTGTTTAATCCATTAATACCTCCAAGTCCTTCTCCTCAGGGTTGCTCTCAACTCACTCATCACTCATCCTGTATCCATGTTTGTGACTCTCTACCCCAGGTGCAGGACCTTGCACTTGTCCTTATGGAACCCCATGAGGTTTGCACAGGCCCGCCTGTCAAGCTCCTTCTCCAAGACAGCCCATCCCTCCAGCATGTCAACCACACCACACAGCTTGCTGTTGTCAGCAAACTTGCTGAGAGGGCCCTCAATCCCACTGTCTGTTTCCCCACCAAAAATGTTAAAATTAAAAACAAAACAAAAAAAAAAGTATTTCTGTGTGCTGGGATATATATTAAGTATGAAGTCTACTATTGTGATAAAACTTTTACTTTTCTTCATCTTTTTTTCAGAGACACAAAATATCCTTTGGTCTTTGCTTTCTGCTCCTCTTCAGACATTCAAAATCAGTTTTGTAGATTGCCTCTTTAAAAAAAAAATATTGAAGTTTATTCTAAATGAGAGAAATCTACGCTTAAGAATTCTGGATATAAGACTTCATTTAGTACTTAAAACTCAGGTGACTGGTCTCTGGAAATCAGTGTTTGAATTGAAATACATTGAAATGCATTAAAAGTAGTTCTTGGGGAAGCAAAAATACTTTATTGTTGTTTTGTTTTTAGAATCAATACCTGGACTTTCACAAAAACTGAGGGAAACAAAATATTTACTTCTCAGTCCAGCTATATCACTTTTTCGCTGGTACTGTAATTCCCATTGATTTAGCAAGAAAAGCTGCCAAATTTCATGTAAGTATAAAAATGAAGAATAGAAAATCCTTTCTTTCAGGAAGATTAAATAATAACTTTGTTTGGACTGTTCTTTAGTTTCAGCTATTTCATGCTAATGGTTACATTTTCTTAATTCCCAATAGTCCAGATGGAATCCCTCATACCACTGGGATGAAATTGAACATGGAGTCTATTTGCAGAAATCTTTTCTACTTGGGGTTGGTAGTTACCACATTTTTCATAAATCACAACAGACCATACTAAATATTTTTCCCCATGCTTCAAATATTTTTCCATACAGTTTACATATATTGAAGTCTAAAAAGAAGACGATGCATTAGGTGTTTGCCTAAGAAAAAAAAATAGAAAGAGATACCATCAAAGTTCTGGACTAATAGTCTAAGGGTTTAAGTCTGTTTATAGTTCAATAAAGAACATATTGAATATAGTTTAATGGCACAATAAGAACATTTCCCACAGACATGTCACAGTTTATATCATAAAGGTATATAATATATCATAAAGGTATCTAATATATCGTAAGTGTAAATGGTAAAATAATTGTGAGAAATTGACTTTATCAATTTAATTAATGTTATATACATTTTTAATAGCAGATTGAACAGTCGTGGAAAAGCCACTTCTGTTAAGAGAATTTGGGTGCGTTGTAAAGCTCCCCTGCATAGCCAAGTACAATTCCTTGTGATTAAAAGAAAATGTATTAGATAATTGTTGTTCAAAATTGGTCCATTATCTTCTTAAAATTGGTAAACACTTGCTCTGTGACCAATTTTATGTTTTCAAATCTATTATATATCAGCATACTCTTGTTAATTTTGACAATTATGTCAGTAAATAAGAAAGGTATACTTTCATGTACAGTTTCATAAAATGTTCCCTTTTTAATGTTAGTGCATACCAACTTTTTGAGACTAAGATATGAGTCCTCCATGCTAGATGTACTACACAGGTAAGTGGAAGAATGTCCAAAGCAATGTCTTGCCCAATTAAAACTGATAATTAGAAGTATATTTTAAGTGTTGTGAAACTACTGAACTAATAAAGAAACATGGGTTATAAAGGTTACTTCTTTAAACATTAAGAGCAAAGCTGTTCAGTTTCAAATTTTATTGACATTTGATCATAAAGTACATTAACAACTGGACTGATATAGAACTGGGAACATGTCTCATTGCAATATGCAGTGGTGTCTTCAGTGATACATTCCACAACAGAAACACCTCTGAATGTCAGAAAACTCCCATTCAGTGAGTTTTTAATGGACAGATTTATTTTACAGCAAATCTTTTCATTTATTGAGAGAACTGCCTATGGGTTGTGGGCAGAAGACAAAGTGGGAACACAACTCACGGAAAGACATACATATACTTGCTACAGAAAAGGAAAATGTCTTCAAAATTTTTCACACAGAAGCAATCTCTCTTCTCCCCTTCCACACAGCTAAATATAATGAATTTAGCCAAGTTAGCCTAACTGTTAGCAAAAAGCAATGTAGCAACTCTTTTTGAGTAGAGATAAACAAAATATAACAATCCATCTGTTCCAAACAACAGAATATTTGGTTTTGAGTTCAAGGAGATAGATAGCCAAATTATAAAAACAACCTACTGATCATCAAGTGCAAACATGTCCTGGAGTATCCAGAACAAGCAGACTGACATAACACTGACCACAATTTGGAAAAAGAGTGTAATTTAATCATCAATGAGATATTTTCTACCCAGCCCTATAAATGAGGACAATCAAGAATACTCAGAGATGCCAGAGGAAGATGTTCCAGCAGGGACCCAGAAAAAAGGAGATCCTGTGAAACTGAATGGAACCTATGACTGTACAGCAGGATTTGGGACCATGACCATGACTCCAACACCTCAGACCCTGTGGCCCAGTCCATGAAATGCACATCACATGACTGTGACTGCTGTGCTTCATGGACATTGAGTAATTCGTAAAAATGCATATATCTATGATTAAAATATTTTGGTATCCATGTGCATTCAGTATTCACACTGTGATTTGGTCTTAAACCACAAGAATCAGGTTTCCATTACTTTTTTTTTTCTTTTTTTTTTTTTAACACTAATGAGAACATGAAATGGGAATTTTGATAAGCGCTGGTTCGAGATTTTCTGCTTTCCTGCTACATTAAGAAATATATCCATTACGTTTTAGAGAGCTGTTGCTCTTTAGAGGCTGAAGAAGTGAGGCTGAGCAGGATCACAGTATGCAGAACTACATGCTCACTAGAACACCCCTATGAGTGCAGTTTCTGCACCCCATCTGTGTTACAAGTAGTTGCCAGTATACACCCTTAACCTTGCAGAAAACATCCTAGCACCCTACTCAGGACTAGGTGTTTCCTGTCACCCAGCATTTCTCCTGGGCCTCTTGTGGGCTTAAAATATAATAATTATTCTGTGTACTTCTTCAAATGTTCTGTTGTTCTGAGAGGAGTGTAATGACGCTTGCCAAGATAGGTTTTACTGTATGAAATAGAGGAGAGTAGGTTTAATTCTTTGAAAGCTGAAAATGGAAACAGTACATGTTTCAGAAACACCTGTTTCTCTTTTTCAATTTCTTAATTAAGGTACAAAACTTGTCTAGAGTAAAAAACTTCAACTGAAGAAACTGTCTCCTCCAAGAACAGAGAAAGATCTTTGATGAGGAATATTTTGACCTGATTAGACAGGTAGAAACGCATCTATTTAAATTTTCAATAAGGGATGCACTCTCTGGTAGTGAAGGTGGCTTATTTTTTTTTTTCTTTATTTCCCTCCCACTCTTTACCATCTACATATCCAGCAAAAAAGTTCTAGTTTAGAGATCAGCGGCCCAGTAAAAATGCAAATGAAAGCTTAATCCAAATGAGACTCTGTCCTGACCTTCCAAGCATGTTAGCAACTTGTTCTGAGAACTCACTGTGTGAACTTGAGCTTTGTACCAGGTGTCTCTTTTTATGATGTCGAGTTTTAACACAGGATAATAGCAAGTGGTTTGAAAACGTATTTGAAAACAGAGGACCTAGACCACTTTTTTTTTTCTAGATGGTCAGTTAATAACTGGTCATTGAAGAAGTACAACATTGACAGTGGGGAAAACACTGCTTTCAGCATACTGAAGAAAAGAAACAGGTAAGCAAGAAAAAATAGCTGAGCAACAGGACGAGGCACCTGCCTATGAAAGTAATACCCTCACTATGCATTACAGTCTAGTGGGCAGAGACTAAAGGTTAAAACTGCCAAGAAGCAAAAACATTGTATAAAATGACAGGATTTGGAATGGGGGTATGGAGACAGAAGTATTTATCACAGGAATTGTTCCTGCAGAATTCATGTGAGATCACCAGAGAAATGAGGGAGCTGTCTTCCTTTGCTGCCTGCTCCAAGAACAAGAGCTCTACCTCTCCCTGTGTGTTACAGGAGCCCTTCATTCTTTTGACCTGCTAAGGAAGTTGTCCAGGATTGTGCATGGAAAGGTGTGAGAGGGTGTGCATGTGCATTCATGTGTGTTGTGTCTGCCCTTCCCTGTGATTTCTATGTATTTCTTCTCTGTAACACTCTAACTTACTAGTAAAGACTTATTCCACATAAACTGTTCCACTGTTTCCTCCTCTGCCCTTTACCTTACTCTGTTCTCTTCATGTATCCTCATGTATCCTCATATCATATAGTTGGACAGTGCCTAGACTATTTCACACCCCAAAATATATATTTTCTTGAATCCTAGCACCAGTCAAAATATTCTACATGCTGTGTGCCAGTAACATGTTAGAAACAGATGACTGTATGTATATCTGTCAGTCAATTTGGAATTTTCTAGTTAGTGGTCTAGTAATATGTGTAACTACTATCCTCATCTTTGCCTCTGATCCATTAATTTGAAAAATAACAACCTATTCTGTCACTTATGGAAGTTTGTTCCCTCCCTGGGGGCTTAGAAGATGATGCCTCATAAAGGATACGACATCTTGATACACTTCATAGAATCAGAGAATCATAGAATCAACCAGGCTGAAAAAGACCTCTGAGGTCATTGAGTCCAACTCTTGATCCAATACCTCTGTGGTTACTAGACCATAGCACTAAGTGCCACATCCAATCTCATCTTAAAAGCCTCCAGGGACGGTGAATCCACCACCTCCCTGGGCAGCCCATTCCAATGCCTGATTACCCTCTCTGTAAAAAATTTCTTCCCAATATCCAACCTAAACCTCCCCTGGCACAGCTTAAGGCCATGCCCTCTTGTCCTACTGCTGGTTGCCTGGGAGAAGAGACCAACCCCCACCTGGCTACAACCTCCTTTCAGGGAGTTGTAGAGAGCGATGAGGTCTCCCCTGAGCCTTCTCTTCTCCAGGCTAAACAACCCCAGCACCCTCAGCCCTTCCTCATAGGACTTGTGCTCGAGTCCCTTCACCAGCCTGGTTGCTCTTCTCTGGACCTTCTCCAGTGCCTTAATATCCTTCCTGAACTGAGGGGCCCAGAATTGAACACAGTATTCCAGGTGTGGCCTCACTAACGCTGAGTACAGGGGCAGAACCACTTCCCTGTTCCTGCTGGCCACACTGTTCCTGATCCAGGCCAGGATGCCATTGGCCTTCTTGGCCACCTGGGCACACTGCTGGCTCATGTTCAGCTTCCTGTCAATCAGCACCCCCAGATCCCTTTCTGCCTGGCTGCTCTCCAGCCACTCTGTGCCCAGCCTGTAGCACTGCAGGGAGTTGTTGTGGCCAAAGTGCAGGACCCGGCACTTGGCCTTGTTGAATCTCATCCAGTTGGAATTAGACCATCTCTCCAGCTTCTCCATGTCCCTCTGCAGAGTCCTCTTGCCTTCCAGCAGATCAACATTCCCTCCCAGCTGGGTGTCATCTGCAAATTTGCTAATGGTACACTCAATCCCTCATCCAGATCATCACTGAAGATATTAAACAGAACTGGGCCCAACACTGATCCCTGGGGGACACGACTAGTGACCGGCCGCCAACTGGATGCAGCCCCGTTCACCACCACACTCTGGGCCTGGCCACCCATTTGTCCTTGACTTCATTTGTCTTAAATCCATTTTCTCTGTTTTTAATAAATCTAACTTATAGAAATTTGATGGCTATATGGATATTTCAGCAGCTCATTTTCAAGGGCAAGACAACCTCGCAGCTACAAATAAGAAATGCTAAATGAGAGTTAACTGATATAGTCAAAGGGAACATGTAGGATTTACCTTTGCCTAGGAAGATGTGATTAAAAATGCAACAGCAGATTTCACAGGAAGTTAAAATAGTATCACAGAAGGTATGGACTCTTAAGAGATGTGACATCCCTGGTTTGTAGTGAGCTCTCTTGCTAGATTTTAGCCAATGCATATTTTTGCTTTTGTTATGTTTTTCCTCTTTCCCATTTCAGTGAAGGTGTAATATTTTACTGCGATTGAATAGGGTAAAGATTCCCAATAGTGAAATCTATTACATGGTGACACAGTCTCCAAAGAAAAATAGTAGAAGCTTTATTGCTAAGTACATTTAAGTCTAGATGAGACAAAGCACTGGAAAATATTCTTTAGGGAACAATCTAGTGACTACATGAAATAGAAGGCCAAATAGCTATTTTCAGTTGTAATTTCTACGATTAACATCCATGTTATAACATGAATTCAAGGTTGTTGTTACAGAGCTGCTAGATGAGTTTAATGATGTAAAAAAAAATATGTATTTCACAATACTTTACTCATTATTATAGATTACAGGGTTAGTAATTTAACCAAACTTTAAGAAAAGTATACAATCATAAGGACTGAGCTGTAGCCAAAAGTATCCATCTGATTCTAGGTGGTTGCTTTTCACACAGCAACTAGAAAATCACATCAATGATCTCGCTCTACTTGCCTAGGAATAACAATTCAAATAACATGTCAATTAATACATCCACTGATTTTCTGGAAATGGACAATGGAGACAGAAATAAAATGTTTTCAAATAAAACATGTTGATGTACCAAGATAATCCTTTACTAACATAAGTATAATGCTGGTCTATATTAACTGCAGGGGTAGTGGTAGAAGGATCTGTAAAGAACACTGTCAGAAAATGTGTAGATCTCATCCAGAGGGAACAATGTTTACAATATACCTTACACTGGGAACCTTAAACTTCCTATTGTTAGCACTTGTATTTGAAACTGAAATTTTGTGTCTGTTCCCTGCTTAAATACTTTTTTTTCTCTCTTCAGATATCTAAGGCTCTTTTGAATTCAGAAGATAACTTGAAATATATTTTTATCATCCTAGATGTTTACANTTTTTTTTTCTTCTTCTTTTTTTTCTTATGATTTCCACTTGTATTTGAAACTGAAATTTTGTGTCTGTTCCCTGCTTAAATACTTTTTTTTCTCTCTTCAGATATCTGAGGCTCTTTTGAATTCAGAAGATAACTTGAAATATATTTTTATCATCCTAGATGTTTACAAACATAACATTATCAAAAAAATAAAAAACAAACCAACTGGCTTTAACTCTCAAGGACAATGTTGTAAAGACAGTAAAAGTCATCATTCATAAGTTTATATCTGCATAAATTACAATATGATTCCCAGTCATATTCTGTATCATTTTGCTTCACCTTTTATAGAATTTGGTTGTATATTTTTTTTTGGTACTTGAATTATTATTATTAAGATAACTATTTGTCTTTTTGGCATACTGAAAGGTATTATGAAGAGTTGTTTAATGTAAAAAGTTTAGGGAAATAGATGTTTCTTGGGAACATCTAGTTATTTTAAAGTAATTTGAAAATGTACAGTCAAGTTCCTTATCTTTCTGCTAGGATTTATGTTGTAAGTGATCTTTCTACAAGATAATGAAAGAATGAGCTAAAACAATGAGGTATTCTTTTAGAAAGAAAATATACTCTCTGTACCACTTTAGCATTACAGTTATAAAATGGAATGCTCTGATAGACTGCCTTTTCAATCTCTGGACTTCAGCTTTGCATGACCATGGGTTTTGTGTAAGAAACTTTTTTCTGAGTCTTATATCATTACTATAGAGTCCAGGCAATTTCAGATACATATAAATTTGTTCTGCTATACCAGGGAAACAGTTACGTAAAAACAATCTGAACCCAAAAAATATAATGCATGTGGTGTGAGGTTTTTTTGTTTTGTTGTTGCTGCTGTTATTTTAATAAAGCCATTATTTTATATTTCTAGAAGCAGTCTGGATAAAAAACTCATTATTACCCTTAACATGAATCTTTCAGAAACCCCTTTTTATAAATTTAGATCATTGCATACTAAGTCATAGGACAGGAGTAATGTCTTTTGAGTAGCTAAGTGTTTCACAGTCCTTGGAATATTTGCAAATGTACATTTAAATACTTCTAGGAATTATAGAAACTCTATGCTATAAATTCCTCTAATACTAGAACTGTAAATATAACCTTATGAAATATGCTTCTGTCTGTGTTTTATAGCTTGACTTGATTTAGCTCTTGTTTTAGAGACTTAAGATATTACCTATGAAAGACATTGTCCCTTTTCTTCCTAAACTCATGTATTGGGAATCATTCCAGACATACAAACACAACAATTAATAAAAAGGGTTTAAACATGAGACCAGTCACTGCTAAACCAAACAGAGCTCATTTTAACTCAAAACAAGAACAGAGTTAAATCTGAAATTAATGAGAAAAAGTTCCTGTAATAGAAAAAAAAAAAAACAGAGTTGTGACAGAAAAATGTCATCTGAATATCAAAGATCAGTTATTTCAAAAATAAATTATTTCTCGGATTCTGGGCTACCTAAGTTTTACCAAGTTAAGTGTAGAAAGCCATAAGTGCAGTAACAGAAAAGTATATCACCTTTATTAGCAGGCTATAACTTGTATGTGTGGAAGAATATAAAACAGGATGTGCACAGGGCCTTGTTCTTCTTCTTCCAGAAAACTACAGTGTGGGCCTTTTACAGCTGCACTTGTATTCGAAATGTGATGTCTGATGGGCACAGCCAGACCATTTTTCCATGAAATTGTTGAAACATTTCTTGACTTTTTGGAAAGTCTTGTGCTGAGTGAAAAAGTATTAAAGTTGCCTTCTTTAAACCCATTACCTGAGAATGTCTTTTTAGATCCTTCCACGTTCTCATATTCTATGATATAGTGATAATATTCCTTATTTACCTCCATGATTTATAACACTCTTATATACCACCCAGGGTCATGCAATGGTTTCTAAAGGAGATATAGAAGAGAAATATAGTATAATAATTGCAAAAAGGAGGCTTTAATCTCAATCAAATGGAAAAGCTATACCATATGTCTTTTTTAGACTCTGGGTAGATGCCAGCTCAACAAAGAACTAGTAGTAGGAACTCCTTGCTAACATTCTTCACTATTAAGTAATTTTGTCATTATAGAAATGTCCCTTTAAGTAAAAAAGAAAACAAATCCACGAACAAAATCCCACCCCAAACCAAAATCAAACAGCTGTTTAGCATGCAATCTCTACAAGCACTTTTAAAATATTTAAATTCTTAATCTTTTTGCTTACTGCCTCTCCATGAACTCTCAGCTGAGTCCACTTGCTATTATCCACTATTCTCTTCAGTGTTAGGTAATGCACTCTTTGCTCAGAAATCACACTTTATTTTTCTGATTTAGTTTTTTCTACATTTTTTCCCTCATCCTCCAATATTTTCTGTTCTATCTTTGCTGTCAGCTTGAGAAGGGTACATTGCAATCCACCTGCATTTGTCTTCACTGCATTACTGTCAAATTTTCATCATTACTGTCATGCATCTCAGATGTATCCAGAGATATGTGATTTTCTTCATGAAACCTTTTCTTGATTTTCCAGTCATTTCTTAATTTCTAGTTTCTGGAAGTCCCATGTCTTCTGTCCACGCCATTTTGCATCACAGAATCTCTCCTTTGTCAAGTTTTGTTTTCTTTAAGCAGACAATAATGATACCCTCAGATATTTTGAAATCACAATTTCTACTTTATTCTTGAACTTAAGCCAGAGAGATTTTCAGTATTATCCTGCAATTCATCCTTTTAGAAGCCATGTCAAAAGTGTCTTAACAAAAGGAATAAAACAAAGTTATTTAATTTTTTTATGGCAGGTTTCAGGGTCACCCTTCTAATACTAACTGAGTCACTTCATTTTATATATTCAATTTTTCATCATTCCATGTTGTGAAATGGGTCAATGTAACAGAGCAACATGTTATTATTCTCTTGTTACAGAAGTTAATTTAAAGTACTGAAGGAAATCATACAGTTGAAAAATCCAATAATAAATACTAAAATACCAAATTTAAGTTTAGTGGTGTGCCATACTTTGGAGTTTGCTTTAGAAGAATGTTTGAGGCATGCTAGTACAATAGAACAAAAAGATTACTTAAAGGGATTTTTCTTTTCAAGCAAAACATGTCTCAGTTCTCTGGAAAAGTAGGTGCAGAGAATAGGAAAGGCACTTCCTCTCTCCTTTGCAGTTCTGCACAGAATGGCAGTATTTTGTTTGATTGGTTTGGTTTTGTTTCTTGTCCCTAAAGAAAACTAGAATAAAGACAGATTTTGTATTGCATATTAATACCTCCTTGAAATACTTGTGTAACTCACAATAACAGTACAAGAGTTTTCTACTCAGTCACAGATCACCATTTTTCAAAAACCATTCGAATTATTTCAAGGTTAATTCTGTCTTTTTTCTTTTTTAAATCTAGAATGCCAATAAACTTCTGTCCTGGTTGTGAAAATCATAGGGTGCGCTATCATATAACTTAACAACCTGAAAACAAAAATATATTTCATGTGTTGTGCATTTAAACATGAGAAAAGGACAGTCACTCATATAATTTACTGAATAAAAGACCCGATCCCACTATTTCCATTTTCATGGAAAGGTCTCTTATCTGTCAGTAAGCCCTAGCAGTGCTTCTAGCTCACCCTATAGCAACAACACCAAACTGGATAACTTTCTGTAACTCAGCCATCATGACCACTTTATTATCATCACAGATAAGGAGCACAATGTCTGCTCCAAAGAACTGTCTGAGAATCTGAAGCAGAGCATGAAAGAGAGGAAGGCTTACTCTGCGCTGACTTCTTTACTTCCTTTTCTTCATAGTTATTTTTCTGAACAAGAAGAGATTTGTTCATTCTGATGAGGACTTTGATGTTTTCCATTACACTGAAATAGTTGTATCAGGGGATTCTGAACAACATGGATTCACTTAATTAATACTGAATTACTCTGGAAATCCTACCAAAGCACTTAAAACAATTACAGCAATAGCAAATGAACTCATCACGCATAATATTATCAAAAGATGCACTAAATTAATTAATACTGGTTGAACACTCATTTTCTACAGATGTTGAACCCACTGTAGGATATTTCAGCTGAATCAAAAACCAGGACATATGGAATGTTCATTTAACCTATGGTGGGACCAAATACCATTTTGATTTATCACCTACAGAAAAGCATATTAATTAAAACTTCTAACACCTATGTGGCAAACTGCATTCATATTTCTCAGTGAAGAAAATGACAGAACAGAGTGCTTTTTAAGACATTGTCAGTGGTGAAGAGAAAGATGAGTTATATGTGTCACCTTGGAATTTTCCTTAAATAATGAGTGTTTAAGAAAATAAGATTTTCTTCTTAATTTACTTCTACTCTTTATAGATGTGGCCATAAGAAGAGCAGTTGGAGCCTTATGGATAGAGAATGCCATGCTTTCTGGCAATGCTTTGAAGTTGCAGATATTTAACCTATATTTGGTCTGTAGGAAAAGTTTTGTGTAGGTCAGTTGTCTTTCCATGTCCTTAATGTGTAGGAATAACAAAGCAGAAGGACAGCAGTAATTACATAGTTCAGAATACAACATCCTCCATGCAGCACCACAAAAAGGGAAGATGAAGTGGTAAGTCGTCTAAGAATCCATTTTTTAGTGTTTCACCAACAGGCACAGGCATTTTCAATAATTCAAATCTTGTCTGCGATTGCCCATATATAACATTTATTCATCCCTGAAAGCAGATACACTATCCTATGTCAAATTTCTATAAGGAGATTTTGCAGACATTTATTTCCTCTCCACCACCACCCAGTATTAATAATACAATATTTAGCAGAGAAGTTGGCTCTGTCATAAGAGGATAATTTGTCAAAGAGTTGTAGGCAGAAACAAGATCTTTGGAGCCTGTCATCAACAAGGGACCAAATTACAGTCAAACTGTGTATTGTAGTGTGTGTATTATACAACATTTATGGTAGGGATGAAAAAGAATGTGTGGGATTTTAACATGTCTCCCTCAAGAAGATTGGTGTGAATAAGGACTAAGAAACACTCTAAATAGCCTTAAAAAAACAAACAAAAAATCTCATTAGATGCCTCAGAGGAACTCTTTCTAGCACTGCTTAGCATAGAGGTTGTATTTTTTTACTGATCAGCAAAATAAAGAGGGAAGAACTAAGCCAAAAGACTGGAGATTAAAACTAAAAAACAATGAAAAATTCTTAAGTCAAAAGCCAGACAAAACAAGCCTGTTATGAAAGTTCAGACAAAGCATTCCCTTGGTACTCCCCAACTAAAGACCACTGTAGCCTGATGCCCTAACTATATAGTAACCATATGTCGCATTAAAAAAAAAAAGTTTTGTTAGGTAACTAGATGCATATTTGTTACCTAAACATAAAATATCAATTTGAATAATTTATTTTCAAATACTAAATATATTTTTAAATAATATTTCTACTTCTATAAAGTCTCAATTTGACTTACATGATGAATATTGTTAGGAAAGCTGGATTCTAGATTCCAGTTGACTGTTTTTAACATTTAAATGCAAAAGATCCCTATTTCTATTTTATTACTACAATTACCACTAAAATATGAACCGTATAAGAGAGAGTAAGAATAAAATGGAATCTCTCTTTGGATAGGACAAAGTATTACAAAAATTTCAAACCTGTCTTTGCTGAATTGATTAAACATCCATTATATACTTTCAACTTACTATGCTGTTTTAATGCCAAATAATTCCAGACTTACTATAGCACTTTTTGTCCTGGAAACTGCTACTTATCTTTCAGTGTAACATAATTTAATAAAATTATATTTTCTTCTACATTTTCCAATGGAAACAGATGGCTTAAGACAAATAAGCCCTTACCAATTAAATAGGGAATGCAAGACCAGGTATTTCTTGATAATAAGGACACACAAGAATTCTCCAGGTCATTTGTGACACAAAGTACTTTTCTTATAAAACAAGCAAGGAATCTATTTCACTCAAATTGATTGACACTGCTCAAAGGGAAGATATTGACTTTTATTAGCCTCTTTTTGCTTGTAGCTTTTTCTTTCGCTCTCAAAGTCTTCAAATAAATTGTTTCAATTGACACACAAACAAAGAAATAAAACTCCTTTGCCTTGTGATAGAGCCTTTGCTACAAACAAGAATATTCACTGCATTCTTATGGCAGAAACTGCAGCACAGGAATAATTCACATTGAATTACTAATTTAAAGGTGCCTTGAAAATTAAAAAATACAAATGAAAAATACAGAAAGAAACAGAGTGAAAAAAATGTAGTAGCCAAATAGAACCCTTACTAGATATCAATGAAGTTTTAAATACCATTTCCACTTTCTTCCTAAAACAGAAAAAAAAGATTACTTTTTTTTCCCTCCTATAGCATGTAGTTTAGCGGAATTGCTTATAAACATTGAAGAACTAAATTAGCTGCCCTTCCTAATCTGCACCTGGCTCATCTTTATGTCATTTTTATGGTACAGTGTTCACGTGATTGGCAATGACAGTATGCCTCATGTTTTCTAACCATTTAGAATCACTTCCTTAAAAATTAAACATCTGCAAAACAAAGTTAATCTTTTGTTATGCTAATTAAGGGTACCAGGTAGTTTAAAAACAAATGTCAGATGTGTAAGGACCAGATTTTCATAGTTACTGATAATGAAAACCATCATTACTTCAGTAATCTTTTCACTGACACTGTTAACCAAAGGTGAGGCTACTCAATATGAAAAAATGTTAAAAGTCATTCAAGTGAGTCTGTAAATGTGTGCAAATATTTTTTTCTAAAATATGCAGAATTATGAAAGATATTTGGAATAACATTTTTTCTTGGTTTGTTTCAAGTATATCTGTTTTCTTCCTACACATACTAAACCCTATGTTTTAATAGGAATAAAACAAAGACCAGGGCTAGTTATTTCTTTTAATTAAAGCAAACCAAAAAGATCAGAATGTGACAGAAAGACACCTTGGGTAGATATGTAACAGGAGCAATAAACCAATGTATTTCTTGCTGGGTTTTGTATCAGTTTGAACGTTTTCCCTGTCACTGTAATAATCTCTGATGAAACCACGAATGGTAGCAGAAGAAGTGACCCAGTGCAACGAACACTCCTAGGTAAAGGACTTACATTCAGGTCTAGTTACCGTGTTTCCTAGTATCTCCTGCAATGAAAAAGTTCCAAAGGGAAATCTGAGAAAATGCATTTCAAAATGCAGTAAACATTTTAGTCTAAAACAAGGGTAAAACCCCTTTTCCCTGCTCTCTTTTTATTTGGTTGGAGAAATGGAAGACCTAACATTGGTAATTTTCTAAAATATGTAGGTTTTGTGATACAAGAAACATGTCTGACAGTTCCTATGCTGTCCTTTAAAACACCTCCTTTTGAAGAAGAGTAATAATTTCCTTCCTATAGTAGAGAATATTTTCTAATAGTTCAATGAAGGTAAATTCCTCAAATACGAAATTTATGTAATATATAAAATAACTGCCATTACTTAATCCATTACACAGAAATCCTTTATGAATTCTGCTGTATTAGACCATGGAACAACATATTCCACAGTCTAACAAGAGACTGAGACAGGCATTAATAAGAACTTTAAAAAAAAAAAAAAAAAGAAGCAAATATTTTGATGAAAGCGTTCTTCATTCTATCAAAATATTTTATGAAATTGTCACAAGTTTGTTCTAACTCAATGTAAAAATGTCATGTACCACCTTCCTTCGTTTTGAATTCCTTTTCTGAATTTTTACATTAAAATATCTAACTTAATAATTTCTTAAGTTAGTAACTTTAATTTTTCATTACTAACTTATATATAGAATTTAAAGCTACACAACAGGGTTTAAAGTGTTTTACAGATGTTGTCAGTGATAAATTGCAGTTATTTCTACTTTCTAAATATTTTTCCCAGCACTGGGAACAGTTGGAACTTCTTTTTCATTGGATATTAGAGCCTCCTTCTGGGTAAATTCAGCCTAATTCTAAGTCATTAATAGTGCACCATAATGCTTCCAAAATATTCTTGTAATACTTTTTATATTTTGTATCTTTTAACATAATAAATATGTTGGCATTGTAAAAGAGTATCTTGGCACTGCAAAAGAGAGAGAAATGTTCATATCAGAGTAAGTGATCAATATCACTCAAAGGGATCATAGGAACCAGCAAAGTAGCAGCAAGGGGAACAGTGCAGGGAGCATTTTGCAATTGCTTTAAGAACATATGTATGGGTAGGTAAGGATTTCCCTCAAACAAATAAAACAGTTCCCAGCAGGAGTTAATTTTATCATGTATTTTTGCAAAACTTTGAGTTGTTTCTCCCCATTTTAGCTTTCCAGATGTCCTAGCCTCATCTTTTCATCTTTCATGCAACTCCTCCTTTGAAATGTTGAAGGTCAGGGTTGAGTTCAGGTACTGTACTAGAGTAATTTTTCCTCTGCCCTGACTCTCCCCGTGAGCTTTAAATCAAATTCAAGACAAAACACAATCTCACCAATAATTTACCCCAGTGGTGATCATCATAAACAAATGTATGCTTTTAAAATGAGATCAGAGACTAAGTCCAGCTACATAAAAGAAGAGATAAAATTAAAAGCAAAGACATACAAATATGTTGTGTCCTTGTACTGCAAAGAACAGTACTGCAAAGAACAGTTTTGAATCAGGTTCTAGCCCATGAAATATCTGATTCAACAGATTATCAGCCAATGATTGCCTGATTTTTTACTTTTTTTAATCAAAATTGCTTGCCTTTATCATCCCATAATCAGAATAGCTGATATCACAATGACAAGGAAGTCACCGCTATAATTTTAAAACTAACACTGTTCCTTTGTGGCAGCCACAAAACTACAATGAAACAAAGATTTTTCATTCAAACTTTACTTTTCTTCTTTTTCAGCATTCATATTAGACACTTCTTCTTTAAAACTGTAAAACTAAACCCCCAAACTCTTAGTTTCAAAATAAGGAGGTAATATTATAAATATGCTTAGTTTTACACATAATAAAGCTGTGTCTGTTCAAGAGATAATAGAGTTTCTTGTGGATGTATAGAGCAGTTGACACAACTGACCTCTTCCAGAGCTGTCACAGCTTGCAATGTAAATATGCATGAGATTCACATTTTTAAGCTGATAAAAGGCAAATTCAACATATTTGAAAAGTAAGGCTCAAAGGTAAGTGCTGAATCAATGAAAAGGCAAAGATCATCACAAAGCACAATGAGAACAGAAGAGGCCTGGAATTTGTTCAAGGACAAACTTTTAGATAAAATGAAGAACATTATGTGTTCTTCAAGGCAGTGGCTAATTATCAAATCCATGAAGAGCACACTTTACCTTCTAATTTTATACATTCAAAAATATTCTTTCAGTTGCTAAAAGTCATGTTAGCAGAGAGGCTGAAAACATGAAGTTATCCCAACGATGACAGCACAATAAGAAAGCTACTATAAACAGAGGAATAGAAAATATTATCCTAATTATTACTGTTCCTGCTGAATATTATGCATTGTGACAATGTTTTTTCTAAGTGTCATCTGAGTGAAATCTCAGTGACATACCAGATGGAGTTGGCAGTACAAGTGTGGGGGATTTATTAGTGTGGTTTTTCCAATATAGGAACTGGAATAGGGAAATTAAAACTTCAGGAATGTTGCTAAAAACATTAGGAGGATTAGCAAAACTAGCACAGTCATTGTCCTAAAAGCACACAAGAAAGATAGACAGAAAAAGAATAAGGACAGCAAAAGTATTACAGAAACACAATAGACCAAAAAAAAGTGAAAATGGCTTTCTGTGTCCTCATCTTTATTTTTCTTTATCTGCGAAGCAAAACAGACAAGAGGTAATGGGAAAAAGGGAAACTGCAAAATATGAAAAGAGAAAAAAAAAGCAAAGAATGAGGAGGAGGATTTAGTGACAGAAGGGAAAACATTAAGATGTTAGATTAATGTAATAACTGTGGTTTCTGATTGTTGTTATAGAGAAATTAATGATATAAAATTAAGTGATCATTAAAACAAACATATAAGATAACAATATGAGAACCGTGATACTTAATCGGAACAAAAACCATTCTTTCTTCAGTTGCAGATATGGAGGTAAAGAATATAAGACACAGGACAAGTATAAATCGATCTTTCCCTAGATTGCCTCTCAAAAATCTGACAAATGGTAGTTTAAGAACTTTCTAGGTGGAAAAATAAGTATTGTGTAAGAATTTCATGCAGTAAACTATATGGATAACATCATTCCTGTGCATGTTGCTGCTGTTTTTATGATCCCAAACAGGGGGGGAAAACTATCAGGAAAAGCAGTCAATGCAAATATTTTCCTCTGACACTCCTTCCTTCTATACCTGCCGTTTTAGAGCTCAATTCTAAATCACAAAGTGCAACCAGGAACTGGCCCTGTGAGAACGATCAGAAGCGATGTGCAAGCTTTGTGCTGGCAAGGATGGCAAAGATATGAGAAGAAAACAATAAGCACGGGATCCATTACTATATGGAATCCAGGAGCCCTTGGCCTATTTTTTTTTATATATGAACCAGTTGATCAGTCCACTTGCTTAATGAAAAATAAACTTCTTCATACATTGAAAATTCTTCCAAAGAAACCACCCCAGAGCAAACAAACTAGACAGACTGGTTAATCAAAATTAGAAAAGCAAACAGGTCCTGAATTCTTAATGGACTGCCAATTCTGGGAAGACAATTTTTTTCCTTTAAACTT
Organism: Oxyruncus cristatus; assembly: GCA_013399855.1. Taxonomy (NCBI): domain Eukaryota; kingdom Metazoa; phylum Chordata; class Aves; order Passeriformes; family Cotingidae; genus Oxyruncus; species Oxyruncus cristatus. The sequence continues at coordinate 486,643 of VXAY01000971.1, read as the reverse complement.
GAATCGTAAAACCTATAGTATCTGTAAGAATACTTGGTTATGACTTTGAGGGTTCCAAGTCTTTCTTCTACTCTCCCATCTCCTCCTTTTATGGCAAAAGACATGGTAACACTGGCCTTAATCCCTCAAATAAATCAACTGGTCAGCCTTTTCTATTAAGTAGCTTGATGTTAATTCCTACAGTCCAGAGATAAACAGGTATGTTTGGAAAGTTACACTAGGAAAGCAATTTCAAATTCATAGATTCCAATTTGTTCTTTTCCATTGTCAAGGCAATCCTGATAATGTGAAGATATTTGCTACTGCCCTGCTAATCTGTTTCTACAGAGACCTGTCCATTCTGTAATCTTGCTCAATTTAGTGAAGGCGTTCTGCTTCTTCACTGCAAGAAGTGCATTGTATACAGAACTTTTAGGTCAAAACAAAGTTCTTTGTACTTTCCTTCTACCTTTTCAATGATTTCTGGTCATAATCATACCTACATGGTTGTACTCACATCTAACACTGATTGATCGGGGTGTTTGCATTACTTGACTAACGCATTTTCCATATAATTCGTGCTCAGTTTCCTTATTGTGTAAATATATACTCTTACAGGGACTATACAAAACCCCTTCATAATGTGATGAAAAGCAGAGAAATCTTTTATCTCCAAGCTCTCTGTGACAGAATCCAGGGCTAAGCTTAAATCTGTCAGGTACTTTAAGTTCCCAACTCTGTGACAAAAAATGCTCTGGTATTCCCAGCTGTATTAGATATAGTTGCTTATAGCATCATATAAGCAGTTCATCTGGCATACTTACCCAAAATTATCTTGCTAAGTGGTCTGCCTAGATCTGGTCACAGATCCAATATTTTGGGGTCTCATAAACCAGGAACTTCTGGTAACCAGACACCATTTAAGTCCAAGAAAAAGTATTGAGTTCCCGGTCTAGGGTAGCTAGGCAAGAATGTGACCAAGAATGACTTCAGAGGATTATTATAAAATCCATAGAAGTAAATATCGTAATAAGGTGCAGAAATAAAAATTAAAAAAAATGGGCTTAGCAAATAGATTTTCTGCTGAAAGGTGTGTCAGAAAATATCCATTTAATTCTGTTTGTTACAGAAAACATCATGAAGCTATATGTCTCCTAGTCATGGAATACAAACCAGATAAGTCTATGTAAAAGTATGCAGATGTATGATATATGCATGAGGCACATTTACTCTTTTATTACAATTTCATATATCCTTTAATGTGACAGAATCTCTCCCAAACACAGAACTCACAGTCTGTAGGAAAAGACACACATACAAAAAGGCAAATATAGGTAAATGGTATGATCAATAAGAAATAAAAATAACAAATAAATCAGAACTCTGCAACAAGCCTTGCATCTTCAAAAAAGATAATGAGGTTCCAACTGTCAAAAAATGTTGAAATGCTTAGCCTTACCTGCTCAACAATAATCCATTCATCCATGAGTTTACTCCTGAAAAAAGCACTTTCCTTCATGGTTCATGATTCTAAAAATGAAATACCTACCTTAAAGTTTCTCTGTTAAAAAAATATTGTAAATGGTAGTGGATCCTATAGATTGATAGACTAATTTTTCTGCCAGTTGCTTAAAAACAACTCACAAGAAATAGATCTCTAAGAAAAAGAAGTCTGTGATTTAGGCTAGGCATCTTAAATGTTAATAATTGGGTTTGATGATATTACTAGCTCTCTGTCAGAAATACCTGTCACAGACTTCATTAAAAAAAATTAAATCAGTGACATCCTTACTCAGTTTTAGAAGGGAAGACAGGTCTGCTTTATATCATATTAATTTCTTTAAAGTACAGTCTGCAGTTAGTTATACCAGCTTATTGCTTGTTTATAATGCTCTCTCAAAAATATTTAGAGCAGAAATGCCATTCATTTATATGATTATTATTATTAGACTCTTCTTCTCTGCCTCTTTCAGGAAGGAAGTACAGGGAGTTTGCCATGCATCTCTTTGGAAAAATGCAAAACACATGGGAAATCTGCCAGCATTCAAGGGATTTTCTGTTACTTGTGCCCCCCGGACATAGACTGATACACAGATCCAGAATGGAAAGACATGTATTCTGAGACCTCCCATTAGTGCCCTATTAGTATGAGGGCTTATACCATATTTTTTAAACCATGATATCAATGAATTTGAAACATCAGATCTCAACTAGCAAATCTTATGAATAGCCATTTAAAACATGTAATGATAGGATGCACAAAAGTAGAGATTCAACAATAAATATAGACCACAATATTATCGATGTATAAAAATTATAGGCTTGTAACAATATGTATTAAGTAGAAGATCTTATCTGATTTATTCTAAGAAAGAAAAGCAGAAGATTCAGTTCAGGTATTGGATAAAATTCAGACTAATTCTTACTTTATCCATGTAAGTTCAGCCAAGCATAATGAATCCTTCACAAACTGTAAAAGCATGCATAAGGTCATTTTAGTGAGAAAAATAGTATTGCTACTTGTCATCATAATAGAGGATCATCAATGGTTAATTTCCTTCTTGAAACCTTTGCATATGCATTGTAAGCAAACCTCCAGATGTTTTAAGAGAGAATAAACAGCTTACAGTGAGTTACAACATCTGCACTGGGTAATTTTGAATCAGTAAGATTTGATTCTATTAAAATAAGTATTTCTCATAGATTCAAATGAGTATATAAGAATTTTTTTTTTTTTCTTACTGTAACTTTCCCTCAACTACAGAAATCATTTTTTCCTGCTAGGGTGCTCTCTGTGAATTACATTTGAACCTTCACTGTGTGTTTATGTAAAGAGAAATAATGATAGAGAGTTATTCCTCATTTAATTCTTTTGTCAAATAATTGTGATTTCTATAACTCCTCCACACAGTCATCATGAAGTGCAAACTTTAATGCTCTAGCTTCAGGGTAAGTTAAAAACACATAATAAAATAATTAATGGAGTGTAGCTAGGTCATACAAGTATAACATTTCAACCATCCATTTCTTCTTCAAAATGGTTATGAGGTGAACTGGTTCCAAAAGCCAGTGCACCACCATAGCAATGTAATTTCCTTATCAGTACATCCAAAGACTGAACTATTCTGCTTGAGTGCATGCTATTCCATGATGCAGTTTTAATGTATCTCTAGAAATGAGGGGTTTGAAGACTGTCTCTCAAAGCTATGGTCAGTAACTCTGAAGTTGAAATTTTTGTCAAGTAGAAGTACCAAGCTCACAGTTTTCTCATTTTGATGTTCAAAACAGAAGAGAGTTTCATAACATCATAAGTTGCCTGCAAATACTTATTTGGTTCTTTTACACGGAGGGACAACTTGATTTAATGAAGAATTTAGATTTCCTTACTTTGGTCATGTAGAAAAATTCACCTCTAGGGAAATCAAATGTACATTTTAAGAAACCAGGGAAATAATTTGAACATGTGAGTTTTCTATTCAAATTTTATTACGATTATTAGTCAGACTAACCTGCTTGTTTTAAGCAAATGTACAAAGATTAAATAGTAGACTGGCCACTCAAAGAGGTGTGCAGGGTAAGGATGTAACAAATATGATCAAAGTCATAATCAGATCTGTTACAAGCATGTAACAGACAGGCATTTAGATTACAATGTTCTGTTTTCTGTCTTTACTTTTTCTACCAGTTGACACCTGTTCCCAGGTAATATCTTCTTGCCAGCTGATTTTGCTGCACCCGGAAAAGTCTTCCATGTGTCCTTCCAACTCTTTGTAAATGGTAGAGTATATGACTGCAGAACCACCTTTTCCAAAGAAAAACTGCTTACAGGTCTTAGAACAGTCATGGCTTGGTTACACACAGCACTCAGACTGTGGTTTATCTTCTAGAATGATCTGCTTCTCACTGAACTGTTAAATTCAGGTACAGTGAATTACACTTGTAGCTAGAACTATACAAGCAGAGTGAATTCATTATTAAAATAATCAATATATTAATGGAAGATCCAGATAATTTCTAGTGGAAAAAGTTGCATAGTCAGTATCTCCCTAATTACATTATTCAAATGTGTACACTCTTAAAGACAATCTACAAAATTATCTTTAAACCTTTGCCATATTTTGTGCTGAAAAAAAGACTACAAGATTGCAGAGTCTACAATGTGCCTCAAAAGACTATTTTCTGCCTCCTTTCTTCAGCATATTTCTGAAATTGTCATACAGTTCTCTAGATTCTAATGTAGCAACTAATGTTTTATATGCATTTCTATGGTACATCTGGTCTACATAACATTTTGCTTCTGTTTTGATAATAGATTAGGAGCACTTCTGCAAAGCCCATCTATAAACATTACAAACATTGTTAGAACAAAAGTAAATCTAGGCAAAATACGTTAGTTCGTTTCACTAAATTGTTCTTATCAAAAACTACTTAAAATGTTTCATTGAATAAAGAAGGCTTCTACCTTCACACAACTTCCAAGAATTTATAGGGACCAAGTTCTTCAACAGCAACAGAATTTTAGCATGTAGAAGCTATGAAAGAAGACTTGGTCAAGATTTTGATACATAGATCTCTAATACATTAGCATATCATTTTTCTGCAGTTCCTTGGCTCTGTTTTGCCTCCTCTCTCTCCTAACAGCAGCCTTCTGGCTCTTTCCTTTAATTGCACACTGCCCTCTGTGTCTTCCAATCTGTTTACTGAACAACAGTATATGTTGGCATTTTGCGGCTTTTGAATAGGATTTGCGAAAATGTTTATAAATATTCCGGCATCGTTGTTGCATAACCAACTGTATGAAAAACTATTTGCATTCACAGGCAGAAAGATGATTTAACTTGTAACCTTTCCAGCTCCCCCGTTCTACATACTCATTAAGATCATTAATCATTTTTCCCACCTGCCCTCTTTTTTTAAAGAGGTTTCAAACCAAAAAAGACCCTTTCTTAAATATATATATATTTGCATATATAACATTTATCAGAATTTCTAAGTAACATGTTTCATGTCACCAATTTCACAAGCAAAAACCAAGGAGTACTTATTTACCTTTCCACTCTTTCCAGACAACAACACTTTTATGACCGATTTTTAGGTCTATGTGATCCAACTCCCAGTCATAGTGAAGAATGCCTGGAATAACCAGTAGCAAGTATTAAAAATCAAGATGAAAAATTGGGTACATATACAGATATAAAATCAAAAGTTTTGGCAGCCTGAAGGATCTCTAAAATATACATATTATGCTTATATTAGGAAAAATGTTTTCCACTAGAATGAAAAAAAAAAATCGAGCTGATGTGTAATTTTTCATATACAATACTAATGCCTTATTTTAGCTGCAATGCTTTATACTTTTTTCTTTAAATCTCCTTAGTGTGTGTTTAGTCTTCTTAACCGAAGTGTCTAATTCACAGCCTTAATTACCAAGGTTTTCCTCTCTAGCCAGTCACTCCTCCAGGGAATAATTTAGTAGACCTAAATTCTCTGGAGTGGTTTATCACTTTCAATTAGCTATTGAGGCAGCAGAAAGTGGAAACTTTCCAAAATTACAAGCACTGTACAAGGAGTAGCATGAGTTCATGCCTTCACATTTACAGAAAGACATGTATTTGTTTGCTCTGCTTGAAAGAGTTTTGTGGCACAATATTCACCTTAAACTTTTCCTTCCCAGCTGGAGATAGGCAGCTTCCTGTTGCCAATAATCTTTCTGTTTATTCTTACTATACTAACTGCTAGAACGTTGCTCAGGAGAGTCAGAACAGAGCAATTCAGAGTACTTAAACTAGACTTCCAGAACATCTTCTGGTGGTGTTTATTTCTTTTCCCACTGATTGGAGCCTACATATGCAAATCTTGTGACTGAGCACCGGCAGAGGAATTCAACTTCTGACACCTAAATTTGAAAGACTTAACTTAGCCCTGAGTACCTTCCCTGTCTTAAAACTATGTGAGCTCTATGCACTGATCTTTGGGAAGAGATCTTGCAGATTTCTAGATATCTGGAGGATGCCCAGATGTCCAAATAACCTCTAGTGAAAGGACATGTTGCAGAGCTGGAGAAGGTGCCTCACTGTCAGTGAGGAAAAATCTCCGAAGTCCCTCATCCCATCATTTTCTTTGGGCATGAAGTGTGGAAAGAAAAGCTTCCAGTTTCAAGTAAGGGAATAAATGAGAAAAAGGAGAGCTTCTGTCTTTGAAAGTATAGCTGAAGAAGCTTAAAAAAATTGCTACTCTGTTTCAAGTCTGGCCTATGGGTCCTTTTGCAATTTTATGATAATGATAGAAGCTAGTTTTTTATATTACTAGTTAGGGAAAATATTAAAAATTAACCCAGTGCAAAGAACATGGTTTCTAATGACACAGTTGGCCATTATCCCTTTTTTATCCTTGAGAAATGGCTCATAGGTGGTGCTAACTGTAGTCAATCGCTACCCACTATCTTGTGCTGACAGATAGCCACTCTGCTCTGGAGGGCACTTGCAGACAGTGAAATTATTTTTAGTTGCAGATACTTAGAAGCTTTAAGTCATTAGTATGAATCATGTGACATTAAACACCAGCGGCAAGCTGCCACCTCTGACAAACCCTTTACTGTGACCCAGGAGTATATTCACAATTAATATCAGATTGTACATCATTAAATTTTACTGTCTGACTTATGAATGAGTTCTGCCCTACAGGCACGGAAAGAAGAAACAGCAATGATCCTGCTTACCTGTCTAGGATAAGGTAACTTACTTTTGATATGTCTTCCTCTGTGACTTATAAAAAGACTGTTAATTACATTGGTGATATATCACCATACATTTTTTTTTTCCTAATAGGGATTTCAGTAAAAACTTACAACTATTTATAGCAAATATTACTCCTTCCATCACTGCCTGAAATTTATGTAATTTAATTAAATTATGCCCTGGTGATATTTTGAAAACGAAGTAGCTCTGAAGTAGCCATTCAATGGAACTTAATTAATATTCTATCAGAGTCTACTGCACCATAAACCTAATTCTCTCAATAAGATGACACTCTCAATATAAAAAGGTAGGAAAATTGGACCTTTTTACTTAGTATTATAAAGTCCATGCAGTTCAAATGCCCTGGCAAAGTAATTGCGCTGAACAAAAAAGACTGATGGAAAATTAATGTTTACTTGAGGATAGGTGTCTTCCAGAGAGGGTGCTCTAAGTTGCAGCAGCAATGCTGCATGCTTTGCATATTCAAACTCTATCAGAATTTATGGGTGCTACAATTCATTCCCATTATTTTTTGGCAAATGTTCAACACAGCTAGTTTTCTTGTCTTCTTATCCATCTACAGACAGCAGTCAAAATACAATATCCTGTTTTCATATTTCTTTAAAATTTGCTCTTTTATTTCTCTAAATGCAGCCATCCAGGCTGCATCTGCACTATTTCCGCTAGCTAGTGATCTAATCTTCCTTTCTATTCACCCAGTCATGCAAAGCCTTTCTCTGAATTTACTAGTAACTGTATGACTCTAGATAATGACTGCAAGATCAAATTTTATGAAAATTTAACACCTATAAATTCATTTTTTATTTAAAGTTTGTTAAGATAAAGTAACTCCTCTTTTCCATGACAGAAATTTTCTGTAATTTTAAACTGACGTTTTTCAGATACTTTTTCAAATAGGAAAGTAAAGGTTTTTATAATAAGGGAAGAAAGTTATATCATCCTTTATGAAGGTAATTAGATTTTTCTCACATGAATGTAATTGTTAATAATTGCAGAACGTAATATGAGAACCTGTATAGGCAGACACATATGTAAGCAAAGGGAATTATTTTTTTCTCAGGTGAAGATAAATATTTCAGGGAAGAAAAAATATTAATTAGCACTATAATGAAAATTTGTGAGTTTTCACTTAAAAAAAAAATCTTGGTCAATACAGATTTATGTATTAATAGTAATATTCAATATAATTCACAGAGAAATGTAATGTATACACCACATGCAAATTAAAGCCCCTCTTTCTTCTTTCTTATCATTAAATGTCTACAGAGTACCATCAAAGTGATGCAAGTTCCACCAACAGCAAAACCCTAATCTTAATTTCTGTGTTTTCAAGTGATTATAGTAATGTTTGTATAAAAGCAATGCATATCTATGCAGAATCAGATATTTTGGATGTTCCTACAGTATATCCATTCTAATTGACCAACATCAGTATAAGACAGGTAAAAGTAGTCAATTTGCTTGCAGACAGACAATGTGGACTGATGCAGTCCAAGCCTGCTGCTGCCAGGATTCGGTCAGGCTATTGCTCTTGCTCTTTGACATTAACAGAAAGCTAATGCAAGCTTAAAACAAAGCAAGTGCTATGTGATGATTCAAAAAAAGGATGTTTTTTATTTTTATGTACTTTCTTGAATCAGGTCTAACAGTTTGTGATGGGAGCAGAGTGGCAAAACTGATAGTTATTATTACGACAACAACGGCAAGTACTGCTCTTTGTATCTTCGGTCGCCTTTGTTCTGTGGCCTTTTTCCATCTAAATGCTATGTAGGAAAGGTTGACACAAGGGGAGTTTGGTTTTCATCCCCTCTACATCAGGGTGAGAAAATACTACTCCCTTTAAGCTTTGTTACTGGACTTTAATGTGTTTTTTCTAAACACTAATGTTGTTGCATATAGATTACAAACAGTTGCCTTTTCAAAACGTACAGAGTTAGACACGTAAGGGTTTCTTTAAAACAGACTTATGGGAGATAAGCTTTGTGTGGGTCATGTGTGGGCCATGTGTACTAGGTAGAATATCACCCAGTGTGAAGAGGCGTCTATGTAATTCCTCTTCTTGGCACCAACTTTGCAGTGATCCCTGTTGAGGTCATTTCAGTCCATTTGATAAGTGGGAAAGGACAGCTTCCCTTTAAATCAGGGAGCAGAGTTAATGAAGTCTACTGCAAAGGTATCAGAGCCAGCTTGGCCATCGGAGGAAATAAAACATTAAGTCATTTCTGAAATTACTCAGTTTATGGGTAATTGGTAGTTACCCTTTAAACTACCTGGCACTCAAAATACAACGTATTCCAAATTTCTGGCAGCCATCAGAATGTTAATGTTTAAGGTTGGCATAACTTAGACTTACCTGAGCCAATCTATTACATGCTACTCTTACATACTTCAGTTGACCTGTTCATGTTTTTGTTACTGTGGATTACCTCTTTTTCCTTTGTTGCTGTGCTTTGATACAGATGCATTTTGTTTTAATTAAGTCATTACGGTCATCTTGCAGATTTGCTTAGCACTTTCAGTATTCAGCTGTTACCTACATTTGTAATCCTCATCTCTATAATTAATGTTATTTTTATGATATTTTAATGTGAAATCACTTTTAAAAAGACAGTCTTTAGCTGCTAATATAAGCTTTAAAGAGATATGCTTACATATGAAAATATTTTCAGATATTCTGAATTGAGTTTCAGTGCTGCACAAATTTGCTCGTGGTTCAAATTTCCAAAAGCTCTCAAAAAATTGATAACCTTTTGGAATAACTTGAATTTAAAGTGACACACGAGTGATGATGGTGAAGTTTCAATAATTTCAAATGACCCTTGATCATTTTTTTAACCAATAAAATGAATGAAATAATGGGAGAAAAAACAAAAAGGAAATACTTTGGTTTGGAAGAGCAACTTTTGCCTTCATAACCAAAACTACCCTGCTTTGCAGAACCACCAAATCATTTATTCAGTTAGTTCTGATTCACATGTACTTTGCAACTATGCAGCTGAAATTCACTGAAGGAGAAAGCCTGGACAAAATGACAAGAAATGGGATGAACTGTGTGCACATTCACTGTCACAGACATAAATGATGCAAAAATGTGCTCACCTTTTGCAACTAGTTCTTTTGACTCCTTTACGTATCTTCACAACAGTCATTTTCACTTTCATTTACTTAGCACCATATGCCTGGGGATCTTTTCCATTCCCTCTGAACTGCAGTAAATTTTTTCTTAAAGTCTTCCCTGGCTCCCTTACCTTTTGATTATATTAACTATAAACCAGATTGAGCCTTAAAACTGGTATATAACATCTGAATTCATTATGTATGTTATGTTGAAATGTAATTTCAATTGACTTTATACTGTAGCTATCCTAGAAACTTTAATCAGATTCCCCCCTCCATTTTTAATAAAAACCTGTCTGTTAATAAATAAAAGAAGATAAAAGTACAGCCATTTAAGATCACACATAGAAACTCTTTACAACCAGCCTATTATTTTTGAAACAATAGAAAAGTATCTTATATTACACAAGACTGCTTTTTCTTTCCTGATGGTAACTGTTTGAGTTTGCATTAAATTGCATCTCTCAGTAAAAAAAAGCCCTTGAAGACAGAAATGTAGAGTACTTTCTTTTGAGATTAAAGGAAACATTTTCTGACTGCTGCACAACCACATATTAGTATACATCTATTTTAAAACTATATTTCTATACACTTTTGTCATCATTCTTTTTATATAAATTTCACTTTGGAATCTAAACATTATGAATAAACAGATAACAGTTTTCAAATATATCAGTGAAGGTGAAATTTCCAAGTTAAAATGGAAATTAAAGCTTTGAAAAAATATGAGTCTTATTATTCAGTACTACCAAAAAACAATTAATTTATAGAATTTAAAATTTATTTTAAATTAAATTTTAAATTTACTAGACTGATGATTTACCAAACTGCAAACACCAAAATGTTTTGGGTTTTGTCTCTGTAAATGTTTTCAACTGCTTATCGGAATGATATTTTTGGATTTTTTGATGACCGCACGAAGAAGGTAAACTGTTTCTATAATGGAACAAAAGAATACCTTTGTACCACCTAATTCCTCTATTAAGCTTTCAAAAGCACAGCTAAGTAATGCAAAAGCTTTTGTAATTTTTGTCTATGCAATAAGGAAGGCACATTGTTATTTGTTACTCAAATAGGTTGTAAAAATAATACAGTCCCTTGGCAAACAAAAACACCCAGATAACCTGCATTTCTTCATAAGAAATCAAAACTGAGATTTTTTTTTACTGGAGTGCAATATTGAAAGAAACTTGAAGAATTTTTACTATCACAAAACCAAATTCCCAACATGAGAGAGTACTTCATCGTATTAATCAGTAATAACGATGTAACTACTCTGTACTACTACATAACAGTTTTCATTTTGAGTATTTATAGTAAGAAGTAGCAGGTGTTTTGAAAGTTAGGTGGCTTGGTCTGCTTGACATACATTCAGATGGATAGACCTATTTTAGTCTATCTGAACAGGAAGCCAGGTCACTCAGTAAAGAATGGTCAATAAAAATGGTGAAATAGGTTTTCTCCCAAGGACTGATAGCTGGATAATTTGAGAAAGGGATGGAGAAGAATCATGAAATACCTCTGGATCGATGGCTATTAATTTAAGAGCAACACATTTCCTGGAATGAAACAGTTGATGTTGTTATGTGGAACAATTACCATTTTCAATTAACTGACATTTCACATTGCTTTGAGACCAGAGGAAGACAATAACCCTCAGCACCTAATCTCAGCTCTGCTGTTAGGTGAGCCTTTTGTCAATAGTTCTGTGCTATTATTTCAGAGGCAAACCCAATATACTGTGAGCAGTTACTTTCTTTGTCCTCAAACACTGAGAACTGCACAGACACAGTTCAGGAACAGTTCAGATGCAATGAGAAGTAAGACAACAACAGTTTGCCAGACTAATGTCTGTATATAACTATACATATTTAAAAATACGTGTGTATGGTTTTAAATATCTGTATATATGCACCTTTTTTGCCATGTTATTAAGATGAACAACTCAGTGAGATTATGGTTGTTATGATGTGTCACAATAAAATGGTAAAATAAATATCAGTGATACAAAAACCATCTCATTAGAATGAAATGAACTAGTCTGCTCACCAACACTATGGTTTTTATCCTGCTGTATAAACCATCATTTAATTTCCTAGGCTAAATTCTTACCAAATCTGGGAGATCCAGATAAGTCTCTATAATGACACAGTTCTTTTAAGCTGACTTTAGATCCCCATAGAGTCAAATATTCAAGAGACAAGAACAATCAAGAAGAGCGCGATGGAGGTTACAAGTCAACAGCTGTCAGCTGTTGTAATTTTGTAGTAACGCAAATCTCAAGTGTGTGTGGGTTGGTACATCTTTCTTGGTACTCAATTGGATTATCGTTGGTTCCTCCTGAGAGCCAAATAGTGATTTTTGTGACATTGAACACAGGACAGGTGAATGAAGGGCTCAGCAAACACCAAAGCCAGCTCAGGAAGAGAGTTGGAACACATGTATGAGAGATGCAGTAGAGGATGGGACTGCAGCAGCCCATATGTACAGCAGTTTAGGCTGCTGTGGAAACACAGGTTTAGTAACATAATATTTAAACGATTAATCTAGAAAAAAACACAGTACTGTACTAAATTCCTTGTGCTTTCAGTTATTTCTGCTTTTTATCAACTGACTGTTTAGAATGAAATGGATAAACAGCCCAGGATTAAGCCAAGAACACAGGTTCTTTTTAGTTTCAACCACTTTGAGAAGCACTATAGACTTGAATTTTTTTAGACACAAAAAACAGCTAAAATACTTTAGAAATCTATCCAAAGTGAGCCACAACATGCAGAAAAAATCAAACCCACAGTCAAATAAATACTAATATGTTAAAAAATTTTAAAAATAGTTAGCTGGATTGATAACTAACTGGCGAAAGTGCATAAGTGGATGAGCTCGTCTTTTTAGCCTCTGAATAGAGTTCTGGAGAATGCAGGTATCTGTTGATGCAAGTTTTGACTACCAAGAGAAAAGCAACTTTTTTTATTTGATATAGCAGAGCAACCCAGATGTCTTTTGAATATATTGGGCTGACCTTTAGCTTGAAAAACCATTGGCTCTTGGTGCAAAGTAGAAACTATAATTGGTGAAAAGTTTAATCGGGAAATGAATAAAATAAAAATGTTAAAGAATAAAATGGATAAAAACAAACATACCACTACTTCTCTAAGAGGTGGAACTGTTTTCAGTTTTTACGTTTCCCTGTCTGAGACTAAATTATAATCCTAACCACAAATATTAGTTTCTCCTAAAAAAAAAGAACAACTCTGCAAATATTATTAATTTCTCTATATATGTAAAATAGTTTGACAAGTAACAGTTAGATACAGAATTTTCAGAAGGTATAGCAAGTATTTATTTAGACTGAATATAGAACTTATGGAAATTTTCTGAATAATAAACTAATTTTCATGTAAATTCATTAATCATCATTATCTTAAGCTTTAAACATGTGGCCAGTGATTTGAAAAAAAAAAGATTTATTGAACAATAACAATAAAACATTTTCTTTTCTATACTGTATGTATTCTTATTTTTTATTCTTTTTCTTTGCATCAGTGTGTGTCCTATTGCATTCTAAGCAATGGTACTAACATCTGTTACAAATGTGTTGTTCACAGATGTCTTCTCTCATGGTCTCTTTAAGAACACACATGCAGCTTTGACTGTTTCTAGATTTGCTTCTCTTCAAAATCAGCAAGTCAAACACACTTTTTAAACTGGAGAAGTTATGCCGGACTGCAGGTGACTTTCATTTTCAGGAAGGGGTGACAGAGTTTGTGATGATTTGTAGCTCCACTAGGCTTTAGTATCAGAATTTCTGGAAATTTTATACCCAGCAGAAATTATTTTCCTTTTTTGAAAGGTTTCTGAGTGCCAGAATTGTGCAACTAACAGCCCTGGGTTTAAGCCTGGAATTCTTAGATATCATTGGCTTGGTCCATTGAACAAATCTTGAATATAATTAAATACTTGTAACAAAAAATGGTTTCAATAAGTAAAAGACATGTTAGATATTCTGTAATCCAGGTAGAGTACACAAATCTTTGTAATAAAGTCCTGTGCAGATTTTTCTTGCTGCAGTAATGAAGAAGAATAAAGATCTTAAGGTTATAGGCTTCCCTCACTATGGGTGTAGTGCTGTTTCTGGGAATTTGGTACAATTTATAGGTTTTTCATAGCAAAATCAGGATGTCAGTTGCCTGAGAATTGGAAGACCTCTCTTCAGAGGTCAATACAGCTTCTACACTGTGGTATAATAAATATTGAGCACTAAGCTGAATGACAATTTGTTCCTGCATTTAATCTTCTTCCTAATATTTCCATATTCTATGCTCCATTTCTTCTCTGCATTTAAGAAAGAAAAATAAAGTCTGTAGCAAACTACTAGAGGACCCTTTGCTTTCAAATGTTAAGCACAACATTTCTCTGATGCTACTCTCTTTTCTTAGTTATTGCTGGTCTTCTGACATTCCATATTTGTGTAATGGCAACTACCCAAACAGTCAGTGCAAGGGAAATGAGGGAATTCTCTTTGAGAACTCTGAGTTCTCTGAAAAATCTACTAGATAAAGTTACTTCTTGCTCAGGTTATTTATTTAAATAACCTATACCTCAATTGCTTGGTAAAATGTCCAAGAAGCATCATTGATAGATTTGCAAAATTCCTAAATTAGAAATGTTGTTATGTAATTACAGTAAAATTCTTCCTGATTAAAACTAAATTAATGTCAAATGTAAATAAAATATATTATCTATAACATCTAAAAATGCATCAGAGTGTTACAAATGTAAATGAAAGGCACTTTGTCTCACCTTTATCAATCTGACTTCCTGCCAGAATTCATGGCTTTGAGGCATTCCCTATTTCTGCACTAGCACTTTTTGCATTAACTGTAGATTAGATTTTCTTGCTGAATTGTAGTAACCAATCTCACTTTTGGAATCCTCTGAGGGTCCAGACAAATTCAATCTTTCTACCTGAAACTTTTATTTCCTCATCCAGGGGCCAGTTTGCTTATTCTTCTTAATTAAAGTAAGCATTATTTCACTTGCTTAGGGATATCTCTTTGTTAGATTAGATAACATCACCTGTAATTTAGTGACTAATTAATGTTTCCTCAATGAACTGTAAAAAAAATCTCATTTCGATTTCTACTTTGCCAATGAAGACTAAGTTTCACAAAATAGATTGAAAAAAGTCTCTGATTTCATGTGCATATGGTCTAGCTGCATGAGTTATTGATGCCAAAAGAGAAAGTCCTGTTCCTTCTTGAACCTAGTTCCTTCCTTTTCTTCTTGTCCTCATCCTTTGTTTCCCATTCCACTCCCTCCTCCTTTTAGCTCTCCAGGCCCTTGTCAGAACCTTCGCTGAGCTGACTTAACTCCCTAAAACTATAGAAAACTTTTGAAATAGTTTTAGAAAACTAGATCAGGTGTGTGGTCAAATGAGAAAGTTAATATGAGGAGAGAAAAAGGGAAAACCAAAACCTCTCCTTTGTGGCACCAGTGAACCACGTGTCCTTGCTAAGAATAAGGATAATCATGTTCCATATTAAAAGAAACCTTCCCTTCCCTTCCCTTCCCTTCCCTTCCCAAACCTTCCCAAACCTTCCCTTCCCAAACCTTCCCTTCCC
>VXAY01000971.1:456646-470794 GCA_013399855.1 Oxyruncus cristatus | reverse complement strand
CCCTTTTCCTTCCCTTTTCCTTCCCTTCCCCTTCCCTTCACCTTCCATTTTCCATTTCCTTTCCCTTTTCCGTTTCCTTTCCCTTTTCCATTTCCTTTCCCTTTGTCCTTTCTTCTTCACTTCAGATGCTGTATTTGACTTTTGGACTCCTTCTCTGAATTTCCTTAGCACACTGAATCAATTGAAAACTAAATTGGAAGTCAAAACTGGATCTTCTTTCAGCTGAATTAGTAATTTTGATAAAATCCTGGCAGTGCCTGCATTGCTTGGCATGGAGGAAGAGGTGAAACTGCAAAACCAGAAGAGAAAGTAGAAGGACAGACAAGCAAGGAAAGAAGGAGAAGGAACAAGAACCTTTGCTGCTGGCGGCAGCACGCCACTAGACTGATCCATGAAAGCATGGCTTCATTTTGCCTTTTTCAGGAGTAAGTGAAACTCTTACACTGAATGCTACTTTCTGTACCATATGGACAGTAATGATACCCATTGTATAAACGTCTAAGTAGGATAAGCATATGCATGCAACACAGGTGATCTTAAGCAAGAGCAAGGGTGGCTCTTGCTTAAGATCACCCACAACCACTTTGTAGTGATTGTTCCTCGCTGTGTGCCTTCTGAGTTTGCAATAACTGTGGGTGGATTTTTACTTGCTTTAGTTTACATGACCACACCGTCGGTGCCCATGTGTGATAGTGAGCTTCTTTCAGCCAGTTAATCAAAGGTATCTAGTAGTTTGAATTGATATATAGTATCTGAGATATTCACAGGCAGCACACAAGACATAGGACCTAGGGAAGTCAAGCCCATATACCAATACACTAAAACTGGTACTAGTGGCTTAGACAGCTGAATCTCGTCTCCTACACCATTGTTTAAACACTTGAAGAATATAAAACTAATACTCCTTTTAGAAATTCTTACTTTATAGGCCCATCTAAGTTTTCTATTCCTCATAAACAGAACTGAATTAATCAGCAAAGATGGAAAAGAGATGCTCGTTAGTCCTGATTCTAGAATATGGTGTTTTTTTCAACTACCTGGAAAACTTCTAGCTAGGGATGTGTACTTATGTACATGAATATACCTGTAATATATATTATATACAAATATGCTGTGTGCCAAATCATAACTAAGAATCTGTCCCACTGTACTCATTTAGATCTCTATCTGACACACACATTGGTGTATTTTTTTGAGACATAGTAGTTAGTTATATGCTTGAAGCTAATCATGTGTGTAATATGTTGCAAGATTGAGATCTTCCGTAATAGGCACTATCATCTCAGAATCTGTTTTGTTGAAATCTAAATTAGAATAAGGGAAGTACTAGACTGAACTATAGCTCTAAAAAGCAACATTTCATATAAACCTCATATTAAATGATGGGGTCAAAGTTTTTCATGATATACTTAAATTTATCTCCTCTTAGCATAGAGTACCAGTGTAAATTCCAGGTGAGATAAAAACAGTTACCCATTCCATTTCTTAATATGAATTTCAATTTCATATGTTCTGTAATTATATGAAGTAAGCTTAGAAGCTAATGCATTTCTAAGTTTTTCCATATTTTAAAAGGCATGAGCCACTTTCTTAGTAAGTTAGACACCCACTCCTGAGTTCATTTGTCAGGAGGATCTGATGTTCTGTGTAAATCATAATTTCTGTGAAGATGAATAATAATCTGTCTTCCTACTATAATATTTCAATTCTTCCTTTTTTCTCTAACTAAACAGTCTTTTAACATTATAATTGTTTGGATGAATGCTCCTTTGAAATGTTTCCTCTTTATTGAGATTCATACTCTAAAAGTCTTTAACGAAATTGCTGGTTAAAGACTTTATATATCACCATAATGTTATGTCACAAAGGTCCTGGTTCTATCAAGAATCACTCATGGAGTTTACATAGTCACAAATGTTCTACGTTATTTAATTGCCTTTTCTCAAAGTTAGTTTTACAGGCACAGATGTTATCTTTTCCAAGGATATACTTAGGGCTAAATTTTCCATTGGGGCCAAATCAACCAAAAGGTTATTACACAGTGTGAAAGAAAACATTTCCAAGGCACTAAATAATAGTATAGTTAATCTGAACATCAACAGAACTGAAAGTTGTATACACAAATGGTTCCAATAAAAGTGTGGAGGCATTTTTTATTGTCAGAAGCTGTTACATTTAGCTGTATGAACTTCTCTAAGATGATGTATTTGTACTGTTGGAATAAAGCCATATCTAATGTTACAAATGCATTCCAGGTGTTAGAGGGAAACTTTTTCCAAAGAATTTACCCAGAACTGCTAGAAAAAAGAGGAGATAGATAATTTCCTGTATTACTTGGACAGATGTTTAGGTCTGGTTGTTATGGAAGCTTACAATTTTCATTCGTGCCACTGCAAAGGATATGTGCTCAAGGGTACACCAGGAATTGCTAGACAACAACTAGGCAAAATTATTTTATCAGATCAGTGTTTCATACTGAGAATTAGGGGAAAAATGGGTGAATTTAATATCTAGAACCCTTTATAGTAGCCTCAAACCTACACTGCAGCTCCAGTTCGTAAAGGTTATTAAAATACAATAGGCAGGGAAAATTTGTATGATTCAGCTAATTGTGCAAGTGCATACATATAAGGCATACTATCATGAGAACAGACTGGCATGGCAACTAATTTATTGCAAGTCTTAGTACCCTTGCAAGCAACTGAATCTTTCAAGAAACCAAGATGACCTTATACATAAACAATCACTGTTCTATTATCAAATCCATGAGTGACTGCTAGAGGAAGAAGATGACACCATTATTCATATTTCCAGAGGAAAAAACACCCTACTTACTGTGACAATAAAATTCATAGTTAAAGCTGTGTTTTATATGAGCTGCCTGTTTTCACTTGTCTGTGATAGTCTCATATTTTTTTCCTCAGTGACTGATACTTTCTGTATCAGTTTCTTTATACTGGAAATACAACCAGTCAAGGACATGAATACCTAAAATCAACATCTCATATTTTAGGCAGTCAGTCACCTAGAATACTGCATTAGTCAGTAATACCCTGCTGTAGTGTATTGCGAGTAAGGCGACAGCTAATAAAAGCCTTAGTAAGAATTGAGTCCAAAACTGAAGTCCAAACCATTTCTCACCTGAAAAACTTTCTGTTTACCAAATACCTTCCCATTCCACTGAATTTCCTAAGAAACTTGGAGATATGCTTCTGAACATGGCCTGAGCTGTCACAATTTAAAAATCTCACAATTTGTTTCCAACCTAAATGGGTTCCATTAAGATGTAACAATGGGGAGAAGAATACTGCCTAACTTGTGCCTTGTTTTAGGGACCTAAAACAGTTGAAGACAATTACTCATTCCTTGCACACACAGCCTAATGTCTTCCCTTTAATGCTACCAGAAAAAAGATTTATTCTCCTAACTTCAATTTCTAAAGTTAGGTGGACTGGATCTTATCTTGGGGATGACTTATCTATCATCATCTATTTATAAACATTGATTTTATCAGGTGCTGAACTATGCCTTAGAACAATATATTTTTTCCTATTGACAGCAAAGACAAGTTCAGGTAACTGACTTTGGTGTGGATACCTACACTATAAATTTGGTTAATCAATATCACCTTAGACATTATTCTTGCTCTCTTTCTTCAGAATACCTAATACACGTCAGCAACACACAGTTTCTTATAGCTGTGGACATTTTCTTTCAAAGGAAAAGGTAGAAAGGGTGTTTTACGCAGCCAATATTAGCAATATAAATTGCCATATCTGGAACAAGTGCCAGCTGAGCTCCCCAATGGTAATATTGAATCTCTTTGGCTAAGATCATGCTTCATTATGTGTTATATCCTAAAGTGGGTAGATGGGAACTGCACCACGATCAGTTGGAGGTCAGGAGGTACTGGTAGGAAGTAGGAGACACAAGTATCTACATACTGAAGACCATGTTGAAACAGAAAGCTCTGCTTTTCTCTTTCCTGTCACTATGACCACTATAAAAGAGGAACATCATATACCTTTCCACCTTTATGGAAAAAACCCCAACATTTTGTGTAACCTGATCCTCTCAATCTTCATTGGGCATTGTCAGCATATAAAACGTGCAAGGCATTTGAGTGGAAAAACTGCTAAATCAGACCCTAAACTTTGCTGTTAACAGATTGCCCAGATGACATATTCCTGTTCTGTGTCAAAGGCTGATGACTAAATATAGTGATATCTGAAATATCTGTGAGTTTTCAAGATATCCACATAAGGCTACCAGGTTTGCTGAGGATATATGGGGCAATCTGTCAGTCTCGTGTGGTGAAGACTGGAGGTTACCTTAGGTCAGCCTAAGGTCTGGAAGGTTACCTTAGGATATCTCAAATGCAAGCAGATGCCCAAACTGAGGCTACTGTATTATGTGGTAGATCTCCATTGATTTGGGCATCCAATTTGGATGTAGACATCTAAATCTTAGCATCTTAATCTGACAGATTAATCTCTCTTTACATACTGAAACAAAGAAAAGAAGTAATGGCGTTATCTTCAAATTTAGATAACATCCATACAAGCTTGCGCTGAGTCTAATACTAGATTCTTGTATCTTCAATGAAAGCTCTATGTATGATACAGATTCTGTATTGAGGGAGAGTTTATAGTGTTTCTATTAAGAACTATGTGTTTTTAGGTGGTGATAATATTTGATTTGTCTGCAAAGGTGATGCAGTGTGGCAGTGTTTATTGATGGTGTACATATAGAAATTCATTTTACATATTTGTGATTGCAGATTTGATCCAAAATATCATCTCTTTCTAAAATCAGTCTTTAAAAAAGCTTCCACACACTTTCCACTCACTTTCAATGGGTGAGTCTAAGTGAAAATATCAAGGGGAATATTATAGAAAGGGTAAGAGGAATTTGTTTGCAAACATGAGTCTCACTAACAGAACTGCTTGAAAAGTTAGAAACATTTATAACTTTTTTAACATGGCCAAATAAATCATATCTCATGAACTGCATTGGAATCTATTGAGGCTTAATTATAGCTGGTGTTAGTACCAAAAATGGTGTGTGAATTCATTAAGGAAACAATACAAAAGAAGCTGGACAGTCACAGATTGCAATTCTAGGTGGAGAAGTTTCCTCTAAAAATATGGCCTTGGCACATTCTTCTTGGGGCTTTCTATCAAATTGGTTAGGATTCAATTTACCATGCTTTCCCTTACTCAGCATTTGTACTGACCTTTGAGAGAAATTAATTCATCATTACCTATGCAAACACATTTCATTTGTCTGCCTTCTTGAGAGTTCTTGTCAAATAAATAAATAAATAAACACAAATCGTGACACAAGGAATACTCCTTCTAGGAAATGATGAATAACCAGGAAATTCTTGCCTCATTGATAGTCTTCTATGACAATCATATCACACTTCTATAACTTCAGCAATGTTAACAAATGCTTGTAAACACTCTATCCATCTTTCATGGAATTGCATTACTGTAGCGCTTGTCTTTCCCAGAAGCATTCACTCCTATTTACCTGAGTATTTGATTTAGAAATCACAGCTCTCCTAGTAAATAGAAAAATCTGCATCTAAGTAATAAATGGTGAAATTGAGTAAATATCCACAATATGCACTCCACCACTCCAGTCAATATCAGAAGCATCTGTAATTTAAACATAATAAAGTGTTTCTTTTGTCGCCTTTGTACTACAAAGCTTAAAATCAATTTTATCCGTCAACGAGACAGTGAAGAATTTAATCTGAACAACTTCATAGTAGATGATTTTTGAGTTTATTTTTTTTAAAATAAGTGTAATTAAAATCTGTTTCTAGGCTCAACATTTCCTGAAGAACTTTCTCTGCCACAGATAACTAGATATCCGTACTTTTCTCATACTGTAAGGTACTTTAATTTTCATGTTCCATTGAACTCCATTTCTTTGTATTTCTCAGTTGCATTTCTTTGTATTTGACCAGTTTTCTGGATGGAGCTACATGGAGTTTTTTGGTTACAGAAGATTTTTAGGCCTGTATGTGATATTTTCCACTCCAAAAATGCTAGGAATAATAGAAAAAGGAAGGTTAGCATTTGATCACAATGTTACATGTTTTGTTTTTCTCATTCACCATCCAGCTTTGCAGACTGGTGTCATATAAAAACTATGTTCATGCAGTTATGTTGTACATTTGTTTGTGGACGTACAATGCTTTTAATTGTGCTGTCTCCAGCAAACTTTTAATCCAGTTCTAGCTTCAATGAAAAATGTTGAAAAGGTTTTAAAAAAGTTATTGTTACTGTGTTTTGTAAAAGTAGCTAATGGAGAGGTGAGGAGGAGCCTAAAGCTGCCCTTTCTCATAGAAAAGCTGAGGCATGCACAAATACTTTCTTCATGAGTTCATACTTTAGGGTACATCTTAGTTAAACTCTGATGCACACTGGCACATAACCCTGGAATTTTGATTCCCTGGTCTCATGATGGAAGCTCTTTGGAATGCATAAGAGGATTTCATCTGCATGGATGACAGAGTGAAGAAAGCACATGGTCCTGATAGAGGCTGATGATGAAGCCAAGTCTGCGGCCTTCAAAGCTGTCCTGGCTGCTGGACCAGATGTCATCTAGACACAACCAGAGACACATTATAAATACTTCAACTAACAATGGAAACTTCAATCAACCACAAGACACAGAATTGTAGGAAATAGGTTTCATTGTTTCTGATGCTCACAGAAAAGAAAATTGCCTGTATTTTCTTTGTGAGAAGCTTTGCATTTTTGCTTTTACAGAAACATGGGGTAATTTCCCTCTGTACCATTCAGGTCTTATTCATGGGAAAGGAACAACTTTACTTGAAATGCATAGGAAGCATCATTCTGTTAGAAGTATATATTTTCTAAAATGTGACTCATTGCTACACCTTTTTGCATAAAATATTTACCCCTCTCAAATGTTCAGTTCTTTCCCTCTGTTCAGTGCCTTTTTAACAACAAACTTAAGCAAGTAGCCCTCACAATGTTTTATATATAAAATATGTATAACATGAAGAAACATTTTAATTCTCTTAAGGATCATTTGGTTATAGCTCTTTAAAGAGATACTGGGTTTCTTTTCCTGTGCTAAAATAGTTAGGTCAGCTAAGAAACTTGATTGTTAACATCCCTGTTGTACAAAACAAAGGCAGCTGTTTGTCTACTCTTTTGTGTGGGTCCAAATCATGGGTCATCTACCGCCATCACTTGTGACTCTCAGAACACTTCCATCAGCGTTGCCTCCGTATAATCCTCGACATCCACTGGACTGACAAAGTGACCAATGTGTCTGTTCTGGAACAGGCTGCGGTCACGAGTATTGAGGCCATGCTGCTGAGAACACAGCTGCCTTGGGCAGGGCACGTCTCCAGGATGAAGGACCACTGCCTCCCCAAGATTGTGCTCTATGGCAAACTCACCACTGGCTGCCGCAAGAGAGGAGCCCTGAAGAGGAGATACAAGGACTCCCTGAAACAACATCTCAGCCTTGGCCATCTTGATCATCATCATCGGTCTACTCTGGCCTCCAATCGGGAGACATGGAGACGCACCATCTATAACGCTGCTGTTTCTTTTCAGATCACTCACAGAATCATTTCTGAGAAGAAAAGACAACGCAGAAAGAACCGGGTCTTGCCAATACTACCTAAGGAGACTTTCTGCTGTGCCTTTTGCAACCGGACTTGTTTGTCTCGCATTGACCTTTTTAGCCACCAACGTGCTTGTAGAAAGTGTGGGTAGAGTCCTTCTCTAATCTTCATTCACGAAGCCTAGACATGAGATATAACAAAGGATTGTATACTGTATACTCTATGATAACAATATAAAAACAAATTAACTCCATCTATGTTGTCTATATTCTTTTGACCATACACAAAACATTTTGAATTTTTTTTCTTCCTGGGCTTCATGTAGGTATTTATTTTGATTACAGCTGAATCATTTTCCAACAAAGGGACATTCTATTTATCACTTTGCATGACAACCAACAGTGCAGTATTTCCATGTTTCACAAACATTAGTCTATTTATTGTTACAAAATCTAATGGTGACAGAAAAGTATCATCTCCATTTCTACAGCAGTGGCCAAAGACCACACAGTTTAGGTTACATCAGAACCTGGAACTGAACCAAAGACCCAAAGTCCCAGCTCAACACCCTCCTGGTAAGATTATCTTCCTAAATTTCCTTGCAGACTCCCTTTCCTAGTTGCCATTTCAAGCAATGCTCTATAGCATGAAGTGGTAATTATGTAATCTTATTTACAGCTCATCAGGAGTTTCCACAACTTGAAACAGGGAGCAACATTTTGTATAAAGGAAATCTATGTCACATGTTTTCATCTTTCCTAGAGGTTTAAGTCCAAGTAAAAATACTCTCAGCATTGATGTGCGATATTAATCCAATATAGCTAATTATCTGGATTGCGTGTAGCATGATATGATTTCTAATAGAAAGAGGAGAGGGTATTTTAATAGATGGGCCCTTAGATATAGCCACCAGTATTCTTACTTCTCAAAATCTTTTGTACCTATACTCTCATGATTAAATTTGATCCAAAGATTGTTGTGAGACTGTTAAGACAAGGTCTTTATTAAGAAAAGAACATAAGAAAGCACACTTGAAATATAGCATTTTGTGTTTTGGGGTTTTTTTTATATATATATTTAAGGTTTATGTGACTTTTATTGAAAAATTAGATGTTTATTAGGAATTTCACAAGTATTATGTGTTAATATTTATATATATATAATTATACATTATTATTAAAAATATATATGCATATATGTATTGTTATTTACCTAGTATTTAGATCTTTAACTGTGAACAAGCTAATAGTGTCCCCTTTTACAGTTAATGGAGAAGAATCTGCAGTGGATTATTTATTTGATCCTCCTTGGAATGAAATTTATTCATGAAATGGCTGTACCTTTCCATTGAGTAAAAAAAAAACATTTTTGAGAACTCAGGTTTTGATACTTTTAGAGGCCTAGATTAGGACAGATTAACTCTATCCCTATTGGTACAAATAGTTTTGTCTGATCTGAAAGAAATATTCGCATATTTTTCCACTTCACCACTATTTTGCAGAACAAGATGTATCTTGATACTGAATAGAATAACCTTCTTTTGAAGTGTACTGCTTTTTAACATAAAAGCATTTCATTTTAGAGAAAAAAGCAAAGGTATTTTTTAGCTATTTCAATTTTTTTTACAATACATACAATGCTTTAAGTAATTCTTCTGTTTATAAACCGAGACCATACTTTTAATTCTGTGAAAAATATTATACCACATCATAAATCAGCTTTGAGAAAGACTGTCCTCCAAATTGCATCACATAATGTAGCTAACTTCATAGTTCACATCTATTTCAAAAAAATTAAAAAACTTAAATCCTTTAAAGAATGTACTTTTAGAGAAACACTGGGTTTAGATTTCATTATCTTTCAGTGAGAAAAAGAAATCCTTTCTAACTCAGTACTTGGGTCCATCTGTCAGGCAATACTGAAAAAAAATGCTTTCTGTCATAAGAAGCTAAGACTGTGGGGACACTTCTATGTGTTAAGATGCAAGATCATACAAGGAGATGTAAGTCATCCAAGGAGATATGGTTTGTACCTCAAATTTGGTCTGGAACCCCACTCAAATTTGCCAGTAATTCTTAGAAACCAGTAAATTATCTAACTACTTGTCAAATAAACTTAAAATAATATTTCATCTGATAAAAGCCAGCTGTTTCCAGTTATCTCATTATATATTATATGTACCATGAGCACATGCCTCTAAACATATTTTACAAATGGCATTCGTACTTGTGTTATGCTTTCTGGGTATCATTACCAAGTAAATTATGAAATGAGTTTGTTAAACTGTGATTGAGTAACAGATTTCTAGCCTCTTGGATAAATTTTTATGAATAGGTTTACCAAACACTGTGCTTTTTTAAAAAAAATTATTTTCCTGTTGAGTCTAAAAGAAACCCAGAACCAAAACCAACCAACCAGACACAACCACCCAACTTAATTGACTGCAAAATCAGGGCATCAAAATATTTTAAAATCTGTGTTTTTAGCTCTAGGGCTTGCATCTTCAAACACTTGGTATTTTTCAATTGTCTAAAAACTGTAAAGCAATACACAGCATCTGCCCCAGTGTACCTGCAGCCTTTATTTTTAATGTAGAAGATGTTCATTCACCAGGTCTCTTAACCTATTTATGCTAAGGAGCTTTATAGATTTGTTACATTTGGGAGCCATATAACTCTAAGGCAATTCAGCCTTATGTTAAAGTACTTTATCTCTTTGCACTATCTGTAATAAGGTAGCATTCCACAAAGGACGGTGTGCAATTCCCAGGGATTTCGAGAGCACTTAGTGTTCTAAACAACCTAAGGCATTGTACTCATATTTGGTAAAGCATTCAGGGATGTCCTTTAGCATTCTGCTGAATCAACACCTAAAGTCCAGCTTCTTGTCATACACTTTTTGCCACTTAATTGTCAAAGGCAAGAATGAGTAAGGTAATTACAACTTTAAGCAAGCTTACTGTCAAAAAAATGACAGTACTGAGGGAGACTGAGCTCCCGTAATAGATGGTCACTTAAGTGTCAAAATTTAAGCAGGATGAACTTTAATGAATGTCAAGCAATATGAATTTACTGAGTTTGCTGTACTTTTAAGTAGCCCCTTCATCAACAGAAATAGGCATTTTGGTTTGGCAGAAGCAAGTAACTGACCCTCTCCCTTGTTTATTTTTCATACAAAATAAAAGTGTCATTGCAAGTAAGGAAACAAAGCAGCTGCAAAAATCACTTAGAAATATTGAGTTCCATAATGAAAAATTTTAGCTAAAGAAATTTCTTTTCAGAACAATTTGTTTTTAAGCAGGTTTAATATTAGTAGACATTTGCTTTGAATACTTTTCTGCTAAGTGATATTTTATTTAACACATTCATTTATCCTGCCCAATTTTTTCAGCCTACAGAGTAATAAATACTAGATAATTTTTCCTCTGCATAGCATAGATGTAATTATTTTTCATTCACAGTTTGCTAACAATATAGGTTTTTAATGCAGCCTCCAAAGAACAACCTTGGCAGTTTATCCAGAAAAATCATTTTACATGGCTCATGACTATAATCTTATTTATTTAAAAATTAGCCTTCAATTGAAAAGTTTAATTCCTGTAAACAACATGTTTTAGGTTTATTTTAGCATAATCCATGTTAATTTAAATAGTGGCAAGGCAAGGACTGCAGACATACTGGAATGCTATAAAATAAATATTAAGGTTTACTGTCTTTTGAGAATAAGAAATCAAAGAAGCTTTTATAAAAAATTAAAATGGTCATTATTTGGTTCGAAACATAACATTATGCTCAGCAAAGGTTTTATTTTTCAGTACCAGAATTGTGATGAAGTCATTGTGGTACTATTAATATCAATATTTATTATGCTACACTTCTAAGAAAATAAACAAAATGTAATAGAAAGGAGTAATTTTTCTATATGTTTGTCATGATCATAGGCTTTTAAGTGATCTCATAGATTGCTGAATACAGTTCCTTTCTGTTACAGGTACCCCCATCAAAAATTTATCAGGCCTTACAGGACAATGAATTAGATTTCCAGTTGTTGTTGCTTCTATTGCAAGGATATACTGGAATTTTGCTTACACATCACTGACAAACCATCTCCTAAAATTCCAGACCAAATTTATTCAAGACCAGTGACAAATGCTTGTTCTCATTCAACACCACCCTTTTGCTAAACATCTTCTTCTCTCTCCAATGTTTACTCCCCTGATGTCTTTGTAATGTAACTATAATTCTTCTCCCAATCTTAATTTTGGTAGGCTAAGTAAATTAAATTCATTTACTCTCCTCTTATAAAATAAAATGTTCTTCATCCTCCTGATAGTGTTAGGAGCCATATTTGCATTTCTTAATTTTAAAATTAACCTTTTTAGAATACGAATGACCAGAAGCACACACAGGATTCCAGATGACGTTTTATGAGTACAATGCCTTGTACTACAGTATTTCATAGAAATATAAATTCTTAATAAAATTGTTTAATCTAATAACTTTCAGATTCTACTTTGCTGTTTATCAGATGCATCACGTTGGTCAGGTTGTCTCATATCAATCATCATACTAAATCTTTGTCTGATTTTGTAATTTCCAGCTGATAGTTTACAGCAGAATAACTTCCTTGTAGATGTCTTAGTGCTGTGTTCAACATCATTAGGTTTCAGGACATTGTCACTGCTCCAGTTCTCAAGAACAGTGATATTTTGTCTTATATATAAGCCAACAACAAGTTTCTTCAGCGTTTTCCTGTATCTTGCATTTAAATTCTTACTGAAAAAACTACATAAGGTCTTAAGGGTATTTTTAAGACACATCATTCTTAACATTCCAGCTCTGTATTTCTTCTGATGGACCAGTTGCTCTCATTAATTTTTTCAGCTCTTTACCAATTTTATAATAACTGAATTAATTCTCATTTTTCCACCTTGAGATATGAAATCCAGATGAGAAAGTTTGCTGCATTTTCTTGTTCTAGAGACTCAGCTGAGACATATATATATATATATGTAATTAGATTATTCTGGCATTATTTATATTTATAAATCAATGCAGTATTTTATCTTATTTTATTTTTACATTTTAGGTCTTTGATTATTCCTTTCTTCTTAATTTAATCCAAATCTTATAGAGGATGGCCTAGTGAGACTGCCTGTATTGTTTTACCTGACTTCTTAACCATTTGCTATTCTTCAGACCTATGATAATACTCCAGATTTTAAAATTATTCTTTTCAAACGGCTTTTTGTTTTCAAATGTCAGTTATGTCAGAATAGTCAGTAAGATATAATTCACTTTTTTAGAGAAAACTGAATTTTAGTGCATTCCACTTCTTTAGTTTTATTTCTGTGTTAGCACTGGTAATTTCCATTTCTATACATTTATTCCTCTTAACCTTATTGCCTTTGTTTCC
This sequence comes from Oxyruncus cristatus, assembly GCA_013399855.1. Classification (NCBI taxonomy): domain Eukaryota; kingdom Metazoa; phylum Chordata; class Aves; order Passeriformes; family Cotingidae; genus Oxyruncus; species Oxyruncus cristatus. The sequence continues at coordinate 457,761 of VXAY01000971.1, read as the reverse complement.
ACATCTAACACCAACTCCTTGGTGAGAACTGGAACGTATTTCAGGTAGGAATAAACAGGAACTGATTTCCAGATTACACAGCATGTATCAGGCGCAAGTAGTCAAAAGAAAAGAAAAGAAAAGAAAAGAAAAGAAAAGAAAAGAAAAGAAAAGAAAAGAAAAGAAAAGAAAAGAAAAGAAAAGAAAAGAAAAGAAAAGAAAAGAAAAGAAAAGAAAAGAAAAGAAAAGAAAAGAAAAGAAAAGAAAAGAAAAGAAAAGAAAAGAAAAGAAAAGAAAAGAAAAGAAAAGAAAAGAAAAGAGAAATGAAGAGGAAATTGCATAAGTGAAAAGTAGAGAATCCTGAAGCCCTTAGAGCACTGACCTGAAGAAGACTAAGACAGAAGGAAGAAAACAGCTGGAATGAATGAATGAAGAGACAGACACACAGGAAAGCTGAAAATTTTTCAGGTAGTACAAAGACAAAGACAGACATTTGGCTCACACAAGGAGAGATTTTCAGACATTAAGAAAAATCTTGCAAAGACCAATTTCTACATTTGACCTTAGGTATAGTAAATAGCTTAATTGTAATGGGCACTCACTTTAGATGAGGCACTTTAAAAGCAAGGAGTAGATATAGCATCAAACAAATTACTCAAAAAGAATGCATAATATCCTTGTTGTTAGCATCTAGCAACAAGAACACATGTAAATTACTTTCAGATTTTACTTTCTTTAATTCTTAACCATGTTCGGCATGTTGCATCCTTTGAACAATAGCTTGAAAAATTATTTGTGTTTTAAATATTTACACTGAGGTGTTTTTATTTCAGAAATTGAACGTTTATCATACACTGCAGGTGTTTTGTTTGCTTGTTTTTTCTTTGCCTGGAAATAATATTGTGCTTCAAGCATTAGCAAGTATGTTTTGTACGGTATGTGTTTCCTTTTAGTCTACCAGTTATATGACTTCTTGTCTAATTATCAAATAACAGCCATTCAGCTTTGTAGATTTTCAGAGGGGATGCTTGTACCTGGGCTACTTCCCCACAGAGAATGCAAATTGCATTCTTGAACTGCGTTTTCCTGAAACGTGCTGGATACCTTGTTTAGGATAAAACAGCTTTTCTTTTTTT
>VXAY01000971.1:431222-456608 GCA_013399855.1 Oxyruncus cristatus | reverse complement strand
TTTTAAATATATCTTCCTGTTACCTTTACAGCCTATAGGAGTAATTTGGTCCTATATTTTCGACACCCCTGTTTAAGTATATATGTACAAGGTTTTCATGTGAACTAGATCTCTAACCTTTTTTCACTGTAAGTGGAGATTTACTCAAGAATACAGTCTCAGTGGTGTTGAACTGCAAAAATCTAAGTGTTCTCCTTAGAATGAACTACATAACTTCTACTTCTGATCATGCTTTAGGCTGAGTTGCATAAGTATTTATAATCTGGAGAATAAACCAGCCCTAAATGACTGTTGATCATGTATATCCAATGAGGTGCCTTCATGTAGAATTGCAATATTATTTTGCTTAAGATAGTAATATTGTTCAGTCATGTTCATGTCAGCTTGTTGCAAAAAGAACAAGATAGAAGCAGAAAACGAAGCACTATCAGCAGGTTAAAATGTGTGCAATGCCCGTGACAAACCCCTAGTGTCTGGGTCAAGCCTGAATTAAAAGGTCTGATATTTATTTTTATGTCCTGAGTTAAACAAATATGAATTGTATACCTGGTTTGACAGAAATAAAGCCTACAGAATCATAGAATCACAGAATGTTTGACATTGGAAGGGACTCTGGAGGTCATCTGGGCCAGCTGCTCTTCATGGACAAATAATGGAAAAGAAAGAAGTTCTGTGAAGTTAAATAAATTTTTTTAAAAAGACCTGAAAAAAGAGACCTCCTGCCTAAAGGCCTATCTCTTGCCCAACTTCTCCCTCAGCACTGAAGCAGAATACCATACCAGCAAAAGCTAAAAATCAGCTGTTAATTTTTTTGGTGGTAGGCAAATGTGTTCTGGCAGCAGAGACCTGGTAGGGTTAGTGAGATTATTGGTAGCATAGCTATCTCCAGCTGCTCAGATATATAAAGCAAGCAATCCTAATTTTTATTTTAGTACGTCTTGTTCTACAGTGCTGTGGCCAGGCTCTGGAGACTGAGCACAAAAATCACACAAGAAAATCCAGACTCACATTCTGGAATTATTTTTTATTGTTTTAGGATTCTTCACTTAAATACAAATGTGTTTGTTTTTTTCAATGTGTATCTTTCAATATCATTTTTAAAGCACAATCTCCTCACGTGTTTGACTCCCATGTTATCAATAATAAAAAGTAATTCAACAGCAGAGTGAGTTATTTTATGTCTGATTATTAGAGGGATTTACCCACTTGAGATTTATTTATTTGAAATTGATTTATTCAAGAGCTCTCTTTTCCACCTAGCATTTTTATTTCTCTCCACAGCATGTATTTCCCATGTAAATTACAATTTTAATACATTTTACTCTGATATAATCCAGTAACTCAATCTCTGATTTTGTCTAGGCTCCTGAAAAAGATATTTTCAAACATTGTGTCTTTGAAAGTGGACAAAACTATCTTAGCTTAAAGTTACATGCATGTTTTTTAAAGATGAATATAAGTTTAAGAGCAGAAGTACAAGTAAATAATACTGAAACTTGCTAGAAATAACGGCCAAATCAAAATTAGAAGAGTATAACTGAAAACCCCTGGTTTGGGGTGTGTGGGTGGTGGTGTTTGCTTTGTTTTGTTTTCAAGAACAGTAAGCACTTCATTACAAAAATGTCATTTTATAATAGTCAAGCAGAAATTCTTATCAAGGGCCATGGAATTGTAACCTATGTAGGGATTAAACATTTAGCCCTATTTAAGACAGAAACCTTGAATTTTAAATTAATACAAATATATATAGATGTTCCACTATACGATGTATGAGAGAAACTGAGAATTAAATAGGGTCTTGGAAGATGGGATTAGTAAAAACAACAGGTGTTTAAGATGCAAAGTATATTATATATTTTTTAAAAAAATTACTTTATTTCCTTCAGATCTATGTACATTTATTAAATATTTAGAGATGGGATAGCATTTTTGAAATAAACATGAAACAGAACATGTTTATGCTGAAAATAATTTCATTGTTATAGAAAAATAAAAGAACTAAAGAGCTCCTAGCACCAATTCCTCAAGGATCATGATATACCATTTTATCAATTCCTTTGGAATTGAGGAAAAAGAACAAAACAATGAAATATACACTTTGATACTTTCCGGTATAAGAAGAGGTATTCTAAAATACAAGCAAAATACACTTTGGATAAGGTTTCCAACAAAAATGGCCCCATTACATCCCTAACATATAGACAACTCCTGAATGTCCCAGTTTGGTGCACTCTTGGGTCACAGCATATTTCCAGAATAGATAAGTTCACTTTTTTCCCATATGTAGTAAGTTGTCAAAAGAACATTACTGAAGAACAACTAAATGTACACAATACCTAAATGACAGACAGACAACTCTAACACTTTCAGATATTTACAGAATATATTTTTTTTTGTAAAAACAATAACACTTTACAAGACTGTAGAAAAATGTAAATAATAAACGAGGAAAATATACAGATGAGGAAGCTAAAGTTCTGCAAGTCTCACATGGATTATCAGGACGTTTCCCTATCAAGGAAAACTATTGCTCCCCTCTGCTCTGTGTTTAGCTAACAGAAGCTTTTCCCTGATAGGAAAAGAAAATTGTCTTCATTTTATTTTAGTAAATACAATTCCCTTGACCTCTAGTGTTTCAGGAGGGAGCAATTGTATCGATTTCAGAAACTGAATTAATGACAACAATTTATATGCATAACTATCCTTTAGTGCATTTCAGCACAACATTGCCATTTTTGTTCAATGTGTTTGCAGTGTCCCCTGTCCTTTGTGTCAAGCTTCACCACAGGATAAAAGCAGCAAGGAATTGGTTGAAAAATATTTCACGTTGCTTGGATAGTACTTGCTGTTAAGTATTTGGTTCATTTGGGAGTTCACTGTCAAAATGTGGATTAGAATATGTAAATTGTCCCCAAAATATGTGTTCCTTCATCTAGAAATATATACCAGGTATATATTTATATATACATATACAGATATTCTATAGATATAATTGGTATTATACATATTATATATCATATATATATTTCAATATGCATACCAAGTATGTATTTATATAAAAATATATGCCATGTATTTTAAATATATATATGTATGTATATGTACCAATATATACCAAGTTTACCTCTTTCTGCATTTATAAGTTTTTATGTTAAAAGATAATCAGATGATAGGGATTGACAATGTGAGTTTCTTGCCACAGAAGAAAGTATATATATATTTATACAACTGGGAATTAAGAAGAAAAATTAACATAGCCTGAGGGTATTTAGGAGAAAAACACAACCTCTCATATTTTTTGGGCCACCCCACATTTAAGGCTGAAAAAAAAATGTATTTTATTTTAGCTGATGTAAACAGTTGCTTTAATACTCAAATAGTTGACATTTGGGTTGTTTTCTTTTTATGTTTTTCTCTGGCTGGAATGATCATAAGCATTTTCTGTAATGAGCAGCTAGAAGTCAACATAAATTACATATTTTTTAATGCAACCGGGTAGCTTAAGCTTGCAATAGACCCAGAAAGTTTATTAATAGTCACATATTTTGTGAATAGGGCAGGATCCTCCTGCTGTTCTAATGACTCTCACTTGGCTCATTTGTTTGTAAGTCTATGCCCACCAAAGTCCCATCTGTATTCCTACTCTTTCCAAAACCTAAGGGCTTCTCTTCAGTGCTTGTCTATTTTCCAAAGAGTTTGCAATTTAAAAAGCCCACGGAGATTTTCAGCACCCTTTCTGAGCTCTTTAATCTTTGCCTTTTGACTTAGAAGAGGTAACTTTGTGCCAGTGATTACTTTTCAAAAGAGATTCAATACCAGTCCCTAAAATCATATTACAACTTAGCCCTTTTTTGGAGTGAAAGGAGTCAAAAATCTCACAGCATTTGGCCACAGCCCAGAGAAAATAATTAAAAATTCAGCATTGAGCTAAGATCCAACTCTATACAATGGTTGTGAGTAGATGGCCTTTCATACAACAGGCACCTCTGGAAGAATCATGAATACTTTGAAAAGTTGTCAAAACGTTTACATATCTCAAATTGTCACTGAATTCCACAGAATAAGGATTATTTTTCACTAGGTACTATATCCAGATTAATTCTTCCTAGTTCTAAATATATGACTAAGGTGACTGTTTAAGGAGATAAGTTATCTGAATTATTGTTACTGAGAAACAGACACTCATTATTAAAATAAACACCATTCCAAAGGATTCAGAAGCACAAGGAATGTATAGATAGGCATAGGTTGTTTCCATGCAGAGCCTCAAGTGAGATGAGATGAGTCACTAGTCTAGGGATCATCATGCACAAGCACTCTGGTTTTAAAATATAGATTAATTTTTTAAGATAACCTCCAAAAATTACTTTTCTGCCAAAGATTGTCAATTTAAAGTAACGTGAAAATGTAAGCTATGATATTGTGAAGGAACTAAGTGAAACAGGTATTAGACTGGTGCATAAAAATAAGAGATATTCCATCTCTAAAATGAAGTATTTAAATAGATATTTAATCAGGGCAGTTAACCAGTAATGACACCAATTTATCAAGCAGTGGAAGCACATTCACCTTGTAACCCCTCCCCCACACCAAACCCATTACATTTTGAAAGAGATTGATTGTGTTTATTAAAAAAGTCAACACTGTGATTTAATTATTATAAGACAATGTCAAACAGCTTGTAAATTCTGTGTGTACCAGAACTAAGGTCCTTTCTCAGACTAAAGTCTTGTTAAGTTAGTAGACATTTTCTCCTATAAGGAGTACATGATTGGGCACTACATGAACAAATAGGAACTACAAATTAGGATAGGAAGAGGGAAAAAAAGAAATTCCCCAAAGAACATAGGAAAGTACTGGTATTAATTTTTTTTTAAGTATTCTAAAAAACAGACCACACAAAACTTAAACACATAAGCTTACCAAGACACAGCTGTCATTCTGAGACTCATTTTGATGCAGATAACCAAAAGTGGGTTTACAAGGCAAGATCAACTTTTCTGAGCCAAACACGTTATGAGATGGAGAAAACTGGGATTTTTAAAAAACTAAGGGCCTTGAATTTACTAATGAGTCAAATAAGAAAATAGATATACCTATAGAAATAACACTAGCACCAAGTCCCTCTGACAGAAAATATGAAGCTATGTTAGTGGGAAACATAATTTTTAAATTTCAGTTTATTGCTCCAGTGACTAATTGGCTGACATTATTTAATCCTTTTCTCCTCTATACAAGTTAATTAAAGCAGAATTATATATTTATTTGCACATATCTCTCTTGTTGATGACTGCTTGACTCCTTCCTCAGTTTTTTTTTTTGTTTGTTTTTTTGTTTTTTTAATACAATTTATGATCACAGTATAGTCCTGTGACACCAGCAAGAGCAAGCAGCACACAGACTCATGCAGGATTCTGACAGACAGAGGTATCCAGGACCGGAAAAGAAAAGGAAAATATAGATTACATCAGCTTGACATACCGGTATGAAAAAAAGAAAAAAAGAAAATTTGAGAACAAAAGTAGGCCAGAATTATCGTCATCTCTATTTAGAAACTTTCTGTAATGTTTTATAGTTTGTAGTATGATATTCACAGAGATAACTGATAAGCAATGCTTTTAGATAGACGAAGCAGCTACGCAACTGATGTTTATAACAAAGGTGAAGATCTGTGAGCTTCATGAGATCATTGGCTTGAATGTAAACTGCATTCTGCGCCTCAAAAAATCCCAGTAATTTTATCATTGGTGTTGTAGTTTTAGTTAAATGGGAAGGATTGTCAGTTATTTTTTTCATACAACCATGAAATTCGAAACATAACCAGCTATTGCCACCAGCAAAAGGCATCGAGAGGAGGAAAAACAAGATGGTGAAAGGCCTCCAGGGCAAGATTTATGAGAAACAGCTGGTTTGTTTATCTTGGAGAAGAAAAGGCTGAGGTGTCCTCATCGAAGCTTACAGCTTCCTGGCAGGGAGAAGGGGTTGGGGGGGAGCAGCAGAGCAGGGAGATGCTGATTGTCTCTCTCTTTCCTAGTGATATGTCACGAGGAAAGGGAATGAAGCTACGTCAGGGCAAGTTCAGATTGGACTTTGGGAAAAGGTTCTTCACTGAGAAGGTGGTTGGTCTCTGGAATAGGCTTCTCAGAGAAATGGTCATGGCCCCAATTCTATGATTCTATGATTCTATTATTCTATGACTTTGAACAATTTTAGATTGTAATTTTCATGGGTAACAAAAGGTGTTTCCTATTCCACCTAGCTGAACAAGTGTTATTGCACACCACAAACCTCATTGATGATTACTAAGGATGCAGAATGAGCCCTATGAATACAGTCTGACATAGAGTAAGCTCTAAAACTGCCTCAGAAAAAAAATTAGGGAAGACACTGAGCAGGCTGAATGGCTCTTTCAACCCTTAAAACAACTAGACTCCTGCTAAATTTAAGATAATTTGAAGTCTAATAGCTCTTGGCAAGAAGTTTGACATATTCTCCAGCAATTACAGTAATTTAATTGTAGTTATCTTACAGTATTAAAGTGTACTAGGCAATTTCCTGTAATAAGCTTGATTAAGATACCTCTCATAAATCTACAATCAAAGTTTTAAGTCTGCTTTAGAAGATTAATCATGCCCCACAGAACCTGTCTCTTTTCATTGCCTGTAAAGAGTGCCCAGATGATTAGCTTATAGGTGGAACACTACTTTGTAGACAAATATATTTGACCATGTCTACTATACACGTTTAGACAAGACTGTGAACTCATACTTTTGCTTTCTTTCCATTTTAAGAAAAGTCAGTGTTACACTGCAATATGATTTCCCCAAGCAGGAACTTCTCTATTTGCAAACATACCACTTCGAGTCCTAGAATCATAAGGTAAAAAATGAATCTCAAGCCACAAAGAAAGAAGCACAAAGTTGGGGTGTGAGTTACAGGACACACACAGGTAGTAATAGTAGACATAAAGCCATATTAGAGAACTAAATAATCTCTTCTGAGCATTAGCTACTTGAGCTCCTGGTTTACCCATCGTATCTCCAAAGAATACATTTTGGTACTAATTTAAGCACAGAACCATTAAGCAAGTCCTAAACAATTTATTTAAATATCCCAAGTCTTCAGAGGCCAGACTGTTTTAGTTGCAGTGAAGCATTAAGGCTCATAATGTCTGATGGAAAAATAGAATAGTAGAAACATAGAACTGTCAAGGTTAGAAAAGACCTGTAAGATCATCAAGTCCAATCGTCAATCTAGCATCACCTCTGTGTTCACCATGTGCATAGTGCCATATGCACGCATTTTTTGAACACTTCAAGGGATGGTGGCTCCACCACTCTCCTGGGGGAGTCAGTTCCAATGGTGTAGAATCTTTCCTCTGAAGAATTTCACCCTAATTTATAAACCTCCCCTAGTGCAACTTGAGCCCATTTTCTCTAGTCCTGTCACTTACTACTTGGGTAAAGACACTGACGCACCTCACTACAAACTCCTTTCAGGTAGTTGTAGAGACCGATAAGGTCTCCCCTCAGCCTCCTTTCCTCCAGGCTAAACAATGCCAGCTCCCTCAGCCACTCCTCATAAGACTTGTGCTTCAGCCCCTTCATCAGCTTTGTTGTCTTTTCTGGACTTGCTCCAGCACCTCAGTGTCTTTCTTAGAGTGAGGGCCCCAAAATTGAACACAGGACTCGAGACGTGGAAAGCCAGCTTGTAATGACTTTAATTATTAGCTGAACCACAACAAAATTCCAATCTTGAAAACAACAAGGATATTTCTATTCAAAAAATCATCTATGCAGAAAGCTTACTACAAGTTTCAGTGTTCTTCTTACACAGTTATCAACTAGACTGTATAGTAAGCAGAATCTCTTTGTTGAGATCATTCTTGAATTTTGCGTTGATCCTTTTTTTAGCTGAGTTGCAAATCATTAGACAGCCTTATTTAGAAATGTCTATGCTCTTTGTTATTAAGGTCTTCAGATGAGTATCTTAAGGTGCTCTCTTGTCATTGATTTAGACTGAGTGAAAAAGGTGTGTATTGAACTTTTGAAAAACATTCCCTGTATTAAACCAGATGTGAGTACGGGAAGCAGACTTTTGTTAAAATTCTCTTCTCTGCATTTGTCCTGGAGCCTGAGGTGAAACATGACCTTGACAAAGGTCAGTTTCCCATCCATCAAATCCTGAAGTTACCTGCAGATTTTTGAAATTCTATTTGTCATATTTCTCGCATTGTTATCCATTTTATCAGTTTTCTAACTGCTATGGTTTTGTTTCACATTTTATTCCCAGAGAGATAGTCCTTTGACAAAAGTGTAGATATCCTCAATATGTGGAATAAGGATAAATGAATGCTGCAAAAGTTGGTTTTGGTCCCCATACCGTTTGTACTTCACATTCATGGTGACAAAGGCTGAACCACTGAAAAGCTAGAGACTGTTCCTATTAGAGATACCAGGCACATTAGAAAAAGTGACAGAAAAGAACTGATAGGCACTTATAAGCAATAATTCAAGAACTAATATGGTTCATAGATATCCATGACAAATGACACAGATCTGGTTCAAAATTGCTAGTTGCTTTCTTTGGGTGTTTAACAGACACAGCACAGTTTTCTCTCTGATAATGGTTCAGTCTTCTCTGGAAACAAAATGGTCTGTTTTGAAATCATTGTGACTTATCTGCTCCAGGATTTTTCTGTTCCAGCATGAAACTGACAGAAAACCATGAAAGAAAAAAAAAAAAAAAAAAAAGAAAAATGCGTAAAAAACCAACCAAACAAAACCCCAAAACCAATCATCCAAAAAAACACTAGAACCAAAACCCACAACATTAGGCACTTATGTTTTTTTTTTTTCTTTCAGTGATGAAAGCTGGCCCATCAGCTCTTCTCTTATTGGTACAAGTTTGGTCTACCAAGGCTTCAACAGCCTAGGACTATGTGTTATTTGTGCAAATGGTAAAAGCTAGACTAAGACCTCATTGGAACTTGCTTGGTAATTAAGGAAAGTGATCTTTTACAAATTAACTACTTTTTTAGCTAAAATTATTTTACGTCTTGGGTAGTTATGTTAGCAAGATTTATATTTATCACTTGAGTCTTTAAACTGTTTATTTCTAACATGTTTGCATCACAGATGAAAGTATGGACTACAAAATAGCTGACATAAGACACTTGAAAAAAGAAGACCAAAGGAGTTAACTTTAAGGCAAACATATCATGTTTTTCCTCTAGGAAATGCTTTGTTTTACTGTTGATCAGCCACACATTTCACATCAGATATGCTTCTGCTAAAAGAATAAAAATAACATTTTTAGATCTCGCAAGCCTGTCTGCAGTATGGCAGAATATGTTATGCAGAGTGTATGTAAAAATCAGTAGGGGTCTTTTAGCATATTCCTTTATTGTACTACAAAGAAATAGAATCAGAGTTTCAGAAATTCAGAACCATTTCAGACTCAAAGTTGCCTCTTTACCTAGTTTCTCTGTGAGTCCAGAACTCAAAGGGAACTATATTAAATAAAATATTCAAGGCCAAAATTTTCTCAATTTTATGATGCATTGTTGATTGGTAATAAAGACACTAATGGGAAAGGAAAGAATGCAGTACATACGAATCTAATTAGTATGAATACCATACACTTATAGCACATATACAAAGGCAATGTTGTAATTCATGCAAGGGATCAACAGAGAACAAGCAAGAGAAATAAAAAGCAATAAAAACATCATGACAGAGTCTTTACAAGTTTAATACTACTTTGTGTAACATTTAATTCAAAGACATGAGGACTTTTTAATGAGGACTCTTGCACCCATGGTTGATTGAATTCTTAAGTATGTAATACCCCAGCATTATGTATTATCTTTCCATACTTGGCGTCATGATTTTCTTGCCTGATTATAATGTATTTGTACTTTTATACAGGCAAAGTTACAGGCTGAGACAGATTTTTACTATTAGTGAAAATATTGGTGTTTACCTATTATTAAGGGAACTGGTAGGTTCTCCACTCCTTGAAGTCTTTAGATTACAGCTTCAAGGCTTCTTGAAATATATACTTTAGACAAACATATTTAAGAATTAATTTTAATTACTGAGAGTAGTATGTAGTTAATTTATATTATGAGAGTAATGAACTGTTATGCCCTTCTCCTATTTTCAATGCCACTTGTGATTTTAGAGAGACCCACAGTTTTCTTTCACCTCTCACTTCCCCTCCTTCCCATTTTGTAGTCTATTTACTGATTGCTTGTGAAGAAGACACACAATAGCTTAGATTGTCTGCCTCTATGAATCTTATCTAGACCTTTTGCAATGGGTTTGTGGAGAGAAGTTCCCTAACTACACTTATCCAATGGTTTACACAAGACCTTTAAGGATATTTTCTGCTTTGTTCTCCATTCACTTCCTAATAATTGTTAGTACTTCATTTTCTTTAATTTTCATTCCTACTGAACATTGTTGATTTTACAGAGCTACCTATAAATATTTTAAGAACTACTTCCTGAGTAATATCACCAGTCACTGAGTACTGTGTGGTCCTTTTGCATTTCTAAATTATGAGAATAATTTCTATTATTAATGAATGTGTTCACTTCAACACTGGTGCTTTTCTTGAGAGTTTTTATCAGTTTGGTGAACGGCATAAACACCCAGATCCATAAAAACCTCCTAATCCTGAAAAATTAATCATTTGTTTCCTATGTTTTTAGTTGTTCTCAGAACTTCATTCCCAAACTTTTTACAAGTCTTTAGTGGGCACTGGTCAGCTTTTTTTTTTTGAAAATCCAAGAGCACTCTAGTAGATTTTGAGACTCATGGGTTGATTTTACACAAGGCATTTCAGCTTTTCCTCAGTGTATTACTTGAGTCTGTCTGCTAGTTAATCCATTCTTCTAAACAGACTCTACATCTTTCTTAACAAACTCATTAGGCATTTTTGTCTCAGCGTTTCTTTTGGTAATTGTTTGTGGCAGTACCTTTGCCACTGTCAGGATAGTTCCAAGCTTTTTTCTAAAGTGCCCATGTCTATTTTTTCCATGAAATGCTTTAAAAGCCTTGGGTGACAAGCATGTTGTGGTTATTTGGTATAGTTCTTTTGTCAATCTGTTATGTCATATCTTCCAGTGACATTTTTCAATTTGAAACAAAATCTCTACTGCTTTTCACATCTCATTTGGAACTTCCTCTAAGCTTCTCTATGTGGACCAAAGAATAATAAAAAAAAAAAAAAAACAAAAAAACCAAAACATTTTTTTATGCTATGGCCGTGGATTGTTCAAATACTCCCTCATACTTTACTTCTATATTGATCTTAAAAAAAAATTAGATACAATTAGAATGGCCAATAGTTGTTTGCAGGTGAATTTTGTAATTCTTTGGTTTAGAAAATATGAAAAAATATATGAAAATGAAGGTGAGAATTATTATTTTGCAGCAGAAATGTAATATCTATACTGGCATACTGTGATAAAGGCATACTGTGAAAACATAATTGTTTCTATAAGGCATGTTCTTGTTTCACAATGAAAGTTGCAAATGGGACATTTTCTCTTAAACTATACAGAGTACCTCACATTGGCAGTTAACATTGCAGTCCAGCACACACAAACTAGCATTTTTTGATTCAAATACTTCTGGTGGAGAAGAAGAAAATGTTTATCTCTACAGTTTACACCCATCCCTACAGAACCTACCAACCTGAAATCAGTTGTCAAAAATAAGTTAAAAGCACATTCCAGGAGATGAAAATTCACCAGAGTATTTGAAGAAAATAAAACATCAGAGCAAACCTTCTCACTTTTTGACCCACCTTCAGTCCTGCCTAGTGTAAACAAAACTTGATGTAGGTCAAAACATTGAAAATTCCATTCCCAGTAAGCTTCACTTGGGTAAACAGAATGCTTGCCTTGAATATTTTTATTATTTTTCCCTCATGTAGTATACTCTCTGAACGTGTAAATACATTTTTTTTTTAATAAATCTAGTATGGATGTTTTTATTTTAGCTAAAAAATGTTCTGGTGTTATTTGAATACTCAGGCTCTTCACGGTAATTATAAGAACCTTCTTTCTTACCCTTATTGTAAAAATGTCTTATCTAGCCATTTTGCTCCTTTTGCCTTGTGAGCAAAGCTGACTAGATTCTAGCAACAGTTATGTTTCAGCTCCTTTATATTGCCAGGTAACATAAAAATCTGTATGCATAAAGATGTCAGACATTGCTGCTTTAATAATATAATGGGGAAAAAAAAAACAAGCAGTCTCCAGTGAACTTGTATATGCATAAGCTGATTTTCAGAAGTGCTAGCCCCTAAAAATTGCAGTTTGACAGACCTACTTATCTGAATCAAATAAATATTTATTTTTCAAAGGTAAATTGTGAATATGTGATCTCTGACAATGGATGTGTTACAGTTCAAAAACAATTTCTCACAGGAGATTTTTTACTGCATTCATACGGAGGAGTTTTTAACAGAAATACTTCTTTGTACCTGTGGCGGTTGAAAAGAAGATGGTAAAAATAGAGCTTGGGCTGTATTTAGAAAGTCCTATGTGTGACTACAAGACCATCTTCGTTCACAGAACTATGACACAAATACATGAGATTTGAAAGATGTTACTGAAGTCAATTAATTTAAAACAATTCTAATTAAAATTTGATTGGTTATGGTATGCAAGTGGGGAAGTCAATTTTTCATCTCCATGATTTTTCCTCAGAGACTACAGTAATTCTGCTGTACCTCATTACAACTTTGAACACTGCTGCTGTTTGATGAGATCAAACTGAATGATACAGAATAAAACAGAACACTAAGATGTAGAGTGGCTCAATAGAAGAGCAAAATACTTATATAGTTTTCAAGTGAATGGAAAAACTGGTTCAGAAAGCTCTCAAAAGTTCTTCAAGTGTTTTTTTTAAAAAACATTGAAATATTATTTAAAGCATACAACTGGGGTTTTTTACATATAGAAAAAAAAAAAAAAAACCTAAATATTTTTAATAAGATTCTGTGGAACTGTAAAAGCGGGTTTTACCTTGACAGATGAATGTTTTGTAAGTAACTACATGAACTTAAAGCATCAAACCTACTCCACTAGTACTTTAAACTGATAACTGGTACTGAGACAATATTTCAGGTTCATTCCACCAAATCTTGGACAGTTAATTGGCCTATCTTTCTATAGGGAGACCTGGACTTTTGGCATTCATCTGAATGTCAAGGACAAAGCCCTGAGCATCCTTGTCTGACCTTAGGACTGTCACTGCTTTAAGCAGGTTGGATGAGAGATCTACTGAAGTTCTTCTAAACTGAACTGATATCAGGGTTTAGAGATGTCACAAGAAACTAGAACTAATAGCGTTTGCAACAGAATATACGGTGGGAAATTACGTATAGCTGAGCCAAGCAATTCAAAGAAACCAGCTAAGCAAAGTGAAGAAACAATGAAGAAGGGAACTGCAGCAGCCAAGCAGGCAAAACCGAATTGCTCTTTAACCAGTAGATCGTCTTAAAGAAATTTATAAGGTGGTCACTTAGAACTTTGGGGGCTCCAAACAGAAATGACCTCCAGAGGCCCTAAGTGAAAGCCCTGAGACCTTACAAGGATAGGTATATATGTTAATCAGTGCTGGGAAACACCACGAATATGTAACAGGATGGTGGGGAACGAAAATGAACAATCATGTAATGCTAAATAAAATGTAGTGAAGATACCTCAGTGTGCACTTTGGTGCAATGATTACCAGTGCACCCAGACAAAGAATGTCTGCCTGCTAAAGCTCGCAGACTGAGTCTTAGAGATTTCTTATAAGTGCCGATTTTAGGCAACAAAATAATCCCATGGCTCTGATTGAAGAATGATAGTCCAAACCACATTATATGAGGTTCCTTTTACACTTTGATATTTATTATGCTTTGGTTTAGATCTTTCACCCTGAAGATGGTCCTGTTGCTCCACAGCCACATGAACATCAATATGAAAGGCGGCTCCTCTAAAACTGGTGTCATTGCAGTCATACATTGACACCCAAATGAGTATATTAGAAACAAACACTGAAAGTAGAATGGGAGGGGTTTAGGGTGAAGCATCTTCTAAACCATCACAGACTTAGATCATATCGGAAATCATTATAAGCAGAGGCTTTGAGTTCTTTTCTGTCATCTAGATATTGCACAGTTGCAATTGACCTTAATTTGGAAAGGTTTTGCTCCTGAGATTCAGAAAACAAGGTAAATATCCTAGAGGTTGTTTATGAAATAATTAAAAATATCTAAAAATACATAGTTCAATGCTTAGTAACATGATAATGTGGTTTTAACAAATGTGCAGCTATTTTGATGCTACCTATTAACACTTATCACTCTGGTTCTCAGAAGACACATTAAAATCTTATAATGTCTGTTTAAATGAATGCCTGTATACAAAACAGTGTGGTGCACCATAAGACAAATTTTTTCCTTGCTAGGCAATAATTCATTGTGTCTATTCATTTTAAACAACTACCTCTGCAGGAAATGAGTGATAAACAATTTATGTGAAGGGGACCTGATAGCTATCATTGCCCTCTGGAAAATATGCTTTAATCACAGGTTTGTTTAACAGTTGCAGTTTATAAGATCGTAAAATGAAAGCAAAGTATTCTAAAACAGAATAAAATGCTGTTATACAAGGACATTATTTTCCAATTTCCCCCCCGTGATTCATATAGAATCTTGCAAAGCACAGGGTCAAAAATAAGTTTTTGTCTTCAATAAAATTTACTAAGTTTAATGAATTTTGTATATGGCTGTTTGCTCTTTTCTTGCATATTGTTATAAAGACAAAGTGGAGTGTCCAGATAAAACCTGAAAAGCTGTTGTTACTTGAGAAATCGTAGTTTTTTAAAATTTGTTTGGTGATCTGATTCAGTGAAGATTTTCATAGGTTGAGTTACCAAAAATATCTAGTGCATACACACAAAATATATCTAAATTATTGTAATTTTTTTTTTTTCGGGGAGGTTCTCTTGTTCTCCTGTGGTTTAGCCTATATTACAAAGTTTGATGATTCTTGTGCTGAGTACCAAAATCCCATACAGTCGGAGCACTAAGTGGAAGTGCAGCACCTCAGCACCCTTCACTTTGCAGGGGTAAGTTCCACCTGGGAACCAGTGCTGCTAGATGTTTGTTGGTGTGCATATGTAGTCATTTTCTTTTGGTATTACTATAGGCTTATGTAAGATTAAATGGATTGTAAGTTTAAAATTCTAAGTGTCTGAACACTCCTGCTATTTTCGGTTGGAAGAAATAGCACTTCCAGCTGTGTCAGACCACATACAGACAGGCTAGAGGTATATGATTTCTTCATTGACTGAGAAGAAAATAGATTCCCATCTTTGTATGTCAGTTAAGTAAAGTTAGCTGAGGTGAAACTTAGCCTACATAACTGAGACAATTTTAATCTAAATTACTACTAAATTACATTAATTTAAGTGACAGATATTTTCTTCAACACAGCCCTCCTTATTTGTAATAATTAATATTTTTTGTAATAATTCAATTATTTGTAGTAATTAGTCCCCAGAAACAGAGGTTGTGTTTATCTCAGTTACTTACATCATGCACTACATATTATATTATTACAAATTATGAAGTGATCATATTAAGCATTAAGCTTAAAGTGTGTTCCCTCTGCCTATGGCATCATTTTTGCTTTAGCAAAAAAGAGTCATCTAAAGAAAGATATACTATGTCTTACTACACAATTGGCACTCTAAAGAAGTTGGAAGCACAGAAGAGGACCTTTCCCAGAGATTCATGAAGCCCATGTTGGAGTTTTGCTATGGTTAATGATAAAGGAATATTCAGAAAATTCCAAAATTTATACTTCTTGGCATCTGAAAATTCCCTAACTTTTTCCAAAAAATTACAGTATCACTTTAGGAGGAAAAAAATTTTCTTTTCTTGTCTACCCAGAGAAGTACACACTTCAAACAGTGCCAAAGAGAAACATAACAAATCTCTTGGTTTTTCCAGAGTTCTATTCCCCCCAAACCTGTCTCACACACAGCTGCTTTCCCAATTGTCACAGTGAGACTCTCAGATTGCTTCACACTCAATCCTTCCTGACAGAGCAGACACTAAAAATCAGTCTTCTTGCTCTAAGACAGAGAAGAAAGAAACCCTTACTTCTTTCTTTGAATGGGTGATGGAGAGAAGTTATTTAAAAATAAATGAATTAAAATATCTCAAAAATAAAGATAATTAAAATAATAGCTTATGCCTATTCATGTCACTTCAATATCAGTCATGTCACAAATCACTTGTGCCATCAGTGCCACAAATCATTAAGACACACTTAACTGTTCTTGACTTTTATGGCTGGCTGCATTGATAATATCTCTTGCCATTAGCTGAAATGCTGGTATGATGGTGAAAGCAGAGCTATTCATTAGAAGGCTATCAGTACACTGAGGAGATTGTGGTTACTACTTTCAAATAACTTGTTTTCTGGAAGTCCTGTTCTCTCTTCAACTGGATTTTAAAGCAAACAAACAAATAAATCCCATCTCTCCATTTTGTACTGTCACACACAGGACTATCAAGAGGATAAGACAGAGCAGGGGATGACTATAGTGGAAATTTTACAGGTGTTACAGAAATGAGAGTCTTCCATGTCAGTTCATTTAAGTTCCATTTATGCTCAAAGTACTTACCAAGAAACTAAAAGTGAACAAGCCCTGCAGGGCCTATTTAAAAGCATTAGCAATAAACCAGCCCCCACCGTGTCACTTAAAAGTTACAAGTTCTAATTTCACGTGGGAGTTATCGGGAAAGTTTGTCTCTACTGTGATTATATCAGCCTGATTTTATTCCCCTTGTCATACAAAGTCTCCATCTTTTTTCATGCATAATTGGCACACATCGTGGGTATGTCTCTAATCTGCACAATTATCTACCTACACTGCTTTTCAATTAAAGGATCACAGTGCACATGGCGATAGCATATTCTTGAAAGGCCACAGTCTCTACATGCAAGTTAAGAGTTTTGCTATCAGAAGGGGATGCACTGGTTTTTACCTGACATTTTGCCTTTGGTGTTGCTCAGCATGTACAAGAAATATGAAAAGCAATCCTCGGTCTCTTTCACTGACAAATTTTTAACAGAACAGCATGGGACAAAAGTGTTGGTAGCCTTGGCTCTGAATTGAAATGTCAGTAGTAGCACTATAATTCAGAGAACGAAATCTGAGTATTACCCTTATAACAAGACACTTTAACATTTACCGGTGCACACATGGACACAGCAAAGAAACAAACATCACAAAAATGTTCGAATTATTGCAAGAGGTTTTGTGATATATTATGAGCTACATTTTCAACGGTCAAAAAGCTATGCATACCAAACACAGAACTACAGACCGTATAGCACTACATGTTAACCAATTAAAGCATTTTTAATAATACATATTTTGTCTTTCCCCAGATGTAGTCTATATTCTAGAAAGTCATAATTACATGTTGGAGAAAAAAGATAATGAATGCTATTTAATTTTTCTTCAGAAAAAAAATGCTTCTAAATTTTTGCAAGTCTAGCAAAGAGAAGGCATTCCAAACAAGCAGACACTGCTTTAGTGCCATTTTACTTTTTGTTTGTGCTATCTTGAAGATGAATCCCATTTTTCTCTATGACATCCAGCTCAAGAGTTAATTGCTTTTGATTTCACTTGCCTAAACAGACCAAGAAAGCATGGTCTGACGCAGAATTAAGCACTTCGAAGTCCAGTCTATGAACACACTCTGTATGAATCCACAGGGAAGGGCGCATGGAATCCCATCTATTTAGTCATTCAGGTAATCACAGAGACATAACCACTGTCTCACACGCTCTAGCCCCTCTTCTAACAATTGATCTACACGGTAATTTGCTTGCTTAGTCCACTGTTGTGTACATGCAATTAACTTCCTAGTTTTTTACTTTCACTAAAAAACCCCCTGTAATTTCATTGTTTACCTGTACATTCTCCTCACAGCCGTATACTTTGTGGATTACTTCAGTTTCTGTTGTGCAATGTATCACACTTTTTCACCTGAGCTTCAACGTTTCTTCTGCATCACATCACCAGTAAAAATCTCTTTCTCCTTCTTTGTGTGTAATCTGAGTCAAAATGGTGCCTTTTTTCATAAATTACTTTCACATCTCATTTTGTTTTCTTCAGTGTGCTATTTAATAAATTACATACTCATATCTTAACCAGGTCTGGATACTTTTAGACTTTAGAGAGTTAAAGGGGGTCTGGGATGTTAATATCACACTACCCATGCACAGATTGGTCTACTACGTGGCAACAAGTTTTAGGTTTCTGCTGCCTCACTCTTATTTGGTTTATTTGTCATGAAGATATAAGTAATTCTGCCATGACCACTCTTCTATGTATTTCTTTATTCAGCTGTGTTGTTGTGATCATTTAAAAAATGAGTTTATTTCCCCACTCCCTCACCTTCTCTCATAAAATTTCCTGTTATTATATTCTCCTGCCTATATATTTAGCATGGACTTTCTCTGAAGCAGCCCAGTAAATTTTACTTTCCCATACTAACCCCTTCACCTATTACCAATGTCAGTGCTTCTCATCTGCCTTTTTAAAGAGATTTTATTCAGTTCATCTGAATTAAAGTAAAAGATTTCAATGCACTGTTAAATGAAGGGCAGATGTTTTGAATATTCTTCCATTATGAATCTTAGCCGTAAATTCTAATGTGTTAATTTAATATCACTCTGTGGCCCAGAGAACAGAGATCATTTATGTAGATAAAATATGCATAGTTACCATGTCATCCTCTGCAGGTTTTTTTCTCCAATTTATTATGCTGTATATTTTGTCATATATCACCAGGCGATGAAAAAAGAGCGCTATAAGTTTCTCCTTGTAGAGGTCTTAGCAATGTAGATTTTAAATCTCATAATTAATTCTACCTGTTATCACCTTAAACCTAATATTAAATAACAAAAAACATTCCAAAGCCTATTCTTTGTCCTAGACGAATGGTAAGTGTGTATAAGGTTAGATTCAATTCTGTGCCATCAATATCTAAGTGCCTGGAGGTTGACTATACACAAATTATCTGTGCATCTATCACAGTCAAAGGGTATCTGGGGATCTATTCCATTTCTTTAGTAGAGACACACTGCATAATTTGACATGCTTGACTGTCACCACAGCTTATTTTTCACATCTGATATGTGGCACTGGACCCGAGTACACAGGTTCATTGGCTCAAAGGAATCCAAAAACTCCAGATTCAGGTGACCAATTATAGGAATGGAGCAGTAGCTCTCTAAGCTCTGCTGTGTTCACCTGGAATATTTTCTTAGGTTATCTTTAATAGGACTTAGATAAATGTAGCTGTCTAAAAAGTAAGTCATTATGTTAGCATTTGCCTTAGGTTCCTTGTATGTTCAGTGGGAAGAGTAGATGTTTCCAACTGAAGAAGACTATTCCGAACACATCAGGATCTCAATATAATTCAGTCCGTTCGTAGTATATGCTTGCCTATATAATTCACCCAATTAGTGTTATCAGAGAGTAGCTCACATTTCTATCCCTTTCATGTGCCATTCACATTTGATTCTTTGGTAAACACTCCCTCAGACTCCAGGAATTATTTTAAATTAAATGATTCTTTGTACTTAATTTTCAAATGTCATGGTTTTGCACCTTTATTTCCTGATGAAGGTGGCAACGTGATTCCGGTTCATCATCTATATCAAAACTTAGTTTTGTGACAAAGCTCTCAGATTTCTGTCTATAGCAAATATGATCAATGATCATTTGGCAAAACTATCTCAGTTAGTGAACTTGATTTTTTTGCAAAATATTGCCTTTAAATGACTATATATGCAGTATAATGATGTAACTAGGTTTTAGTTGTGTATTTACATATTTTAATATTCTTACTGCTACACAAAGAATTGTAGAGATATAAACATTCTTATATCAAGTTAAAAATACAAAAGTTCTGCAATCTGCAGAAAAAGTTGTCTCAAAAACAATGTGTACAAAAATAGTCAAAAGACTATAAATGAAGCAATGAAGAGGCCAGGGTCATGAAAGTCAAGCTTGCTCTTTTTTTGCTTGTCTCAAGAAATAACTGTTGACTATAAATTTTTAAGACTGGTATAAAACTGCTGTGACAAGTTGAGAAATTAGAAATCAAAAGGAATCAGATGGTATTGTTATAAGTATCTGTGATACAATATAAATTGCAACTAAATATATTATTGAAAAAAAATAAGTTTCTGCTTAGAAAGGACTTTGTAGTCTGATCTTAACAGAAAGATGACATCTTCACCTTTTCACCTGATGACGTTGGCAAAATTTATGTTTTAGTCATCACCAGAACTCTAAAGACAACATTTATTGATAGGTATGAATTTTTTTAACTTTCACTTTTTTTAAGAATATGGTCTCTGAGTTCATTTTGACTCTCACTTGTCATGTTTTGGCCCAAGTAATCTTTCCACCTACAGGTAACAACAAGGTTGCAACAAGATGTTAGATCCTGATTCTTATCTGGGCTTACTTTGATTGGAACTAATCCTAAATATATTTAGCTGCTGAATTACTAACCTACTTTAGACCTATCATCAGGCTTTTTTATTTTATAAAAAGACAGAGAGACACCTTTGGAGAATGCTGCAATCAATCTGAAGATAAATGTCTAAAATAGTTGGGAGAAATAATAATGCTCTGAAAGAGTCTATTTCTTGCCTATGACTACAAAGCAAGACTATATGACTCTGGAAGGAATGGAACAGACAGTGAAAAGAGTTCTACTCATTGACACCCAACTGTAAGAGTACAACATAACTCAGTGAAGAACACACTGAAAGAACTGAGGAACGCAGGATGGCATTTATGTCCAAATGTAACTATCTGTTCTAAACTAGACACCTAGGTTTGCTCTGTAGACAAAGCCACTAAGACTTTCCATGACTCACTTCTGAGGTGGTGTTTCATGACGTGAAAATATTAAAACCAATGATGGTCTCCAGGTAATTTTGAAATATGGGTATACAAAATCATACTGGTATGGACACCTTGGTGACTGTTTTTTCTTCCAGATTGCCCAGCTGATTCTAACCATGATCAATGACAGGACTCGAGGAAATGGCATGAAGCTGACTCAGGAGAGGTTTAGACTTGGTATCAGGAAAAGACTTTTCACCCAGGGAGTGGCTGAGCACTGGAACAAACTCCCCAGGAAAGCGGTCAGAGCACCAAGCCTCAGTTCAAAAAGCTTTTGGACAATGCTCTCAGGCACATGGTGTGACTCTTGGGGATGGTCCTGTGTAGGGCTAAGAGTTGTACTCAGTGATCCTTGTGGGTTCCTTCCAACTCAAGATATTTTATGATTCTATGATTCTAAGTAATAATGGTAAAATGTCCTTGTCATAGGTCAGTTTTCTTCTTCTGTGCTTAACTAAGCTATGTGCTTTTCTCCTTTGTCTTTGAGGAAAAGTAAAGGCTATCAGTGCTGCAATGTTCCAAGGAATGCCTACACTGAGGTTACTTTTCAGTTATTTAAGGAACGTTAAATCAGTTCCCCTTTATTAAAATTTTAGATAGAACAGCGAAAAATAAACCAACAATGCCATTTGGAGTAAAATAGGTCTAGGTCTAGGAGTAGGTGTAGGCAGAGGTTTAGGCATGTAAGGCTTTTAATTGTATGACTCATTTAAGTAAGTACTTTTACTCACACAGGCACTCAGTATTCAAGTCCCAGTTTAGTATTATCTTGAACTTGAATATTAAGAGGACTTGAATATTAAGAAGTTCTCCATGTGAATACTTTGTGTAGTAGATTTTTTTAAGGCAATCATTGTCATTAAAACACGTTTCATCACCACTCAATCTCTAAGAAATTTGAACTAACTTTCTTCGGATTCTTCAGGGCAGAGTTAAAAAAAAACCAAAACAAAAAACCACAACCTAACAAAAAAAAGCAAACAAAAAATATGTCTAATAAGTTAACATAACCAAGACCAATTCCTTATTTAATTCATGTTAGCTAATCTCATTGCTTCAATTAGCCAGCTGAGTGTAATGCAAAAAGAAATCCCAAAATTGTATACTTTTATACAACTTGGAGTTTTTATTCATGTAAAACAGTTCTTGTTAATGGAAGATTTCCTATCTATCTGTTTCAGGCAGTAGAACAAAAGATCAGGAGTAAAAAATTAGATTAAATGCTATATGTGTAATCATCATACTTAAGAAATTGTGTTGACAATATGAGAATATGAAGTCAATATTTGTGTGTGGGTTATGGAATACCACTGCGTCCAACAGAAGGACAGCTAGGCAAAAACTTCTGTTGAAGCTTGTGGAGTGTGGTGTCCATGTAGGAGGTAGACCATATGGCCATGTGGAGAAGGACAACATCCTGTTGGAACAAGTTAAGCCAACAGCACCTGCATTCAGTTAATTAGGATCAAGAAGGAGTCTTTTGGCCTTGACAGGTGTTTTTGACAAAGAGAGTGCTGTGTTCTCAAAGTGAACACCACTTAATGGTGTGCATGTTTTTCCGTGACTGAAAACAAACATGATATGAGTGTGAATGTGTGGAATCAAACCCTCAGTTTAGCAATATCCTGGGAATTCTGGTTAACTGAAAGACAATACGAGATGCTGTTTACAAAGGGACCCTAATAAAAGAGAAGGGCTGAAAAAGATCAGTGGACAAATCCTGAAATCGACTTCTGTGTGGTGTGCACCTCCATTTCTTTCAGCACCCATGTTTGCCATGCATTCATAAATAATGGATGTTAAATTTTCATACTAGATTCCCTGGTCTGATCCACTCTGCACACAGGAATCTGGGGGAAAAAAAATCATATAAAAGACAATTTCTATGGATTTTCCCAAGCCTATTGAAGTCCCGGCATTACAGATTTGGCCCAATGTTTCTGGTTCAGAACTGAAATGTAACTGTTATGCACTGAGAGAGAGTCATCGGTAAGCACTAGAGAAGTAATCGTATTAATTTCTTCAACACAGTATTTTTTTTTTTTAATGCAACAAAGCATTTTTTTTTTAACTCGGTGGCAACTAGGTACTCAGATCATCTGATAATCTGATAATATCCATACAAAACCAGATCAAATTGACAGGCTATTTTTCAATTTCCATTTTCAGAGTTGATTTTAAGGAAATCTGAGAAATGTCATTTAAATTCTGACAAAATAGGATCTGAAATATCTGGTGATCTGACCCATTAATTTCAGATCATCAGATATCCCCAAATTTAATTTTAAAAAGTGAAGTTTTTGTTGAACACAGAGCAGCAATTAAATATTAGTCTACTTAGGGCTTCCATGTGGAAAATATTGTTAAAGGAAAGTTTGAGATCTGAGAGAAAGAAAGAACTACAATGAATATTTGCAGCACTTGAGCACTTACATCAATTGTTTATAACTAAAGTAGACATGTCATGTTAATAACAAACAAACATCAACAGCACTTCTGAGGAAATGCCTGTAAATTAAGATCTATGGATAAATGCGTATCCATGGCGCTTCACTTTCAGAAAGGTGCCTTGCTTATCACACAGCAGACCTACCAGAGAAACAATAGAAAACAAGGCCAAACATATGAAAAGACTTCTATTTGAAAACATTAATGAACAAAAAAAAGTCTTTTACTTTGAGAAGGCATGTCTGAGGCAAATCTCACAGCAGTAATGAAAGTGCTCATTTTCCTATGACAAAGAGTTTCATATGATCTTCTGAACTGCATCACCAATTATCAATTTCCTGCGTTCTATGGCTCCTGGGATGCAGATGCAGACATATTGATCAAAATGTCACTAAAACATCAATTGGTAAGAGATGTCTGGGTGCTAATTTCAAGACATTGACCTTTTCATCAGATTCCAGGGGATGTGGGAAAAGAAAGGAGTTTCCTACAAGACCATATTTTTTCTGAAATAAACAAATATATTCTTGTTGACTCCTTCAAAAATAAGCCAAAAGGTAGAGTTTGCAAAAAAAAATAATAAAAAAAATCTATTCATTACTTGTAATGTAAAATCTTACAGGAGATATACAAGAGAGAAGAAATTTTAAACAGTGTTTTGTGTGACTTTGTACTTCAAAAACTTAAGAACTGCAACATAGTTTTAAAGATATGAATTACAAGTGATTAAACAGTGGGAAAAATGTAATGAGCTTTGACTTCAGTGTCAGAAGCCACGTACAAAATATAACAGCCTTCTGATAATGTCAGACCCTGCAGACCTATAGTGTCTAAATGGAGTCTTCTCATTGTCAGCAGCCCTCAGGGCTTCTTGGTCTGCCTGGAGACCAACTAAAGATGGCTATTGCCCAATTTGTTTTAGCTTTAGCTTACCTTTGTACAAACGTAGTACAATGCTTTTTTGTTAGAATAATTTTAGTATATTTCTGTAACTAGCAAACTGTTAAAAAATAGTATTTATTCTCTGTAGTTACAACACCATGAACTGCAAGATTAGTATATAAACAATCACCAGTTAGAGCTGAGAAAATATTAGTTATGGGATCCGACCCCCCAAGACAGTACTTCTTGCACAGCATCTTGTTGTTGGAGAACGGAGAATGTTTTGAATGGACTACTGTGATGCCTCTGATAGGGAACTTCCGAACAGGTTTTGGGGACTTCCAGCGTCCACTGAAAGCAGTATTTACTCCCAGTTGCTTGTTAAGACAACACAAACACAACAAACACTAAACTGAAAAAGAAAAAAAGCCTAATAATATAGGCATCAGATAATTCATTCCTTGTAAGTACCTTAATTTTCAATGTCTTAAATACCTGTTGTTCATTAGGTACTTCAAAAAGCTAATGAATTTATCACCAAGAGTTTACACAAATGGAGTTAAGCTCCCCAGTAAGAAGAGAGAAACAATTCAGAGGCCAATTCATGCTGTCCCAAGAGTTGTCAGTTCTTTTCATTGTTTATGCAGAGAGGTTATGCAAATAATTGAGACTGCCTGCCTGTGCTTGAGATTATTTCTCAGGTATCATACCCATAGCAAAGAGCATTCAATATCAAGTTTCCCCCTACATTCGTGACAGGTGTTTCAGTGTGCTTTTGAATACCACTGAGTGCATTTTATTTAAGTGCTATAAAAAAGTAAAATAGCTTTTTCACAGCTGGCTAATTGTTAATTTTATTATTTGTAGCATAGGATCAGTATCAGCTACGTCCGTTTCTCCACAGATATAGGGCAGAATATATTCTTTATCCCAGAGAACTGTTAGTACTATTCACTACTATTTTGCTAAGCCCTCTGAGTTTATACTTCTGGTTTTGAAGATTTTTTTTTTTTTTGGGGGGTTTTTTTTTTTTTTTTTT
>VXAY01000971.1:395955-431150 GCA_013399855.1 Oxyruncus cristatus | reverse complement strand
CAGAACGTTTTCTAATGCCCTGGAACAAAATGTTTTTCAGTTCTCATGCTTTGGTGTAAGCACTTGAATTTACAGGAAGTACTGTGACATGAAACTAATTTTTGTAGATATTGTATCAATAAATCCACTCGAGTAAAAATATCCGTGAGTTAAAAAGTTTAAATCAGAACTCAGTCTTCTCCATGTTCCAAAGTTTCTGACATAATCTTTCATAACAGTTCTCAGCACCATCCTGGATAACAGTATCATTGATCTGGAAGCATTATGAAAGCTGAAGCTGCTTTAGATATGTTGTGGTTTAAACCCAGCAGGTAACCAAGTGCCACGCAGTAACTTGCTCGCTCCCCAGTCCCTCCCCATTGGGATGGAGAGGAGAATTGGAAACAGGTAAAACCTGTGGGAAATAAAATATAATAGTAATAATAGTAGTAATAATAATTATGATGATGAACAGGGGAGAGAAATAAATAAAACCCAAGAAAGACAAGCGCTGCACAGTACAATTACCACCCACTGACTGATGCCCATCCCATCCCTGAGTAGTTCCCCCCTAGCTTATATGAGGTTCTATGCTATGAAATAATCCCTTCAGCCAGTTCAGGTCAGCTTTTCCTGGCTGAGCTCCCTCCCATCTTCTTGTGCAAGTTTTTGCTGACAGAGCATGGGAAACTGAAAAGTCTTTGATTTAGGGTAAGCACTATTTAGCCACAACTGTGCTATCAGCATTATTCTCGTCCTAAATCCGAACCACCACACTGTACTAATAAGAAAATTCATAAAATCACCTATCAAATTTAGGAATTTTCCAATTATGATTTATAATTTCTAAACACCAAAAATCATTTCTGCACATGGAGTATTTTAATTCTTTCTGCAAAACTTCACACAGCAGTAGTATGAATGACATTTAATTTGATAAAAAAACATAATATGATTTTTAACAGAAAATTAATTCAAAAATTCTGCTATTAACAGAAAGTAATTATAAATATGAGAAGCATACTAGCAAACGAAATGGGGAAGATTTAGTCCATATAAGAAAACATCGCGTATTCACTATTTCACTTTTCATTATTGAGTAGTCTATCTGAGGATACTTCAAAACAAGGAAAATACTGTAAGGCAATTTTCCTCTCATTACTTTTACACAATAAGCTCAAATTGTGCTGCTTTATATATATATTTTATTTTATAAAGCTGGATAACAAGAGTTTAAACAAGTCCATTCATTCTCCTATTTAAATTCATATTGTAATGGATTCATATGAGAACTTTCCAATGGTACAAAAAAGAAGTCACTGACTGACTTAGACATGCTTGATACATTAATAATAAAATACTAAAAATACTAAAATGTTAGAGATTATGCCCACTGTACTCTATTAAATTTCATTCCATATTTCCTTCAGTAATGGTTTTATTTACTTTAAATTGATTATTTACTCAGTTTAGTAAAGTTACTCTTAACAGTGATAAGTTGAAGTAAATATATTACTTTCTGGTAGTAAAACACATCCTAAGTAAGCCTTTTCTCATTTAGCCATATATATTTAAAAGTACTGTAGATCACTGATTAGCAAAGGAGACCATTTTGAAGTTGTTTCTGGTTTTGAAAATGTGTATATAAAATACATGTGAAATCAAAATGCAGTGTTTTTACAAAATAATAGCACTGTTCTTTGGGGTTCAAGTGCTTTCCCAAGAGATAAGAAAATAATTTTACGTGTCTTGATTTTATTACCTCATCTGTTCCTTCTTCATTTCACTCTACTTCTTTTCTCTTTTTATTATGTTTTAGGAAAAAAGTAATCCCCTTTGCATTATGTGTCCAGAACATTTAGAGATGTTTTCAGAACTCTTTTTACAGCACCTTAAGGATGAGAGAATTTTTTATTTCTGCTATTTTAAAAACAATTCTTTCAATATCTGGTATATATTCTGCTGATCAGATTCAAACAAGATGAATAAAAATATTCCCTCTGTGGCAGTGATTCACAAGTTTTATCACTTAACTCAATAAACTCAGAATATATCCTCTATGTTATTGAGCACTGGTGAACTGTATGCTGTGAAGCTTTTTCTCCTAGCTAGTTTTATACTATCCAGTTTAGAGATAAAAAAAGTTCAATTTTATCAACCTGGTGATTTTTACTTTATTTAAACTAAACAGTGTATTTGAGAAATATAATGTTGGAAAAGACTAGCAGTTATTTACAAGACTGATAAGCAAAATGGGAAAGAGGGCTGACGTACCAAAAATGAGTGTATGTACATATATACAAATATATATATATGTATATAAATATATATAAAACATATATATGTATATAAGTATTTATAAAATATCACTATACAGTGGGTCTTAAACCTAATCATGGAATACTATTTTAATTTCAAATTCAGCCCCATGTAAAAACTTGCTTAGAAAGTGATATTGTAAAAACCTGCTTAGAAAGTGATATTTCATGATAACTCGGTACGCTAAATCACTTCATAAAAGGATGGATTTTTCACCTCGGGACATTTTGTAAATGGAATTTTGTTCACTAGACATATGTATTAAGACAACTAACTTATTCAGCATTACCTATGAAATACTTGCTACTGTCCCTGAATAGTAGCACCTCAAAAAAAGTCTGGCAGTTATATAAGTGCTCGGAATTCTGGACGCCTCTACTTCAGTTTCCCACTATATTAAGTTTCTAAAGTTGATTACTGGGTTCTCGTCCATTGCCCATTGTCCAACAGTAAAAGGTAGGCTGGTAAGGCCCACCTTAATCTCTGGGAATGGGATGGAACAACTAATCCTGGAAAAAATCTGATAACCTCCTGTGATGAAGTTACTGGCAGTGAAGTGAGCAACAACGGAAACAGAGGAGCTTCCCTCTGAACATCAGGAAACGCTTTTTCACTGTGAAGGTGACCAAGCACTGGCACAGGTTCCTCAGGGTGGATTGTGGAATTTTCATCCTGAGGCATATTCAAAAGCTGTTTGGATATTGTGCAGGACTCTATGTGGGTCTGCTTCAGTAAGCAGGTTGGTCCAATAGACCTCTGTAGGTCCCTTACACTGTGATAAAACTGACTAGTATAGCAGTGGAAGAAATTCTGTTTAGATTAATTTATTTCTCTCCCCCCAGCTGATGTCCTTGTTACACTCAGGCCTATTTCAGTCCATCAAAGCTGGTTGTGTCTAGAAAACATAGTGTTTATATCACAAAATACATTTTTAAGTCTTCCTTTTATTCAGATCTGTCCTTTTCTACAATTAGATTTTGTCAGAAATCAGACAGTGTTTCTAACCCTTCCAGTTAAGGGTTAGCAGAAAAGTTCTGACACCTAGTATATCTCCACTAGGCTGCAGTTTTTCCTTCTCGCTCTCACTGTGAGATGAAAAGTGAGATGATACTGTAGATTCCTGAAGGATAGATTACCATTGGCTTTTGGGGTTTTTCCCAAACACATTTCACTTGACTCCAGGTCAGGTGGATGAAACTGAACTGGAGGAAGTGCTCCAACAGCTAATCACTGAAGAATAAGAATAATAGTAATCATAATAATGGAACTAGGCTGGAGCTAGACTGCATTAAAACCCCTCAAATAATTATAGTGCTGGCCCTGGAAAACAAATGTTTTTCTCTACAGATCTCCTCTGACCAGGCCACATTACTTGCTCCACAGCAAAGTAGCACTCCACAGGGGTCAAAGGAGTGGTTGCTGTTGGACTCAGAGGAAAGATTAGATGGGGCATGACTCCCAGTCTTCTGTGACTAGAAGGGCAGAGTATCTACCAATTTTGTAAGAGTTTCTTAAGAAACATGTTTATATTACAGTTCTAGAAATGAAGATTAAAGTACATTTTCCTTTTACATAAATGTACATACTTAACCACTGCTGACTTGGGACTGGATTTCATGAAGAGCCCTACAGACAATGGCAGCGTGTTCTCCCGTTACTGGCCTCTTGGATCACCCAAGAACTCTTCTAAACAACAAAAGTACATGAGATCTTCTAATCTAATTTCAGATATCCTGTAAATAAATGATAATTTTTCTACTGGAAACAGATGAGCAGATTATCATGCATCTGCTTATTTTTATTTATGAAAATCTTAACTGTACCTACTTCTTGACTGTACACTTGAACTCATCTGTGAAAATGTAATGATGTAATTTACCCAAGAGAACCATTTACTTGAGTCTCCTTAAAATAAACATTACAGGAAGACCCTTGGTGTTTTCTCACTAAGAAACTTACCTCGTTTATGTCATATGCTGTTTCTATACGATAAAGTACTGTATGCAAGACGGATTGAAACCGAAATAATAATGAATTACAGTCTGAGCCAAATTAAAAATGCATAGCTTTATTTTGCCAGAATTCTATATGTAATTGTGCATACTCTACGTACTCACAGGGTGGTAGCATTGGTCAAAAATACTCTTTCCTGTTATTTCAGAAATTAGGTTTACTGATTTCAAAACACAGACTATATAGATCTTTTACTAAAAAAAAAAAAAAAATCTTACTATTCTTTCTGGTGGATAACTAAATTGCACAGAATATACTTTTCATTTGTAAGATGACTTTCTAGGAACAAGTAAGTGTAACAAACACTTGATAAGTGTTCAACCGCCTAGGCACTCCTGTTGTTATCCCATTTCCGTTTTCCTCTCTAGTCGCAACAAAAAGAGGAGTGATGCATCCTATTACTTGGTAAAAGATGCATGGACTCAGCACTCTGTTTACTGTCAGAAGCTTGTTCATTCACTGAAAGACAATGCAAAACCTTGGAATTTTTCCTTTGTGTGCAATTAGGGGAATGTGTCACACAGCAGATGCTTTTGCTAAATCCCAACAGAAACTCCCAGAACTAGTTCTAACAAATTTGCAAAAGAATCTGAATCTGTTTTTTTTTTCTTGTCATTGTTCTATGTCCTTAGGCAATTACTAGTGGCATCACATCTTTGTATGAAATTAGCAGAAAAGATTCACTCACATCTATCTGTGCATTGTTGACCATCTCAGTGATCCTTTTCCCAGCCCTTTGAGTAGCCCTGTAGACCTTAAAAAATGCCATTTTTTGATGAGCCCGAGTAGAGCAAGTTACAAAATCTATTTCTTCTCCTGCCACAGGCACTGAACAGTAATCCATGTATGTCAACACTTGATGTTATACCAAATAACACCCAAAATGGTTGACTGAGGAGAATGATATGGTTTGAAAAATTCCTTAACAAAAAATCCCCCAAACCCACCCCCAAAATCCCTGAAAAAAAGGGCTTTGGACTGGGTCTGGCAGTGTCAATGTACTTCATGCTAGAAGGAAGAAAGCCTAGTTGGGAAGGATTCATCAGAGAATCCTCGGGGGCTGGTAGATGTTCTGTTTCCTATTCCAGAAAGAGGATAAAGGGAGTAGTGAGTTGCACTCTACCAAAGACTGATTTGTATTATTAGTCTTAAGAAGGTAGGAGTTTCAATGGTGTGACTTGATAATCTTGGAAGTCTTTTACAACATTAATAATTCTATGATTCTATGACTTCATGACATGACCTGTGTAAAAGAGCTTAGCAGGACTGCCCAGACTTGAGCAGAGTTTTGCTTCTGTTGGTGGTGTCTATAACAGGGAGACTAAAGGACCAGAGGATCTGCTGCAGGACCAAAAGATGGATGTGGAAGGTGGCAA
The DNA here is from genome assembly GCA_013399855.1 of Oxyruncus cristatus. Lineage (NCBI taxonomy): Eukaryota > Metazoa > Chordata > Aves > Passeriformes > Cotingidae > Oxyruncus > Oxyruncus cristatus. The sequence goes on along the minus strand of VXAY01000971.1, from coordinate 425,463 downwards.
ATAGACCAGCAGTCTTCCCCTCTTCTTTTCCTTACCATGTTTAGGATTATAAGCAGGGATTGCTGCAAAGCTTTCCATCACCTTTGTAGCTATATCCAGCCTGCAATGTTCATCAGGTACTTCAACAGTAAAAGAAGATAAATTATTTTTTTACCTGTACAGTAAACTTTGAGACTTTTCACAGTCTCAAAAGAAGTATTTTCCATTCAAAATTACCATTTTAAAAACCAAAATGTGCAGGTGATGGATTCTTTTTAACCTAAAATTTTTTAAATATTCATTGATGCACAAGTCAAAAGACCCTGAGGTTACCACAATAAAAAGGAATGACATAGCAAAGAGAATTCTTCAGAGCAATGCTTTCTTCATGGAATAGTTTACATGTTTCCTTAGGCATTTATTTTGCCTGATAGGACAAGCTGCAGAAGTGAAGTAAAAAATGTGATTTTGCAAGCTATCTCTAATTGTAAAGCTTAGAAAATTATTGTCTCTTTGCATAGAAGCAATTACTACTTTTACCATGCTAACTTTCTCTTGTTGTGCTTGATAATGTATCACATGCATTTATCCCTTCTGGAGTTCAGCTTAAGATGTACTGCATTATTTAGCCTTATTTACACTTCAACATAATATGAAGTGTACTGGATATTAATGAGATAAGTTATCATCATTCATTCAGACAGAGCTGATATTATTACAACATCTAAATTGTTCTATCTTTGCACTATGCTTTTTTTTTATTTTCCATTAACTTTCTATGATTCTATGATTATTGAAAAATGTCAAACTGGGATCATGGTCTTAAATTAATGATCGAATTATTTTAGGGTTTTATAAACTAATCACTTCTTTAAGATTCAAATTATATAAAATGCACAAAGGAATAGTGGTGAAAATATTAGGTCTTGTCAGGCACAGCTAGAAGTCCTAATTACCATCTGCAGAAACATGTTGCCTCATGAAGTTTTCTCTAGGTTTTTATGAATCGGAACTTCCTGTATGCAAAGAGGTTTGGCTTCAGTCAGAAACAGAGAGGCAGCTCCCACCCACTCAAACCCTAACATAGAGCAGTCCTGATTTACGCTGAGACAAAACTCAGGTATCCAGTCTTGAAAATCTGTCCTATCCACAGTTACTGTACAACATTTTGGACCATAAAGCTGCCTTTTCAATGAAAAAGAGGAGTCAGAAATTATAACAGAGAATTTAGCTGTCTGAATGTAGGAGTGAGTTTCAGAGACTTGCACTTGCAAATTCAGAGGCTAAATCCAAGTGAGCCACTATTTCAAGAATATCCCTCTCTGTTGTCCCTTGTGTATCCGTCTCTGTACTATGAGGATTGTGATGACGCTCCTCGGTACTCCATTTTCCCACTTATATGCAATACGTTGAACTTAATATATGGGTGCAACTTCATTTTACATTTTTCACAAACAGCATCATACATGGACTATAATATTACAAAAGGAAGGGAATTAGAAGGAGCAGAAAAGGAATTGATGGTCTTGTGAAACAGTTCTAGACATGTGAGCTCTGATTCTCTTACAGATAATGAAATGGGGTAAATGGGACTTCAGTGAAGTAGAGAATTAAGGCACACATACAAAACTTTAGCAACCATTTTGAGACTCTACCTTCCAACAAATAATTATAAAAATAAGTTTGAAGAGATAGTGATTTCTGACTGAAGAGTCATACTGTGTGCTTCACTGCTCATTTGCTAAAGTTATGATAATAGCCCAGACCTCTTAGCCTGCTCAACATCTACTCTGGCTTGAAGTTTTCTATTATCATGCAGAGGAAAAAAGTTAGGAATAGAGTTTAATAAGGAGACACTGTGGTGATCAGGCTCAGGTCTTGGCCAGAAAAGAGCATCAATCAGCAGTTTGTTTACATGCACCTAAATACTTTTATCCCCTCTTCTCCCACATTCATTGCCCTCAGTCTAACTTGTCCTCTCCCTTGCATTTGGCCTTTCCCCTAAGCATCCCATAGTAAAGTTTTGTTGAATCTAATGCTTTCAAATATCCCAGGACAAGTTTGTCTTTTTCCGTGAGACTCATTTTATTCACGCTTCCCCTTTTTTACCAATTAAGAAGTTGTGGTTGAACCTCCAAAAGGCTTTGAGTGACCCATTCAAAGGCAGTGATCTTAGAGCTCTGGTCTTTTCCAATGTCTCTGTTATCTCCTGGTACTTAGTTTCTGTATCTGGCTGCTTAATTTATTATGACCCTTGGTTCTTTATACTGAGCAGCCCGTTCACAAGCTTGCCTCACAACCAGGTATTGCATTGCCCTTACACACCTTTACACCCTGAGGCTGCAGATCTATCTGCAGATCTATCGGGTACTGAGACTGGCTTATTCATGGCTAGGCTTCGTGAACGAAGATTAGAGAAGGACTCTACCCACGCTTGCTACAATCACTTTGATGGCTAAAAAGGCCAATGCGAGATAGACAAGTCCGGTTGCAAAAGGCACAGCGGAAAGTCTCCTTAGGTGGTATTGGCAAGACTTGTTTTTTTCTGCGTTGTTACTCTAATAACTTACCACAGGACAGTGTTCAAAGAGAAATCTGATGTAAATAAAACCAAGCCAGGAGAGTTAGTGAAATAAGCAACACTTTCCACAGGCCCAACACCCACACGACATGGTAGGCAACCACAGAAGGGTCTCTGGAAGTGAGTACCAATTAATCTTTTAATATCAAAAAGATTCAAACTTTTGAAAAGAAAAAAAAAAATTGACTGCTTTGTCAATGACCATTTGGTCAACAAATCTAAGTAACAGATCAGAAAAAAAAAAATCTGTTTCATTAGTAAAGACAAAGTTTCATTAATAAAGACAATTATTATTTTACTTATCTCCTTTATATTGAATATTTATTTTTAGTATGTATCAGTTTTGTGCAGAATTATTGCAGCAGTGTAAAAAAAAATACTATTTTTCCATTAGAAAAAAAAAAAGATGTTGTAGGAAAAGAAAGTGTCTTTTAAAGGAACAACACTTCCCATTAAATGTACGCTTTCTGTCGGAGTTTGAAATTTAAATATCCTGTTTTTAAATGAAAGAAGATAAATAACAGCAAAGGCACTGCAAAAGACACAAAAAGAGTACTATAAGCTCCAGATAAAGTTTTTTATAATATGTAATGGAAGTCCCAAAATATAATCTGTTTTTAAATATGTTGACCATGTGGAAAGTGCTGCTTGTTTTAGCAGAGGTGCAGCAGCATTGCTTAGTTTTTTCACTAAAGTTGCAAATGCAAATGTGTGTGAGAATTATTCATTAAAGCTGGTTAAAAATGCAATGTTCTAGTTTTTTTAAAGAAACAGGAAGTTTTCTAAACAAAAATGTCCAGAAGCAATTCTGGATTTTTTTAAGTAGTAACCCATATTTTAAGCCATTAGTTCTTACTACCATTTTTTTCAATTAACTGCTTTTCCAAGTAGCACATATGTAATAAAATGTGGATATGTTGATTTATAGCAACTTTGACAATCAGCCTATGTTCTCTACTTGCACTACCTATTGTTATGTCTAATAAATAATTTTAAGGCTATGCACACTGTTAAATCTCACTAAACAGTAGTTCAGAAATTATATTTACTTCTCCAAAATAAAAACAAGAGTGCTTCTAACTATTAAAAAGTCCCCAATATTGAGTATGCTTATATATGTATTTGCATAGCTAGTTTAAATTTATTAGGTGCACTTTTTCTGAAATCAGTTTTATTTTCCTGTTGAAAATGTGCATGATAGCGTGGGAGGATGCTAATGTGGAAAGACAGAGTGGTATCTTCCTGCTGCACATTAACCTTGACTTGCACACCATCATAAAAGTTGTATGAAGAGAATCTGAATAACACTAGATTAGGTTATGATTTTGCAAAATGGGAAGAATACAAATTCTATGGGCACATTGCAATTAATAATACTTATCAAATGCATTGTGCTCTTATGTAGTTCAAAAACACAGTAATGGAATTTTAAAATGTCACCTGGGTTTCCTAGTAAATAAAGGTAACTCAATAGATGTTGTTCATCTGAAATAAGTGGCATTGACTTTTCACTGGATTACAAACTTCTGTTCCAACTCTGTGAATTAATCCGTGCAGAATACTTGGTCAGTAAATTACATTTCATTGCTTCACTTCCTACTAAATATAACAATCAAATGTAAATAATAACACTTATATTTAAAATGTTTCTTTAGCAAAGTGTACAGGTAACAGTTATTATCCTAGAACAATATGGAATTCAGCAGAATTTTCATGAAACTACACAGGGCACAGGAAATAGTGTTATGGGGAAATGCTGATTTGAAAGAGTACAGTTGAAAGAGTTCAGCGGAACTAACATAAAATATGGTTTCAAGAAATACCTGTCCCACTAGAGAATTAACTAGGGAATCATAGTGAGCACTGAACAATTTATTACTATAAAAGAAAAAAGGACATCCATATCCAGTCACTAGTAGTCTGCTCAAAGAGATTTGCATGGCATTTACTGCAAAGTTGTTCATATAGTGATATATTAATAAAAGCAAAACAGAAAATGGTAAACTGAAATCACCACATATTACCACAGGTTCTCTCTGAGTGTGTGAGCTACGAGGCCATAGTAAAGATGATAGCTATGTGTTACTGCTAACTCACCTAAAAATAAAATAAGTAGCTTGGTTGCTGATAGCAAGAAAACATGGAGGGTGTGGAGTCCTTTATAAGATGAACTATTGAGATTATCAGGTGGCTTTTAAGACCCCATATCCTGACTTTAGGTGTCCCTGTATATCAGGACTGAATCGAACAATCATAAAACCATAGAATGGTTTGGGTTGGAAGGCACCTTAAAGATCATCTTACTGTAATTTCCCGGCCATGGGCAGAAACACCTTCCTTTAGACCAGGTTGCTCAAAGCTCTATCCCACCTGGCCTTGAACACTTCCAGGGATGGGGGAGATGAGGCATCCACAACTTGTCTGGTGAATCTGTTCCAGTGTCTCACCATCCTCATAGTAAATAAATTCTTCCTAATATCTAATCTAAACCTACCCTCTTACAGTTTAAAACTGTTACCCTTTGTCCTGTCACTAAAGGCCCTGGGAGAAAGTCTTTTTCTTTCTTATAAACCCCCTTTATATATTGAAACGATTCAATTAGTTGTTCTCGGAGCCTTCTCTTCTCCAGGCTGAACAACCCCAACTCTGTCCTCTCATCATAGGAAAGTGCTCTATCCTCTGATAGTCTTTGTGGCCCTTCTCTGGATCCACTTCAAGACATTCATGTCTTTCTTGTGTTGAGGACCCCAGAGCTGGATGCAATACTCCAGGTGGGGTCTCACTAGAGCAGAGTAGAGGGGGAGAATCACCTCCCTCAACCTGCTGGCTATGCTTCTTTCCATGCTATGCAATATGCAGTTGGCTTTCTGGGCTGTGAGTTCATAATGCCAGCTCCTGTTCAATTTTTTGTCACCTAGTACCTCCAAGTCCTTCTCTGCAGGACCCTGCATTCATCTGCCAGCCTGGATTCTACCCAAGCAGAAATTCTGATCCCTGTATCTTCAAATACTGCTGTCTGTGTCAGGGCAAAATAAATTACAGCAAAAAACTTCTAGGTTAACCTTGTTTGACTTACCTGGAGAAACATTTAAAATGCACACCTACAGTCATGACAGTTGAGAGGCTGAGGACCTGGTGCCACTCTGCTGTGAGAGTCTATCAATCTGGAGGAAGTAAACAACTACATAAGTATTTCTAGTGCGCATCAGGATGAAAACAAATGCATTCATTTAAAGCAGTAAGTTGGCTTTGCCTTCACATGAACTAGGAGAGCTCATACACTTAAAGAGGAGAGACATTTTCAAAAAAAAAATTCCTCACTGCCCCTAACTGCAACTGCCTCCTAACTGAAGTGCAGTATGTGAATATAACAGTGCAAATCATTTTAGAAAAAACTAACATATTAAATAGGGATACAAATTAGTGCATTAGCAATAAGCTATCATAAGAAACATGGTTTCACACATTCCCAGACTTATTCCCAACAAGTCAAGAATGTAGGTTAACTAATTCTATGCCTAGATTACAGATGTCCTTGCTTTCAGTGTATAAAAAATTCTGCTGCCTAAATTTGCTGTACAATCAGTAAAGACAAATAACCATTTCCAAAGATCTCTAGATGACAACATATACAGTAAAAATGTAGTTTTTACACAGTATACAGTATACAGTAAAAATGTTCTACCTTAACTGAAGGTTTAAATCTTTAACTAAAGGTCAGAAAACAATAAATCAGGGCTGTTCTTTTTAGAAAGAGGAGAAAGCAACAATTTTCCGTCTACATAACATTTGCACAACAATCGACACATTCACTTCAGACATGGGACACGAGGTCCCCTGTAGCCTCAAAAGCTAAAACTGGCCTCTGAAGAGACTCCTAGTACAGCGCGTGTACTATGCACGTGGCCAGAAGAGAGACCAGCAGGAAAGCAATCAAAAAGGATCTGTGGCTTTTTTTACAAAGGAATGCACACAAGTGGGGTTCCAATCTTCGATCCTTGGAATGTGGATGTGACACTCTCCTAGAGAAGGAAATTGTTGATTTCAAACAGTCTTTGTGCTTGTGCATACTCCAGCAGCTCAAGACTTGGACTCTCCTCATGGTGTCTTTGCTCTTATTACTGCAGCACACATTTTGGGGACCTTACCTGACCTGCACTGAAAAGGTTTAGATTACATCTCGCTCCTGGGTAGTGCTTGAAAGTTGCTTTCCAGGACACTTTTGGGCCAGTGAGGTAGATGCCTTCTGGTAGGTGATTAAAGGGTTGGGTGTTGAAGGAAAGTAAATAGAATGAAGTGGTGGCTGAGATTCGAATGAAAATTTAGTTACCCAGTGTGGGGGTCATGCAGGATTTAAGGGAACCAGGTTTAGTCGTTGCCTCCTAGAAGTAGAAACAGCATCCCACAGCTTCAACTTCTTACTTTTGTTTCAACACGTAAAATCAGTTTGGACTGGTTTGGGGCTTGTGTGTGAGCAGCAGCATCTAGAGAAACTATTTCTCTGATGAGGGCTAGACATTTAAGAGCATCTGTCTAATGCACTGGCTTCAGGCTAACGTGGCTGCTGATCACATAGAATTATTTACCAAATGACTTGATGAGGAGGCCTGTCTGATTAAAGAGGGATTCAAGACAATATGGTTTTGTGCGTGTCAAGGGTCATAATATAAGAAAAAGCTTCTTACACCACTCAAGCTGTTACTCATTACAACCCTAATGAAATGATTATGAGATGGAAAGTAAAGAGTACAATTCCACATTCTTTTCAATAACGAAGCTAACACGTGCAATGCAGTTTAACAGTAATATGGAAGAAATACTAAAGAAGGAAAATTAGCTATAAAAAACACATATACGAAATTTACCTGCATTCCTCAAGACAGGTCTACAGAGATCTTAGGGCAACCCAAATGGGCCAGATCACAGACAATGTATTTAGTGAATGCTCATATTTAAGCCAATTTATGTATTTGGGTTTTTTCATATATTAATAATTTTTCTTCTTCCCTAAGAAAAAGAGAACATGCTAAATTGTTCACTGTATTAGAAGGTCTTCAAAGCTCTCTTCTTGATAGCAATTTGGAGAAGGAAAACAACACCATGAAATATCAGCCTTCTCTCATACCTGGAAGAAATGGCTTTGAGTCTCAGCAAAGAAAAGTCTAGATAATTCTGACTCTAATCCAGGTTGTAATCCAGTTTATTTACTCTATGCAGTCTTCTCTTGGAGAAACACTTTTCAGCTGAAGAGCTCAATTGAGCTAATTAGATTGGAATGAAAGCTCAGTAGTTTCATCCACTAGAGAAGAACTATAACTCAAGAGAAACTGGCAGGATAAGTAAAACAAACCTGGTGTGGTTCTCTGGGATGGGCAGCAGAACATCAAGGATCACGTTTTAACATGTGGAAATTCATCTTAGAAAGGGTAATCCCTAACATCTCATTTTGTAACTAGGTATGTTCTGAACACAAGACCATGATTATTTTAAGGTCAAAAAAGCACTATAGATTTATATGTGTTCCTGGGGTTCCAAAACCAGAGAAAAACAAGAGCTTGTATTATTTACATATGGGACCCTGATAATTGCTATGACATCTATTAAGACGGGGAATGAATGCTAAATGAGAAAAGAAACTCATTTATTTACAATGACAATTCTGGAGTACCATTAATGGCTATCTTGCAATTTTAATTGAGGAAATAAGGTCTTTGATTTATTTAGTATGTATTTGGTCTTAACTCACAGATGAACTGCATCTCATGCAAAAGAAATTGTGATGTAAGAAGTCTGGACTTTCTTTTTCCTATATTTAATGTGCTATTGCATTATTTGGGGCATAAAATAAAAGTCCCTAAAAGAAGTGGGAAGGACATTGAGAAGAAACGTTTATCAGCCATTTAGATGGCAAGCTGAAAGTATGTAAGAATGAATGGAAGTTTATATTCAAAAATATATTGAGGAAACTCTGTACTTCAACTTCTGTTTTCTTTACAGAAGGTACTTTTAGAGAAAACAAAATAAAATTGTTTATAAATGCATCCCTACTCATATTTTGTTTTAATATTTTACTTTGGATTCCCATGTAAACTGGTTTATTTGTTCAAACATTATTTAGTTCACTATGTTCTGTTTCTCTCACATAAAACTACATTTTTTTTTAGTTTGTTTGATATTTTTTGTCTTCAAACTAAAAAATGAGAAATGTTCTTCTCCCTTTTTCTTCCACAACTGTTCAGTATGAAGCTTTATTTCGTGACTTTTATCAATGGCCAAAATCTGAGGATTTTGGCTGAATTTCTGGGACTTTATAATAAGACTTGCAACTTAAACTAGTGCAGTGTCATTTCTTACAGAAAGAAAACCAGACAGTGGTCAGTATAAGAAACATTGGAATAACAGACTGACTTGGAATATCTGGGAAACTTCTAGCTGGAAAATGCTGAGTTTCGTAGGCCTAGAAGCAAAGTCTAGTTAAAACTAATGAAGACAGAATAGAATGGGCAAAAGAATGAGGCTAGATATCATGCTCTCCTGAGAAATAGAAGAGGCAGCTTTTGGACTTTCGGTATCACACCTCCAGCACCTGATGTACAAATAAGGGTGCTTCCAGAACTCTTTGCCTCACCTACTCTTTTGAGGCTGTTATAAAATAAAATATTACTCTTCTCCTCTGAAAAGGCTCAAATTCTTACACTAAGGCAAGTAATAAGGTTTATATATGATCTGCTGACTCAGGTCCCTGGAGAAGAGTTGCAGACACTTCTGTCACTGTCCTCACAATTTCGAAAAAACTCATTTTGGCAGCTCACTGTTCTATGTTGGATACTGTTAATATTATTCTCACAACTTCCAAAGGCATGGGCCACTCTGCAGCTGCTGCACCCTTCTCGTTTGCATGTGGGAGTGAAAGCATTGACCTTGGTGCAGAGTAGGCAGATACCATTGAATGTGAGACTCAGATATAGAGTAAATGATTCTTTCTAAGGGAATTGCTGATGGCTGTTCCCCTGAACTTCCTGTGGTGGTGTTCATCTGGTGGTAGTGCATCTCTAACTGTGGGAAGGTCCTTGGTTAAAATACATGACTTTAAGTAAAACTACTTATTAAGGAAAAGTCTTAAATACTAACTTTTCCACAGTATAAGAATTTAAAGAAATCTCTTAAGGGTTTCTAACTAAAGTATTCTCAAATGTTCTGAAAGTTAAGAAAAAATGTTTTATCTTACAGAATTCTATAGCATGAGAACAAGTTTTATTTGAAAACTTTGTTTTCTCTTGCAACACACGTTTCAATAATCTTATCCACTAAGCAGTATCAGCATTTTATGATAAACTGAGCTGCACTTGAAAACTGAGATCGGTTTGAAATCACAGAAGTGGGATTACTGTATTCATTCTACAGAAAATAGAAAGGAATATTGCAGTGTTTTCCGTGGAAAGAAGACAGCTTATAATTCTTTGCCCAAACCCCGTAAATGAATACAAATAGCTCAACTCATCCCAGCAAGGGCAAGTCAGATTTTTCATCCTTCTCAAACCATTTTACAAATGTTTGAATTTATCTTGGAACACTGATTAATTCAAAACAAGAAATTTAAACCATAATGGTCACTTTTAATAGAAGTTTGCAGGAAATCTTATTTAAAGGCTGCCAGCCAAAGGCAACACTGCTGTTATATGTCAATTTAAAATTTGTTTCTCTCTCTCTGTATTAATTTAATTTGAATTAACTCTGATATGGATTAATGAAGGTACTTGCAAAATTAAATTACAAAACATATCACAAATGCCTTCTGTCATAGTCCTTCTTCTTTTATCACTAAGACTTTATCAGACGTAGAGAAAGTGCAAAGCATGATGAACTTTGCCTTTTGGAACCTGGAATGCAATCAGTCTGAAGGCCTAATAAAGATGTTGTTTCTGAAACAGTTCCAAAATGTTGAGAATTTATAATTGCATATGTCTTGAAAGTATTATTATATTGCCAACTGGATAATGTTGATCCAAGTTAGATTTCAGACCACTTCTACTTTCGGGAAAATCCACAGACTCTAAATATAATTGTTAATGAATATAATTAAATAAGCACACCATTAGATGTCTTTGTAGACTCATTTAATGGAACTGAAACATTCCATGTTGAAAAAATATTTAAAAGTATCAGTCACTAGAGAAAATTTTAAAAAATTGCCTCATTATATTGCTGGCAGCTTTATGAATTTTACCAGTTTAAACTTTTAAGTAGAGAACCCACAAATTTTTTTGTATTAATTCATGAATGTGCTCAAAGTTTATATGATTCCTTTCCAAAGATGAAAGAATGAATGAAGAATAAATAAATTTTGACCTTCCTGCAAAACAACTTTACCTTTAAAGATGGATCATCTAGGGTGATGCTTCACTGCATCCAATACATTAATAGTTATTAAGCTGATGGAAAGTCAATTTCCACATAACTTGTTATGCATCAGAATGCAACAGTAAAAGGAGGAAAAAAAAAAGAAAGAAAAAAAGAAAGGAAGAAAAAAAAAAAAGAAAGAAAAAAAAAAAAAAGGACATTTAATTCATGTTTCCAGTAAATGTCATTGTACATTTTAATGGGAAAAATGTCTTCATTCACTTGAATGAATTAAAAAATGCCCACCTATACAGATTCTTATCATGCACTTGTTTAGGAGTTCACTGATTTCCAAGTTCAACCTTTGAAGTTGTGCCGGACAAGTTGTCTTGTTGACAAATTGGTTGTCTTCAACAACCAACAGCGTCTGGCAGGAGTATGACTTCTTCAACTCCTAAAACATTACTAGGAGAATGTGAAATCATATAGGCATCACTACTATACAGGTATCTAGAAATAATTGAAAAGGACAGCTAATATCATTCTCCATGCCCATAAGTTATTTCATACTTACCAGGGTATATGAAATAAATAACATTTGAGAGAAAACAAAAGCATTATGAGTGTATTCTCAAACAGAGGAAAAAAAAAAAAGCAAATTAATAAGCTAAATAGACACCTCAGAAATGTAGAAAATAGGACATTTTGGATTCTGGATATGAAAAATACCAGACAGATTTACACAAGGATTGCTTTATCTTATTTCTACTGTACTGAGATTAATGAGTATATACTAAATATGTTTCCAGCAGCTCTGTTATTTTAATTGATTGAACATATGCAGTGAAAAAAGAAACTGTTATATGACATGGTCATCTAATTATCTCAGTGTATTATATTAAGCGACAGTTACATGCTAAGATGACATTGAAATTAAACAAGTGATAGCACAAATCATGCACTGAAGTTCAGATTCCACTTATCTCTGCCTAAAACGATAATCTGAAACTAATCCTCTATGCCTGGTATCGAAATACCTGTGTTTTCACAACTAGGACATCTTGGAGTTGTTTGCTTCTAACGAGATGAGTAACACAAGCTGTTCACAGAGCTTGTAAGAGCTGAGCTTTTCCATATGGAAACCTTAATGCGCAATCTAAATGCACCTTGGTGAACATTGGTGTTCCAGGGGGTCCAGCAATGCCTTACAGAGAAGTGAGAGAGAAGTATTTCCCAACTCAGTATGATTAAGCACTCCATAAATCTTTTTTGTTCACAAAGCAGAGGCATTTTTAGAGTTTGAGCTAAAGTGATAAACACTGTCCTAAATGTTATTTCTTAAATGTTACTTAAAGCTTTACTCTTTCAAGACTGCTTTTTTGGTAAGACTTTTAAAAATCTTATGTATTGGAAATATGTCCTCATATGGAAACTTTCATGAAACACAGATTAAGAACTTTTTTAGGCGAAAAACAGTGGAATGTAGTGATATCGGCTTGCAAACAAAATAATACAGGGCATAATAGGAAAAGATGAATAGCAGGAAGTCCACTAAGACAAATGGCATGTACACCAAATTCCTGCAAAGACTCCTAAAGGAAATGAAAAATCTCCTGGTCTTTATGACAAAAAAGGCCAATCTGAATTATTTGAAACAATTAAACAAACAGCTTGTTTTCTGTCAGTTATTATTTATTTCATACACCCTTGTAATTATGCAGTAACTTGCTGCAGATGACCAGACCTAAGCATATTTTGTCTCAAATATTCCAAGTATTGCTACAGGAAAGGTGATCACAGGCAAGGGTCCTGTAGAGGTGGGGCAGTGCTGTTCTGAGCCGACATCCTGCTCCACCCTGAGACTCAATCCCTCCACTCCTGCAGTTCACTTCCCGGAGAAGGGCTGGCAGTGCAAGTGTGAACAAAAGGCATGAAAAGACTAATTTACTCAAGAGTTGTGCATCAGGTCAACTATAAAGGACACGGATCAGGTCCCCTCACTCTGTTTTTTTTCTGGTTTTTCTTTTTTCTGTCTTCTCTTTCTCCTGTCTTTTGCTTTCTTTGTTTATAAAGCATTGGCAGTGTGTAGCTTTGAATACAAAACTGTTTGATGGAACCCTGGAAAAGACAATAAATTATTTTCACATTGAAATGAGTGTAGTTAGTATTAACCCTTTTTAAACCTAGAAAAAGCACAACATATTTGTGATAGCAATTAATTAAGGATTGTGTATCTGATCTGGTTCTCCATTACACTTGAACGACAGATGTAGAAATGCGTACATACAGCCCCCAGCATTTCTCTGTGTTTTCACCTTCTCTCTGTGACAGAATGAAGTTAAGATGCTGCAAAATATTCTTGCAACTCTGTGCTTACTATACCCTCAAATTTTCATTCTATAGTGAGAATTAAAAATCAATTATGAGAGGCTTACTGGAAATATGAGTATATATCAGTTTTCTTCTTAATTTTGTCAGATCTGTCTGAACAGGTAGATTACACATCAAGACCATTAGTTACCATATGTATGCAAACCTTTACCCATAGGCAATGGTTTAGTCAAGTTTGCTGGCAATCATTCTTAGGATTGAAGACATTAAGCATTTTTTATTAAATGACCTTGGCACAAAGACCAGGACTATACTCATGAGATTTACTGATGACATTCTCATCAGTACGGAGAAGGACTGGAATATCTCACAGGAATAACTGGATGTTTCTGATGTACGACAGTAGATTAGCTCAGTTGGTTAGAGCATGGCACTAATAATGCCAAGGTCATGTGTTTGACCCCCGTATGGGCCATTCACTTAAGAACTGGACTTGATGATATTTGTGGGCCCCTTCCAAATCAGAACATTCTGAGCAACAAAAAAATAATGGAATGAAAATAACCAATAATGTAGACTGACTGAATTACTTAGGGACTGAAGAGAAATAATAAATAAATATTATTTCTGCTAGTTAACTGCAAAATGAGTAGGAATCATCAAAATAAGGCAATGGTGGACAACAGCAAGTATTCTACTGGTTGCATCATATGACATATTTTTAGTATAGTTCTACAGGGCTTCTGTAAGACCACATTTCAAAATATACAGATTATTGCCCTAGATTGGACTTTGTACAAAGTCAAGTGAAAAAATATCTAATACAGTCTACCAGTATAGGTGGTGGATACAAACTTGCACTACAAAACCAGTGCATTATGAATGGAGTATAAAGGTAGCCTTTGACTGCCCTCAGCATTCCTGGTTGATTCCCTGCTTATGCATTTGGGACTAAATAGGCAGAATCTGCTTCTGATTGCATCAGGAATGGCACAGTTCAGCTACACACAGTGAAATTCTCCTCCCTTCTCCTAAAACTACTTAGATGCAGATGGCATATTCAGACTTCCCTACCTTTTGAGTCTACCATTAAAAAATTTGCTGACTTAATTTCCAACCTAATTGATTCTGTGATTCTGTGATTTGTGCTAACATGCAAAGCATGCCCAGAGTATGAATTGTTTCAGGCCTAAATTGTGCCATCCTCATGCTAGCAATTCATGGACAGTCAAGTGACAGTGTCCCAGACCAAGCTTTGACTTAGTTTAGTGTAATACATAAAAATAATGAGTAGAGACTGTGAAGCTTTATAGTTAACACTGCAACACAAAGCAGAGCTGCTACTTCATCCATGACGTCAGTAAAGACAGTGTTGTCTGTCTGTTGGGAAACTTATTAAACATTTTCAGGTAAGCAAGAAACTCCTAGGGTATAAAACTAAAGCAAACCAATCAAACAACAAATTAGCATTTGCATATATAAACCAGCCAAATTATAGATCCATGCCTTCAAAGTATTTTTACTGGATATATTATTTCCTGCCACTGAATCCACACCATGGTGATCTAATGTCATGTCACTGAATATTTCTTGAATGTGTTGCATAGACATTTTCTATGTTCTATGTGACTGTGTTCTTCAATAGTCACTAGTTAAAATTTATCATATGTGGAGCTTCTTTTGTTAGTTAAAATGTCAAGAAGTATGCACTTCCAGATTTGGTTATGGAAATTTACCATGACTGTCCCTCCTGGTCTCTCTTTGGCATAAGAGGTAGTTCTTTGAACTTGTTTCCTCAACATTTTAGGTCTGGTGTTGGGAAACAATGTGTGTTTATATATACAGTAAATTTAGATCAGCAAAAGCTTTCAGACAGATAAAAAATCTTGGCTTTTTGAAACAGGGATAAATTAAACACAGTAAATGCTACTCTGCACAACAATAGTATTCTCTTTGTTTTTGCTTCTGGAATAAAACATCATTAAGAATAAGAATATAACCTGTAGTAAGAAAAGTAATATTATTAAGCTGACTTTCATAAGTGTGAATGCTAATTATAGCTACTAATCCAATGAGACACATTTCAGAGGTGTGGATAATCACCACAAATTTCACCTTTCTGTGAATATAGAATGAAGCATCAGAGACTTATTTCTAAGCATATCAACTTCTGTCAAGAGATTTTCATTACATCAAACATTGATTAAGCTAAACTTAGGTCTACCATGCAAGAGATGGCTTTGAAGTGCTGGTAGGCATCATTTAAAATGTATCTTTGCTGAGACCTCTATTACAGTGTGTGAAAAGAAAAAACAGGAATATTGTCAACTTGCATAATGTACTTGGAAAGTACAAAGGAGAAAGTTTTTGTGCTTTTTATTAATTTAAATCTGGAGACTGTGGAGGAGCAAAGGATAAGCAGTGGAGATAATTATAATTAATGCTTTTGATGCTTGTTTTTGCTCATAGAAAGCTCCTGTTAACAAACTGGAATAACCTTTCCATGCTACTAGGATCTGTGTGGAATCTTGTATGTGGGAACAAGATCTCATACACGCACATACATTGTATGTACAGAAGAATATATTCACATTGTACATTTATATACACTGATACATGTTTTCCGTTAAGGAGAAAGTCTTCATTAGTTTATGCAAGTTTTATGTATTACAGACATAGACAAATGCTATCTTAGTATCCAGTCTGAAAGCACACATATATACTACATATACAATTATATATTTCTCAGTGTGTTTATCTCTTGCAATAAAGTACTTTTTTACATTTATTTCATTATTCTGCTACACAAGCCTCCACTTCACATGAATGCACCTCATTTGACCTCTGTGCCATAGCATGTAGATTTCTGACAGCACAATTTATGCTTATTTACTGAATAAAATAAAGGAATACATATATTCCAGCATGCTCCATGTATCTTTTTCCAGTTCTTCCTGAAATCAATGAGAATGGTAGCACATTCTCAAGATTTTGCTATGGTATACATTAAGTACTATCTTTCTTTTTTACATAGGTTGGTTTTGACTGGGACAGAGTTAATTTTCTTCCCAGTAACTGGTATGGGGTTTTGGATTTGTGCTGAAAACAGTGTTTAACTCCGGGCTGCAGCGCTTGCAGAGAGCCAAGGCCTTTTCTGCTCCTCACTCCACCCCAACAGTGAGCAGGGTGGAGGTGTGCAGGGATCTGGTAGGGGACACGTCCAGGACAGCTGACCCCAACTGATGAAAGGAGTATCCCACACCATATGGTTTCGTGCTTAACATATCAAGCTGGGGTAAAGAGAATGAAGGGGGGAACATTTTGAATGATGGTGTTTGCCTTCCCAAGTCACCGTGACGCGTGATGGAGCCTGGCTTTCCTGGAGATGGCTGAACACCTGCCTGCCCAAGGGGAACAGTAAATGAATTACTCAGTTTACAATTGACTTTACTATTATAGTCAGTATAAGAACCCAAAGAACACAAAAATGCTACTCAATATTTCATTAATGCCCAGAGAACCTCCTGTCTTCAAATGCGATAAATCTTTGGAAGCAAACAGAATAATTCTTTAGTTTGTAGGAGGATCCTGTGATAAGTTAAGCTCATTTCTCACAGCATTGAGTCACCCTCTTCTATCACTATTTCTAGTAGCAGCTTAGAGCACTATGTCTTCCAGGAGCCATTGTTCCAAATTTTACTAAAAGCCTTTTCTACACAATACTGTGCTCTGAGGAGTCTTCCAGCTCTCAGTAGGGTCAAAAGAACACTGAGGTGCTCAAACTGAAGCCTTTAAAGCAGTTATTATGAGGTTGAGGCCTCCCATATTATTTTTTACACTGAATAAGATTACTATTTTCTAGACCCTTACTGTCCTTATCCTGCTGAACTACCACATCATCACTTAATAAAACTTTTTAGACGTTTACTAGTACCAAACCCCTGGTGCTCTCACAGTCCTCATCAGTTGTCAGGGATAAATGCAAAGGATAAACTGAGAAGTACAAGGATTGTAACTGAGGAGTTGCATACTCCATGTTAACTCTTGAGTCCAGCAGTGTTAAGGAGGCGCATAGTGCAGCTTCCAAGGAGGATTCATGGGATGAAATTGTGGTCCAAGCTGACTCTAAAGGCTTCTTCCAAAGGCAATAGAAAGAAATGTGCTCATCTAGGAAATGATTCACCTCAATTCCAGGAACTCAGTTAAATTGCCTAAACAAGTCTAGTGACATCTGGGCTAGGATATCCGACATGGTGTTCCACTGACATGACAGAAGGGAAGAATTCTGTTGCAGAACCTATAATATCTGGGGGTTTTTTAGAAACATCAGGGAAGCAGTTTCAAACATCTGCCAAACCCTAATTTTTGGATGCCTTAGAGAATCTGAAATACTTTTAAGACCTTAAATTAGCCCTAGATGTCTATGTGAGAGTAAGATGTGCCCTAGGAATGCCTATATCTTTCCTTAGCAAAGATATTCAAAGATAATTAGATCAGATGCAGATGACTGCAGTCAAGTGAGATGAATACTACTCTCAGTGGTAGTTAGATACTGCTTTGAAAAATAACAACCTCAAAACATATAGGAATTCTTCTATTACTACTCCCTTACCCTGCCTGCAGGTACGCTGTAGCAAGTGCAGAACTTCCAGGTCTTTATGCTGAGGAAATCATGGGGTGTCTAAATACTCTGTCTTGGAGGTTATTTGCCTCTGATACGGTGTGTTTCATGATAATCATATTGTAAGGGGTGTAAATGCTACTCATTGTTCTTTCTTAAGGAAAGGTTTTATTAAGCAAACTATATTTGCAGTTAAGAGAGAATGGTGTAGACAATTTACTAGCAATAGCAAGGCTACAAAAATTTCAGTCAGAAGACCCCTTTTTCTTTTTCACCTCTTACCTTTTTTAATTTAAATGCAAATCTGCAGTAAATGCAATGCTCCTCACTGTTGCTTTGAATTAGTACTGTAGTTTGCTGCAATTCCATTGATCTAATAAGATTGTCTAGCCAGCTATCAAGAAACAACATAGCTAGGAGAAAGATAGGAAATTTATTCAAGCAGACAAAATTTAAAAGAAGTTAATTATAACGCTTATAGATAATGGTGTAATTTTTGGTTTTCTACTGTTTTTAAGACCACAGAAAAACATGGAAAGGGCCTTTGGTGTCTAGAAACACGTTAGAGGGTGATCTAGAGTTATTTATCAGATCTGTTTGTGCAACTCTATAAACAGGAAACCATAACACATGCCCTTCAGAAGCTGAAGTGTGACAATTGAGCACTGTAATGGAGTTCCATGATCTATATTACATTTTGGGGAAATAATTTCAGTTTAGTGAGAGCTCATGTCTGCTCCATGAAGTGTTGTCACAGTGAGAGAGAGTTGTACAAACTAGCTTCAAATAAGCAAGGCTTTTGTTTGGCAGGACAGTTTCTAGTGATCTAGAACTGTTGCACGTGATCCACAAAGGTAAAATCAAGACACTTTCAAAAGAAATTTCCAACGAATTTTTATTTCCTTGGATGTTTGGAATGGGGGCACCTATAAATAAAAATTATAATTTTTTTTTTTTTAAATTATGCTCGTAATGTAGGGAGACTACAACCGTGTCCTTACATGTTAATATTGGCTCAAGTTTTGCAGATGAACTGCTTGTTTGTTTCTGTCTTCAGTCCTGCCAATCACAATCTGGAATAAGCAGGTTTATACTTTTATGTAAATATAAAAACACAGTGTATAATACACTATTTTACTAGGATTCACACTGTAATTAAACTGCTGAAAAGCCTCCTGAATAGTAAAATGATTTTTTTTTTTAACTGAGAGCCTATACCTTAGAGGATAATATCTCTGTTAACAAAAAAAGGGAGATAATTAAAATCTTTATAAGGCATCTGTCACCCAACTAAACTCATTAGGGATTATAAAAAACCCAGCAGATTATAAAGACATTAGGAAAAATTTTGAAATCTCCCCCAAAACAAAAAAGAAACATTAGAGAAAAAATATAGAATGTTCTAATCTTCATATAAAAGCACAGATGTATTAAATAAAAGCAAAAAAACCCCCAAACATCTAACTTTGAGTACAATTCTGATGTGTAAACAAAGCAATCACCATGTAGCACTTGCTGAGAAAAAGTGGAATTATGAGATACAATGTAGATCACAGATTATTGCACTTTAATTTCTAAATGAGCTTAGACATCTGTGAAATTAAAACCCCGGGGCAGACAATTTATGTGACACTATGTTGAGAAAGGAACAAAGCTTTGAGATGCAAATTCCAGCTTTCCATTGCGTCAGAGCAGGTAACCTTGCAAACAACCTTCACACAGACCAGTCTTCTCCACTCTGACTGATGTCTCCCATATGTATCTATTTCTCCTCTCCGTTTTCCAATCAAGCTGACAGCAGTTCCCTGTTCATTTTCTAAAGAGACTGATAAAAGCCAGGGTGGACCTGTACCTGTTATTAACCTCTCTTGTACCATTATTGCTTATTTTTCTCCTCTGAGATAAGCGGTTACAGTGCACTTGCTCATTTTTGCATGTGATGTGTTATTACATAAAAACGGTACTGCAAATGTCAGCCTATTACTGGGTCATTAAAGTCAGGTCATGATATTTGAAAATTTGATGTTCTTAACCTTTTCAGGAATAAACCAAAATATATTATGGGATTATTTATCTTTGTTTGTTGTTTTTGTCATTCTTACTGTTCCTTACATCAATTATTCATGAATACAAGGCATATATTGTGCTATAAAAAGCCGTGAAATCTAATTGATTTATTCATATTATTGAATAACCTATGATTTAATAATTAATAGTATTTACATACTTATTTTCACTGGCCCATTTGAGTCTCCTTCATCATTGTGAAGGAATAATTTTGAGCTTTATATTTGCACTAATAGTTACTCAAGTGTCTTCTATATATATACTATAGTATAAGACAGACCAAGATGGGAAATGGCCTCAAGTTGCTACAGGGGAGGTTTAAACTACATATTAGGAAAAATTTCTTTACCAAAATGTTGGAAGAGGCTGCCCATGGAAGTGATGGAGTTACTGTCTCTCGAGGTACTTAAAGGATGTGTAGATGTGGCACCTTGTGGACATGGTTTAGTGGTGGACTTGGCAGTGCTGGCTTAATGGTTAGATCCGATGATTTTAGGGATATTTTCCAGCTTAAATGATTCTATGATTCTATTATTCTCTGATACACAAGTAGAAATGCCATTGTTTTTTCTATATGAAAGTGAGGATTTCCTGCCTACCGTTACCATTGCCAAATCTTCTTCACTTATGCACACTTTCAGATTTCTTACCAAAAAAGGTTAAATAATAGATATTTCTCCTTTTAAATTGTAAATTAAAATATTTGAAAAAATATATAGATATGAAAATGGGCCACCCTGAAATGTTGCAGGTCTAAATGGAAAAAAATGCAAATCTCGAAAAATCTTGAAACACATTACATGACAGAGGGGTGTTCTAAGATGCCAGAAATTGTGATACTTTCTTATACAACTGCAGGCCCCAAAGACAAATATGTCTAGAGTTCATTAGTTTTTGCAATCCCAGCATCATTTTGTGCCAACAGATAGGGAAAAAAATTAAAAACAATGGTGTTCAAATACTTGCCATGTTTGCTTTGAATTGGAATTGAAATTCTTCTGAGAAGTCATTCAGAACAAAGTTTATGAATCCTGACTCCATCTTCTACTCACACACTCAAAATCAGATTCTCTAAAAAAAATCAATCCAAGAATGTTTTTTTTCTTGACTTCTTTACATAACACAGGAGTATATGGTTTCTGCAGACAACATATTAATATGGATTATCAGTTGTCTTCCTTTTGGGTATCACATTAAAGATATTCTCATGTAAGCAACATACAAAGGATATGTTTTCTAAAAGTACACCTAAAATTTTAATTTATATGTATATATTTTAATTAATTTATTCAATACATTTCATGAAAAGAGGTCACCTAGAAAGTCTTCTACAAGACCCTTCTTTGGTTGCTAGTATAATAATTTGGTGGAAGTTACTAAAGAGCTCTGGGTACATATTTTTATAGATGCTTTTATAGAGGAATAATGCCAATGGCATACTGGCCATCTGCTGTCCAGATTTAAGAAGTGAATTGTCATTCCTCAACCCCAAGGAAATATCACTCTTTTCCTGATATATCCTTCATGGGTAAATGCTCTTGAAAACTTAACCCCCAAAGGTACAAATCAGTTTTTACAGTGACAATATTCAAACTCCTTTAAAACATGCAGTTGACAATACCACGCCAGAGAAAGTGGTTTGTGTGTCTTTTTCACACTCCTGAAAACTGCTATTGAAACAAAATCTTTACAGATGGAAGAAAATAAAAGGGCAGTTTTATAAAACATTGGTTAAAACATTCAGCAGTTCCTAAACTCAAAATATGAACTGTGCAAAAGTGCCCTACTATCACAGCAATCACTCTCATTTATGAGAAAAATGGCACAAAGCTGTCATAACTTGTAAAAAAAATAAGTTATAAAAAATTATCACAAAGTAATGACACTAGCAATAATGAAGATCTAAGCTCCAGAAGTGGTTTATTATCTTTCTGGGAAAGTGAATGGGCACAGAGTAATAAACTAATTCTAAGTAGGAATCTTTTTATGGAAAGCTTTTGCCTCATGTTAGCACAATAAGGTGTTGCCTCAGTTGCTGATGTGACACAACCAGGAACGAGAGCTGCATCAGAAGGCCATTCACAAAGGGAAATATATAATTCTTCCTGGTAGTCTTGTGGTGGAGAAGCTGACTCTAAAATGCCAGCAGTACAGCTCTTCAGAGAAAGCAGATTATGCCTTCATTAATTTTTCTGGGGCATTTTCTATAGTAAATTTATTTTGCATTTTGTTATTGTCTTATTACTACCCATGTAATCCAGTTGTAGTGTTCATTAGCGACACCTCCAATATTTAAACTATTTGTTTTTCTTTAAGAAATCCTCATCTTCTCATGTTTGTCTTAGACCAAGGCTATACAGGTCACTGGTGGCTTGATCCAAACCATCTACAAAATCTTTTAGACCTTTGACTACCTTTTTAAGACAGTGTGTATCTTCACTTGACCTTTACTAGGACAAGGCTGCATAATCTACCTTTACTTTTGAAATAAACATTTCTCTAGAGCTTTTCTCTTTCTTCGGGGAAATATTCCCCTGACAGACTTGAGAGATAAATTGTCTAAATGAACTTTTTAATAATTTTTTACACAGTATCTAATTGTGGACTAGCCTAGCAGGCAGCCCCAGCAGGTGCATTTCTAACAAAATAATTTCACTGCATTTTCTATATAATTGAATTGACTAAGTTCTGCTGCATCATGATGTTTTCTCTCATTATAATGACAGCTGTGATATATTGCAAGTTAGTTGCTTGAGTAGAAGAAAAAAGTAAGAAGAAAAAATATACATTTTAACCATGATTCTTCAAACCAAGCATCTGAGGGAGAGAAAAATCAAGCAACAAATCAATTAACCCTAAAATACATGGCAAATAATCTGGAATGTTAAATATTTTTGTTCCAGAAGTACCTAGACTGTTTTTGGAACATTCACCACTTTAGGAGCAAAAAAAATTCTTTTAACATTATTATGTGTACTCAAAATATTATTCTTTGCATTAGAAAAAAAAAAAATAATACCTTAAAGAAACTCATGGTGTTCTTCAGTGTTCTAGCAGTCAAACTAGCTCTGAAGTTCTGCCTGGTAGTTTTTCTTTCACTTTTATCACTAGGAACACCCCTTTCAAAATGTTCAGTAAATATAAGCAGAAAATATCATATGAATCATCTGAGTGCCATCCTGTAACTGCAATTTGCAACCATTTAGAAAGTTCCCTAAGAATAACTTACTATTTAAAAAAAGGAGCTTATTTACTAAAAAAAAACCCAAATAAGAAAAAGAGTAAAATTACTCTGCATCTACATCTGTTTCCAAAAAAATTAAAAAGAGTGATTTACAGTCACTGGGAACAATGACTACAGAATTAAAAGTAGTTTTTATACTCTTCTGTACTGAAGTTTGTTCAATTTTCTAGTAACCAGAGATTAACTTTCTCAAGTAGGACTTATTATACTACCATAATTGTGATTTCTTAGTCTGAATATTACTTTGTATTTTTAAGCACACGTGGCATAAAATATAAACAGTTAATAAAATTACTAGGCTATTGAGTAGATAATCACTTTTTCAGTATAAGTTCTCAAAGATTTCACCTGAACTGAGAAATTCTTATTGTTCCAAACACCGTTTTAATGCTTATTAGAAGCATTTATATTATTATCTTATACCCCTTCAAAACATGTCACTTCTGCCAAAAACTTTTAGATACGTGGAAGTACAATTTTTCACTACTCAATGCAGTCCTTTTTGGAAAAATAAAGAATGATGAGGCTAGATACTCAGAGAAAAATTTAGTTGTGGCAGAAAGGCAGGCCCAAACAAGAAAATTGTAAATCAGTAGTGTTCATCTTACGTAAGGCCCTCTGCTACACGTGGCAGAGTATGTAGTACGTGTGCTTCTTTAATAGTCCTTCATTTGAATGACATACCAACCATATGCACTTCTCAGTAGTCAACAGCCTACTTCCAGCTCTCAAGTGTTCCTCTTTGCTTCTAATGTCAGCTAAAGGTTTAGGCATAAGATGGTGGAGGCCAAGAGAAAGCTCTCAGGAAATAAAAGTGCATACTTGTAGAGGGGTTGTTGCCCCAAGGATGAGTCATCAGATTTACTGCTTGTTCACTGCACAGACTGAGTTCCTTTAGAAAAGATGTCAGGAATAGGCGTCGACATTTAAGATATATCAGTGCATTTAGTGGCAAAGCCCATTCCAGGTTGCAGAGTGAAGTAAGCCCTTGACCTCCATTGGCTCAGTCAAAGGTTTATAAACCTGACTTATACCTAGATAAAAACAACAAGTATCTTTTAAGAAGTCAGGACTATCCAGAACCTCCCTTGGAGTTGTCAGACACTGTAGAAGTCTTACAAGAGAACTGTGTACTTCTGGACCAGCAGAAGAAGAATGCATTGAACACCATAATTAAAGCAACTGAACCATGTCAAACTGTTTACAGGCAAGTTGAGCATAACAACTGGTATGACCATTGGATTCCTAGGACCCAATTCAGCTATGTGTGGGCCCTGCTTGATTAGATTGGGACAAAGGAATCAAGGCCCTACATTTAGTTATTTCATTGTAGCTGTCTACAATCTGGAGCTTTACTTGTGGCACAATTTAATTAATTACTTGACCAATCACTGATTTTACTTCCAGGAAACATGAATTCTGCCTACTCTTTCCTAGAATTAATTGAAAAAAAAAAATTGGAATACCATTTCAAGTATTAAGGTATTTCAGGTATTCAAGTATTCAGGTTCCTCAAAAGATAAAGGGAAGTACAATGAAAGAAATATATTGAGAACTGCATTTTCAATGGTTTTAGGAATTCTTTGTTGAAGTAAGCATCCATTTGTTGTTTTCAAGCGTATAAGAAATATTTTCACAGATTTGTGGGGGGACGTTGCCTAGAAATCAGGGCGAACTTCACAGGCCTCATTGTTCATATTTTACAGGCAGTAGAATTTATAAAAGTCACCTATCAGTGCTTATTCTAGCAGAACTTTATTGCACTCATGAAGCAGAAAAATATATTTAAGTGAAAACACAAATATTTAATAAATTTTGGCACTAACCTTAATATGATACCTAGAATTTTCTATAATCTCATAAAATATAGACTAATTCAAAACCTCTATTATTTAATATTGGACAAGTTAATAATGCAGCAGCAAATTAGCTATCAGAATCTGAAGTTTTTCTGCTATGTGCTAGTATTGCTGAATTTTGTGAAAGAAACTATTGCTCTTTCATTTTTGTCCTTGCCAGTAACACTCTTGTTGTCTCTACCTCTAGCTATTACCACAAGGATTCTGGAAATTGATATGGCTCTAAAGGACCTACATATCATGACTTCAGACTGGAAATGGGTTTATGTAAAATTCATGTAAAATGGGCTAGAGTCCAAGAGGGCACGTTCACCTAACCTCTCAGACAATAGGTCTCTGATCTACAACAAAGGTGTCTAACATTTGCTTTTATGTGCTGCATTGGGGAGCTTTTGGATGAGGAAGACAAAGAAGTTGTCATGGAAACAGAAACAACTCTAGCTTTTCCATCTCCCATGGGAACAGTTGCATCATCCAGTGGAACTATCAGAACTTCTGTTCCTTGATTTCAGTTTTGCCCCTTCTGCCTAAGATTTCTGGCTGTGTAATGGCATGGCTTTAACAGAAAGACACCATTTGCCTGTGCAGTCCAGAACTTCAGAACTGTCAAGACATTCATAGGGATGCAAGCTTAAAGCCCTTGGGGAAAGGAAGGAAAAGTTCCAGATATTTCAGTTGTGAAGCTCTATTCCACCACTCAGATACCAACTGTTTGTTGAGAAAATTTTGGCATGTCAGCATACGTTATAACATCTCCTAAAATGCAAATTATGTCATAAAAAATGAGATGCTGAAGAAACTCCCTGAGTGGAGATAGGAACAAGATGATCTATGTGACCCTATCAATGTATCTTAAAAGCTGATGTGCCATTTCTTTTCACATTTTGCCACAGACCAGATGTGCTTTGATATGCAAGATGTTTGAACAGCTAATTCTTATTTAAAAGTGTCATTCTGGCATAATCTGTATAAACATACATTTGGAGTGCACAACATCTTGTCAAATACAATTTTTAAAAAATCGTGTTCAGTAAAATGGTTATGAATGCCTATATGGATTGCATATGATGCAAATACTTCTAGCTTTATTGAAAAAAACACTTTTTTTTTTTTCCCCTTGTCATTTTTGTTATTTCCTCCTTCAGAAAATGAGATTCACCTTCAAATGTACTGAAAATATATTTCCTCCCAATTAATGGTCTTTGGAAAAATACCTATTACATCTAGTTTCTTTAAAATACTAAGTTTACCCTTCAAAGTCAGAAGTTAATCATGAACATTTTCTTAGAATAGTTTCAGTGTTTAAATTTGAATACAAATTTTAAATTAAAAAGTCTCTCACTGAAGAAAAGGAATGCAGTAATTATTTCGTTTTGTAGAAAAGAAAAACAAAATTATATCTTCACTTCCAAAATATTACTTAGGTGGAATAAATATTTAATATTTTCAGTAAATTTTAGTTAAATAAAGAATTTAAACATTTAAAACCTCAACGATACTATTTTCTTAAAAATTGTTTGTGAGAAATGTTCTATCTACCAATTTTTATTAATACTTGTTCGGTAATTCATTTCAACTTCACTTTATTTTGGTGTTGACACAAAAATTGGACCATCTGCAATGGAATCTTTCAAATGGTTAGGTTACAGACAAAATTTACAAAACAGAGCCTTCCAGCTGCCATGCAATTCCAAACCAGCAGCCTGTAATCACATCTACAGTTATGACAACAGTACAGATCATCAAAACACTAGGAATTACTTTCTCCAAAGCTGAAGTTGATATTGTTTGTATCTGAAGTTGCAATAGGGTAGGCAATGGCATAATGCTCAGTGGTTGGTTGCCTTTTAGCTTTACCAGTTCACCTCACTGAGTGGAAGAATGTGGATGTTCAGAAACATCTTAAGTTTTATAGCCAACATCTTCAGGAGCTTTTCTGAAACGCTGGGTACAGTACAGCTGTACAATCAAGGAAGACCAACCATAACGTTTCCTTTTTAATTAATTAGCTAACATCGGGTATGATAAGCCATTTATGTCTTCGTAACTTTTCTCAGTTATATTCAAAATTTCAGAAAACATAAAAAATTATGTTTCTGTAAGTATAAGCGTAACCAGCAGAAACTAAATTGAGATTTTACTTTTTTTAATCCAAAAGTTCCAATTAATAATAACAGTAAATTATAAAATCTGCGTGATAAGGCACCTAGTAGCTTTTTATTAAATCAGGACAGTTTGTGGAGCTGCACATGTGAAAAAAAAAACAAACCACCTTTGTAATGGTGTGAGAAAGAAGGGGTGATCTTTTTTTAACCATGAATTGATCTCTCTTATTCAGGTCATTGACAGTGGAATTATAAGCGAAGGAGGCATAGCTGAACAGCTTTGTAAGCTAAATATTTTCTATAAAGTACAAAAGGCACTGAAAACTGCCGGGTGAACAGAAAATAAATATAAACCAAAGGTAAGAGTATACAATTTAACAATTTATCCTAATAACAAAGCCATACTTTGCTAAGGTATTTAATGCAACAGTGATAATACATAGCACATTTTACACAAATACTAAATGGGAAGTAGTGATGTTTTGTGTAAGAACAGCTAAGGGTACAGGTAATTTTCTCCACATAATACATGGAGGAATTTTAGATCTTTGTTTCCAAGGACTGCTAAAACTTTGTCTTCTTGTATGATGTTAGATATGTCAGATGAATCATTCTCTAAAACCCTTATTTATGTCTATAGGTTACAAAATAATATACTGAAATTGGTCAGCCGGTTTTTAGTTCTGTCAAGGCACTGAAAGCTATGTACCCTTTTCAAGGGTTTTTTCTACACAAAATATAATGCACCTAATCAGTTTTGGGTGACTTCTATATTTAATAAAGAAGCAGTTATGTGTGGCACACAATGGTTAACAGCAACATCTTGATTCATTAGGAATCACACAGAATTGCTGACTTTCAGAGAAGCATTAAGTTATATTATCTTTCATGAAATATTTGATAAAAGCTCTACCATAGATATTTTATTATTAATGTAGTCACTGTTTAAAATAATTTTTTAGGATGTAGTTATTACTATGTGCCAATCATTTATTTTTTTTAATTAATGGGGGAAGGCTATTGTCTTTTAAAACTCACAGACTACTTTTATAAAAAGAATCTTTATATTTTGGATTACCAAGGGCTAATTTATATGAGCTTCATATTCTGCAATTTTTATATTTCATATATTTTTCATGTGATAGGAAAGGAAGCAGGGTAACAGCTGACATACCTCAGTCTAGTGTTTCAGTTCATTAGCTGGAAAAGTTTCCCCAAAAAATGAGAACATTTTTTCCCATGTAGAGAGAAGAAAATACATATTTTTAGTACATACACACATGTGAACACATCCAGTCCGAACCATATATATATGTATATGTAAATATATAGATATAAGGGTGAAGCTAACAACACCAGTAAAAAACATTCTCTTCAGTGACACAACTCTATTTTCTTAAAGGCTCTAGGAACTCCTAGTACAAAATACGAAATGGCTCTGAACTATAAATAAATAAAATAAAAAAGTTGAATCATCTTTGACAGAAAAAAAACATGATAAAGGAAGAGATGTTGAAATTCAGCAGACTCTTTTCTCTCTGAATCTGCTGTTACAGCAATGTAAATTATAGCATTAGCTCACGAAATCTTTCAAGAGCATTCTTTTAAAGGTGATCACTTGAGTTTATTAAGGATATTGCCACTGTTCTCAAAATATGTTTTGCTGCACAAAGTTAAGATTTAAGTAGTTTTTTTCATTGAAACAACTGTGTGTTTTCTGTCATAAACAGTTATGTATTGCTCAACTGCTATGTTGAAAAGTTTATACCTTTCATCTTTGATGCACTTGTATTTCTGAGAAACATGAACTCTATTTTTCGTATGAAGTTTCCAAAGCACTTCCCTGTGGAAGACAGGTAGTACATAAACATAAGATGCTGTATCACAAAACAGAAGAAATCTTCCTTTATTCATATTCTGCTCATATTTCTGGGGGAAATCCTGACTCCTAAAGAAGTTAATGGGAATGCTGCTACTGTGTTTGTTAGATCTGGAATTTGATTCCTCAAATTTGTCTCATCTTCAAGAATCTCAAAGCATTCTTGTCTCTTTTTTTCAGACTCCTACTTTACTTATTGATTACTGTTTTTCCTTTACAAATTGCCCCTTAGGTAGAAAGAAGGCAGTGTATCTGCAAACTCATTTTGTGTTTCCATTAAGACCTAGATCCCAGTGGCACTTGGTAACGTTGCTGCTTGTCTGTTTCACATGTAGCTTTGAGGCTCCTCCCCTTAGTAACTTTCAGCTCTTAGTTACCATTTGAGTTAAAACATTTTTCTTGATTTTATGTCTAAATTGCTCCTTTGGGGAAAGAAATGGCTCTCTCAATTCTGATTAGAAACTTCTCGAGGTGGAAGAGCATTCTCTTTTTTTTTTTTTTT
>VXAY01000971.1:324645-395932 GCA_013399855.1 Oxyruncus cristatus | reverse complement strand
TTTTTTTTTTTTTTTTGTGTCGTGTCTTTGAAAATGCTTAATCTGAGCAACTGTAGCCATATTACCTTGTAAATATTTTTGTGATAGCTCTCTGTAGCATGCATGGACAGAAACAGGTTTTGCTAGAGTCCAATTCATTCTTCAGTAGATGTCTAAATGGGTTTCAAGAGTTAAGGAGATTGTACCAGACTGGGTAAAGGCAAGAAATGTTAGCACACACCAAATGGTAGAGAGAGGAAGTCCTGTTACTTTAGAGCTCCTGTAGCAGTTACTTGCGGATCTGTAGCTTACTCTGAAGCAAAGTCTTAACTATGCTTGTGTAAATATGAAGAAGATCCTAAAAATATCTGGAGTATGTCACATATACTAACATGGTAACATTACCTATCACTTTATAGGTAGGCACACGGCAAAACTCAGGTAGAGCCCACTTCTCTTTTGTATCCTTACCCTTTACTATAGCTAAATATATTATGAATTTTCAAGTTTCATATTACATTTCAGCTAAGCTGTTGGTGTCTAATTTCATGTTATAAAAAAAATGATAAAGATCCTGGAGATATCAGACCTGACAATTTTATTTATATATCTGGAAATTTGGAAAAGCATATGAGTGACAGGGTCTGATGGATCCTTAACACTGGAAAGAAAACCATTTGTGTTCCTCAGTCACCAGACACGCGCTGAATGCCTGGCTTTGGTAGTCGGGTATTGTGAAGCTGAATTGACAATGAATTCTAATGTGAGATATTTTTTAAGGAACATGTGTTGAACGGTATAGGTAATGAACTTTCAGCTCCAAAGAACATGAACCACTTCAATCTCTTCAGTACAGATGACATTACTTCAGTTGTAAAATGAAGAACAAATCTCTTTTTAATTTCTTGCAGCCCGTGAATTCTATCTGCATTATTGATATTTGCCCTTTTGCTTTTAAAGCAAGTACTCCCAATAAGCATTCAAGTTGCTATAATAAAATCCGTATTAAAAGAAGTAATAAAAAAACTGACTTAGATAAAATGCCCATTGAAAGGAGATGCTGGATAAAGTATATGCTTCATATCCTTCCTCCCATTATGTGCTTTATTACATTTTGCAATATCAATAACCTAATAATATATGAGTAAATCACACCCTTCCGTGTACTATTCAACTAGATAAATAAAAAAACCTTGAATTTTCTTTCAAAAAATTGTAAACCAGATCTGTGACTGCTATAAAGAAATTATCAGAATAATTTTTATAATATATGTGTATTAAAAGCACAGCCAAAATTTGAAGGATGAGTTGTTTCTAAATTCTACCCATTACCCGTTTATTTTCACCCTTTTTTTCACTGCCATTTTTCCCCTTCTAATAATTCCATAATATTCAATATTTTCATACTAAATATATCACCCCTAAGAAATAATAGTCTTTTAGTTCTAAATTCTTTAACATAGTCTTTGATTCAGTTTATCTGCCCACTCTCACCTCAGGTCATCTCAGGTCACTGCTGCCCACCTACCCAGTTGGTCTACCCTGACTGTGAGGTACTTCAAAAGCCTTACCCACCTTAACAGCTGTGCATACATTGCTAGATGAAACATGGACATACATGGTCCATTTTCTAAGTCCAAGACCATATAAATGGCCTAACAATAATGGCCATGTCTTACACGTGATCCTACCTGTTCTGTATGTCTCCATCAGATTTATCATATAATATAACTTCCTGCCTTTTTTTTTCTTTTTTTTTTTTTTTTTTTTTTTTTTTTTTTTTTTTTTTTTTAATGGACACAATACTGAAGCCTGTGAGCACAGCTTTCTGATAGCATGAAACTGAGGATTTGGGTGAATGCTTGCAGGGACAGTTCAAGGCGCAAAACTCAGAGCAATAACATTGAGCCCCAAGAGATAAACTTGCCTCCACTGTCCACTGCTCACACTGCCCAAGGGAGGACCAGCACAGACCCTGCCCACCCTGAGACTGAATGGGGTGCCGGGGGGAAATGATGATTGCTTGTTTCCCAGGTAATTTTTAGAAACATAGATATATTCTCTGAATTCATATAATTTCAGAGCTTTTATTTGTGTTTAGGAAGAATAACTCGAGGTTCTGTCTTTTAAGATGTGCCAGTTACAAAATAAAATATCCGTCCTGCAGAAGGGGAAGGGACAACTATTCAAAACAAATAGGAAGACTCTCAGGAACTGTCAGCTTTTCCACTGCTTTGCACCTTCTCTGAAAGCAGATGGTTCTAAAACAAGCCCAAAATCTGCCTATAAGATAAGGGCCTAACTCATATTTCCATTCAGGCAAAATACAATTTGGTCAGCTTTATAAATCACAAGAAAACACACTCTTTTCATCTCACCACTTAAAAAATCATTAAAGCACTTTTAGATACAAATTAAGAAAAAGTAGTGAAAGATATAAATAGCCCAATTTAAACTTTAGATCCCATAAAATGTTGAACCTCTGAACTCTTAAATTATTAGAATATCTCAAGGTTCATCCATCATTGCTAACATACCAAAAATATTGAGCTGTCACTTCCATACCTCAAGCCAATTCACCTCTACTACAAAATTTTAAAAAAAATTAGTACAAAATTTTTTATGCTGGCCTCTATGTGGTTTAATCACAACAACTCTCATGGATATACTTTTTTTTTTTCAAGTAAATGGAGATAAAACAGATTGATGTTCAATCATAAGTCACCTGAATATTTCTAGGAAGCATCATGGTTACTAAATTTTTATTTTCAAGAACGGACATTAGTGGTGGTGCAGTTCTATTAAGGTCTACAAAGCATATACATAAGTCTTTAAACACAGATTACAATCCTGAATTTGAACTGGTCTGCCTTATTCCTCTGGCATGCTCCTATGTGCCTAAATATCCACTAGCTCTGGCAGCAAATCAGCCTGCAGAACTGGAACTGAAAATGCTATGAAATCATAATACTGAAGACATCTTAATGCTGGCCATATGCACAATCCTGTATGCAAGCTTTGTTAGTTCTTAAAACTATCACCATATCACAGGTGGGCAGAAATATGTACCAAGACTTTTGTAACATTTAGTCTCAGCAGCCTCCTTTTTTTTTTTGGCTTTTGCTTATCCAGCTTCTGTTTTCCAGTGTTCAAGTCCTAATACATCTCACTAATTTAACTGAAATGTGCAAAAAGATTTAGTGTGATGGAAAATAAATTCTTCTCATTTCAACTTGCACAGCATATCTGTTTTATTAACACGTAAGTGGTTATTGGAAGATATATGGTCATCATTTATTCAGGAACATATAAATGTATGTGAATCATGGAGGGAGGAAGGGAAATAGTTCCCATTTCCACATTTTCAATTAGATAATACTTTATCAGATTTTATAAATCTAAGCTGCTCCATGTATTATCTCTTCTCAACTGTTCATATTTTCCTGGAATTAAGTTTTTATTTATATATGAACCTCACAGCAAGTTTTGCTAACTTACAAAAATATACCTTCATAAACTGAACTAGTCACACTTTTATTTGCTTTTATTAGTTTGCTGCATCAATATAGAGCAGATTGTTTTTGAAAGGTACAGTTTCATACCACCAAAGAAGCTCCAGAGAAGAATATATAATTTAAAAACTAAAGTCCATTTCATAAGGAGCTATTTTTTAAATGAAGTTTGATTATATATGTCCAACTGCAACATCAAAACTGCAATCTAAAAAATTATGGGGACCCATATTTTTAACATGTTTTCAAAAAGTAGTATAACTGGAAAGAGATGCAAGCATTACAGTAATAAGCATATTGAAATTATAGTAACAAGCACACTGAACTATCTCCCCTTTAACTGTTTCCTTTTCTGTAGCCCTACACTTTTATTTGCAATATTTTAAACATTGAGCTCAAGTTCCTTATATCCTGGAAGTTGGAGAAAATTACTCAATACAGTATCAAAATACATTAAAGTATTTGCATTTGAAATGGATATTTCTAACAACTAGATTAGATTTTCAATGATCTCACTGGCATGTATCTATTCAGAATGTAAAAATTCATAAAATGAAGAACAGCTTCAGTGGTGTTTGGATTCATAAACATTCTAATCTCTTTCTCACAAGTAAATAGGGATAAATATAAACTGTTAATGTAATTTAGGATTCTGAATTGCTGATTTCAATTTATTTTGCAGTACACAGGGTAACATTTTCTTTATTATTTTTGTTTCTTTTGTTTCTATTTTGGTTAATAACCACAAAGTCATTCAAATTTGGATGAGGAAGATATGATGCACCTTAATATCATTTCTCATAATACCTTATTGTTTATATAAATTTCTAAGTTGCTAAAAAAATCATTGAAAAGATATGCTTTTTTATTTTTTTAAGTAATTGTAATATTATAGTACAGGAATTAGAGCTCAGGAATAATTCTTTGTTATGCTGGCTGCATAGATAGAGAAGTGCCATGAAAAATCACAAGTAAGAAGTTTTAAAGATTCTCAATGCATATGAATTAAACAGAAGTAAGACAATTTAACAGAGTATTCAGTAAAACATCCTTACTGAAAAGGAATATTCACATCATATCATTATCACAGAGAATAAACTATACACCAGACACTGAAAATTTTATTGTTGCCATTTAATGAAAAGATAAGAATTAGTGTACCAAATCTTCTTTAATTAAGATGAATTAATTTAAAGATCAATGATGAAAATGAATGTAATAAACTTGAAATGTAGTGGAAAATAGCTTTTTCTAATCAGAGATTTTATAAATTAGCATTTTCTGAACATTTAACAGAAGAGTGTTTAGGGAGCTTAAACATGTATATGTAACACTAAACAAAATGCTGATCTTAGTTTAGAAGACAAAACCCTATTTTTTAGCTTCTGAAATTAGGTGTTAGGCATTACACCATGTTCAGAATTAGTGAAAATACAAATAATTCAAAATTTCTGTGTGGAAAAATATAACTCTTTTACTAAGCCTCTAGAAGTAATATCAAGAAGAGCAAGTAACTATACAATAAATGAGTGCTAATAAAAAACACAACATAAAAATGGCACATTTAGACTTTACAAAGCTACGAAATCCGAATATCTCTAGAAGTATCCCACGTGCTCAAAAAATGTAGGTTTATGCTCAGTGGTAGTTTGAACAGCTGCCCCTCACTCTTGTCTACTTAACTGAGTGAAGTGCCCTGTGTTCACCTGGAAAAGCAGTTTGTGTGACTGGATAGGAGAAACATTTGTTTGTATGGTTGTCATTTCAGACAAGTCAGTTTCCAAATCTCAATTTCTGCACAGCTGCACAGATGCCCCTGCCAGCACAGAACTGATGCAGGGACAGGAAGAGGTAGCTGAGGTGGGACAGATGCACAGGATGAAAGAGGCACTAAAAAAATTAAATAACGAGCCACAGCTGGAATCACCTGAAAGCCCCACCAAACATTGCCATAAATTAGGGTTAATTTAGGTATCTGAGTGAGGTACATACAGACGTGTAGTGATAGCTCTCCTGCCCTTTTCTTCCCAAAGTATACATTTAAAAGTAAAAAAAACAATCAAAAATTCTCACTGTTTGCATGAACTAAGAATTCTAGTTCTAAGAAGCATTCCATAGAAATCAAAACAGTGTTTTCAGGTATACCTAACAGCAGAAATTCAAATAAAAAATGGGTTTTTTTCTCATTTGGAAAATTTTTAGAGGTTGCATCTTTTTTTCCTCTCTTTTTTCAGTCTATTGAGTCTTGTTTTGCCGTTTCTTTCTAGAAAGTAGCAAAAAAGAACAGAGTAATATTTTTCTCATGCTGCAATGTTCCTTGGGGAAGTAACCATGAACCTTGTAGTTAGCCTCATATCTCGTATTTCTAGTATGAAAGTTTTCTGTGTTTTGCATGGAGATGCTCTGTTACAGAGATGCTGTTTTCTTCATGAAATTTTGAGCTTCTCCTAAGATGCAAACAGTTAAATTGTCATCTTTTTTTCCTGGTTTCTCTACTAATAGAAAAACTTACCTGTATGCCAAGCAACACAATACGTAATTTAGGGATTAAATGTGTATTCCACTAAAACAACAGTAACAATGCCCAATAAACCAGAAACTGAGAGGGAAGGCAGTGAGGTACAAAAGGAATGACATGCTCTTTCCGAATGTCATATGTCCAGTCAGTTTGCATAAGGATTTTGGGAAGCTGGAGTTCCTCTTAATCTCAAACCAGAGACAAAGAAACTTAGGGCAGACTGTGGCTTTCTTTGGACTGTCTTTTTTTGTGTTTCTAGGACAGCCCTTTGGTTCAGATACTCAAATGGCAGATGTAATGCTGTTGCTATATATGTAAAAGTAATGCGGTGTGTAGGGCAAGGGGACTCTTAAGTTACACATAGCAAACGTTTACTATCTTTTTTTTTAAGAAATAAACATTAAGAAACTGCCCTGAAATTCTACGTTATAGAAGCTACGCAGCACAGATTAGTAAGTTTCCACCTTCTGAGCATTTAGACAGGATCCCAGCACATTCAAGCTCATTCAAGCACATAGGACAAAAATTAAGGTTCATCTCTATTATTCCCTAACTTACAGGTGCCTGATTTTGCAAAGCGCAATTAAATATTGTAATTTCTTTTTAATATACAATATAGTGTAATGGAAATAACTGGATCAGAAAGGAGCTAATAACTACATCATTGCAACTTGCTTGCTCCTGGGCATTCTTTGCATGTAAAAGCGGAAATAGTTTAATTTAATTTTTTTTCATTACAGCACCAGGGTCAGCTTGCCCTATTACTGAGTGAATCCCACTATTAATGAAGAATTTAATTGATTAAATAATCGAGCATTAATTTTTTTACTTATCCTGTATTTATAATATGTAAAGACTTTTTTTTTTTTCAGCTCCTTCCGGTAACAGAAGTTTTATTTCATCTCCACTTTACTTCAAACAAAACATGAATTTCTCATGTATCATCAGCAGAGAGAGATTAAAAAAATTCCCAGACTCTGTGAGATCTGAAATAGAATCAACACCAGCAACAGCTGGCCTGGTTCTCTGACAGAAAATGTGATAATCACAAGGCTTCTGGATAGACACTTTTCCAACACAAATGAACCAATAAGCAAAATAAAGTCTTCACTAGACTCACAAGTTCACCACGTTGACCTCACTTTGCTCTCTCAAGTATCTGAATGCCAGACAGGGACTCTCACACCGAGAAGACTCACTTAACTAGTATTAAGATGGACTCCATCTTACCATGGATATTTGATGAAGAAAACTTTCTGTCTTCACCAAGCAGGATAGTACCAAGGTCTGGCTACATATTAGCTTCCACAAATCTGAAACTGCTACTCTGCAAGCACAGTAGGTCCAGTGCTTGTTTTTATATCAGCCACATGTAAAGTAATTAATAACTTCCAAAATAGATCTAATAAAAGACATTATATCTACCCACAAATCTGTCTTTTCTGTGCCTACAAATAATTCACTATTAGTTGTAACAAAACTAAGGTACAGAGGTAAGTTTTCACTGAATTGAGTCTGGATTACAGCACTTAAGTAGGTTGTCTTCTGGGCCTAAAATACTTTGGGGAAAATAGAGAACCTGGACAAGTAATTCAGAAACACTGTGGGCTTTTTTAAATTTTTTTTAATCCAATTTCATCAAGTTACAATTGGGTTAATTTTATGTCTCCCTATGTTTGGAGAAAGGCGGCAGCATCTACCTGAATTCTGGATGTCCTGGGAGAGAAAGTAAGAATATGCAATGATCAATGTGTGGCCTATGCCAGTTATTTCTTTAAAAGATGGGGTACAAGTAATCTATATTAACAAAAACATGTATAAATAAATCAAATGTCTTCAAAAGAACACACGTGACTTATTTTCAATTGACTTAATTTAATGAAAAGTTATTTTAAAGGCCCTATAGCTGAAAAAGAATGAAATGGGAAAATGCATTTCATAGTAAGGAAAACAGGTAAAGCCAGTATTGCAGTGCTTTAGCTTTAGGATGACCTTAAACTTATCTCTTTCAGTTCTGCAGCAAAAAATTCTTTACCAAGCTCTCCTAATTTTGGAGAATGAGAAGGTCAGATTCTGAGCTCCTTTCTAGTAATTTGACACAGGCAGTTATGTGTTTTTCACAATTATTTTTAACATTCTAACTTCCTGTCCTTCCAGTCTTTCTTTTCATTCTGCTGCTTTTTCTTCCTCTGATGACTTCAGATGTTACATATTTGAGGATATAATGTGGTATTTGATTCATGGCTATTGAGGCTTTGACAAGAAAGCCTCTCAAATGACAGACTGAATTATGGGGGTCTAGAAATTCAAGTACTGAAAATGCAAATGGTTACTATTTCTAATCAAGTTTCATGTTTAAGAAAAGCTCACAATCTTCTTCTATGTGGTTAAAATGGACAGATATTAAATTCTATGGGAGCATCTGGGAAAATGTCTCACAATGGAGTAGTGCAATACAGGAATGCATATAGAGGTAAAGTTCTACCCACATTTCTATAGGGACAGATAAATATGAGGTACAGTCCACAAGGTGTTCTTGAAGGAAATCACTGTAGTTATTTAAAAGTAATTACATACTGTACTGAGGAAAACTAGGAGCAAGGACTCATAGCAGAAAAAAGAAAGTGGATTATCTGGCCTCTGGAACCAAAATGGCAGCTGAATTAAATGAATATTTAACAAATTCGTTTCCTCCAGGAAGCCCACTGCTGAAATAGGTTCATTATCTGAGGATATTTGCCTTTCTATATATTATATGTAGATGTACTGATGTTCTAAAATTGGCAACTTTGCTAGAAAACAGAATTTTGTCCCTGAGAGTTTGGCTTTAAAAAGTAATATATAATATAATCAACAGATTATCTAAAAGATCCTGTATGAGTATCTTGATTTCAAAGGTAGTATGGCTAAACAAATGAGAAATGCCTCTGCAACATTTCGAAATTGGGAGACTGCTCCTTGCCTACCTTGTCAAATGAAACCAGACAAGCATTTAATGAGTAGTAAAAATGAGAAATGCAAGTATAATTATCTTATCTTGTCTCCTGTTCCAGTCTTTTGCTCGAAATCCAACAAGTATTTGCCTAGAACAAAGTTTATAAGTATTTCTACTCAAGTTGCACCATGCCCTGCGTGGAGAATTAGCTTTGCTCCTACATATATATTAAGAGTACACCACCAGGAAACTCGTGATACTGTGTTGAAATTTACTGGTTAGGGACTCAATGCATTTTAAGGGTTTAATATTTCAGATAGGTCTGATCTTGATGGGTTGACAAACAGAATCTGCTGATAATCTACACATGAGCTGCTCCAAATTGTGGATTCTTCACAGACACCTTTAAGGAATAAGTAAGCAAAAAAAAATTCTTTTATCACTGTCTTGGAAATGACTGAAAGTATTATTTTCCTTCAGATTTTCACATAGGAAAAAATAACCTTAATCAGGGAAATAAAATGTTTGCCCAATCAATAAGCAGGTAAGGGCAGTTATTTATAATAGAAATTACCACATAACCTTAAATACCTCTGATTTGCAAAAGTGAAAACTAGGGAGATCTGTAAATAATCAAGGTTAATAAATTGTCTTCCTCCTCTTCACACAACATATTCTGAATTAAGAATACACATTAGAAGTAAAAATTGCTCAGAAAGTTAAAAACAGCAATCATGACTTGTTTGTATAGGATGGATATTTCATTTTGACTAACACCTTCCTCTGCAAATCCTTAAAATTGTTTCCTTGGGATTATGGTGGATTAAATGACTGCTCAAGGTAAGACTGGCAGAATTAGGTCCTAAGAGATTTCCTATGCTATGCTGTGATCCCTGAAGAGTAGGAGCAGGAATCACGCTACTAAAATTGTGAAAGCCAAATGGGATTTATCAGTTAATATATGCTTTAAGAAACATTCCTACATTAACATGAGTAGAGACAAGATGACTTAGAACTACATATTTTACTTGAGTCTAATTCGACACTTTCAACTTGATCCTTGACAAAGCTATTGCTAATTTTATTTTTAAAGGCAAGAAAGTATAATTATTTATATTACTGGAATATATTAAAATTATCAATTCGTACAATAAACCCATTTACAGATGTGTTGGGTTTCTTTCATTACTTGTTTTCATTTGGGTTTTTTTGGGGAAAGTTGTTGTTGGGATGGAGGGAGAGATGGGAGAATACAAAACCATGGCCCACTTGATGGGAAAAGGTAGGAACTGAGAAACTATTCTGTGATTTATTTCATGAAAGCAAAATATAACTCCTCACTGTACACTGAAAATGAGACATTTGAGACACTGAATGAAATGAATTTTTTTAATACAGCACATCAATAAAGAAATACCAAATGCAATAACTTGATATCCCATCCACTGTAAATATTATATTTTTATCTTATCTGCTTCTGCAATGCACAATTTCTTACAGAAATGTTGCCCTATTAAAAAACTATTCAAAATGCTTTCTGTAAGACTTTTTCAGGAAAACAAATAAAGCAAAACAAAGAGCTTTGAAACTATAAATACTCTACAAAATTGTCTGTGATCCTGTTTCATCCATATTTTTTCATGATTATAATTAAAAGACACAAAAAGGTATGCCTTGCAACCAGAGATATCTGGCAATGGCCATTTATAAACCTAGGTGACCTAAAATTCCCCGATTCTCATTTTCTCCCATTTTTCATTAATGTTACTGCTTTTGTTTTGCTTTGTTTTCGGGTTTTTGTTGTTGCTGTTTAAATTAGCCTATTTGTGTTTGAGACTGTTACAGGTTTCATCTACAATAACATGTAATCCATAATCCATAACAGGATACTAAACAACACTCAAATGTGACATGGTATTGAATGGCAGTATTTCTGGAACCACTTTGTCACTTAGTTCTGTGAAGTGACTGAAGAAGTGAAATCTGTGCCTGTGAAGAGAAAAGAGACTGGTATGTTTAGGTGCAGATGTTTTTTCAATAAATACTATGAAGATGAAGAAGCAAGAAGTTGCCTGGATATGAAAAGTTAACCTCAAATCATTTTTGCTTTTACTTCAGCTTCCTTAATACACCTTGTCCCAGCTTGCTTTGAAAAAAAAAAAAGTCACAATATTTATATTTAACTGAAGGTGATTTGTATAATACAAACATAGAACACAATGTATGAAGTCATTTCTGCTTGCACAAGAAGAAAGTATTCAGAAAAGCCTAAGAGTTAGTGCATCATTTAGCTAGTAATATAGGTAAAATATTGCCTATAATCACAAGTGTATGGCACCTGGTATGTGTTCAGGACCACTGTTACTGAATGCAAATCAGTCATTATCATAAAAACACAACCTTGAGTTTGCAAGTTCCTCATCTGCAGGGACAAACTAGGGTTTCAAACATACAAAGCAATTTTTTTTTCAAAATGCAAATTGGATTCTCACACCTGCTCGGATCTCTGACCTTCTTTACAGACCTATTTGTTTCTTTTTATAGCCTTTGCACATATTTATTTTATTCTCACTGCTCATCATTTATATTCTTTCCCTAGGTCTCTGTCTCTGATGTTCATTTTTCTCTGCTTGTTTATCTTGTTTGTTTATTTTTGCATCTCCTGTCTAAGAGTTCTGCCATCCCATGTAGCTTCTACTGATTGTGTTTCCTATTTTTGGTTAAGCATTGCTTGAGGCAAGTGAGATGTCGTGTGGCTATGAGAGATATCAGAGGTATTTAGCCAGGTCCCAGGCTACCGTAAGTTCTTTCCCCAGGCAGCCCTGTTTCCAGGAGTCTTTCCACCTTCTCCTGCATCTCCAAGACATGTGATTCTCTCATCCTCTCCTTAGGATCCACTTCATTACAAAAGCCTACTCTTCTTCTCACAAACCTGCCTAATAGATGATACGGACGTTTTTCGGTTCAGCTTCCCATTACAGACTTGCTCAAATGGGGCAGACACAGTTCAAGCTGTTCTATGGGGCAGACACAGAGGCAAGTCTTGGTTCAAGCTGTTCTACTCAAGGAAATGAGAAGGATAAATAGGCTGAATCAAAGACCTGGTGAAAGGATTTATGAAAGCCATACAAGGCTGAGAATCTGTGATAATAGTAGCGTCAACCATTCACCAATCCTCCCATATGTTTAGCTGCTTATGCAGAAAGTGTATGACTTTTTGGACTAGAAGCACTTTGACCTCCTTCCCTTGGAGAAAGCCAACAAAATAGGCACAGTATTATTGCTACTTTAATCTAGATCCACCCTGTCCATATAAGCATGATGCCTAAACATATGGTGGCCCTAACTGCATCAGTAAAAGTTTGCCACATCAGTAAAAGAAGTGGGTGTTTTTAAGGTTAATTAGTCCATTTCCAAGGTGACAATACAAAGAAAAAGAGCTGACACTTATGCCACTGATGTGTATGTGTTTGCCCAGAAAAAAGCTGATAGTCTTTCTGAAATCTTTTATTATGCTTTTTCTGTTGCAATTAAGGTAAGCAAATTATAACTAAAATAGTTTTGCATAGGCTAATGAACTACAAAGAAGTTCAAAGTGGCCTAAATTGTACTTCAACTATTTCAGTAACAAAATTAAAATCCTAGCAAGGGGAAGGATGAGTAAAGACAAAAGATATCTTTGGAGAAATTATGCAGAAATTGGTGGGGGAAAGTCAATTTTAAAACATTTGAGAAGAGTGACTAACCAGATGTGAATCGCCGATACGTTATATGTACGTTTTTCTGCATACCTATGTCTGATAGTCATTGTCTGTTGGACTGTACTTTGAAATATGTAAAGAGAAACAATAAGGAAGTATTGCTGACAGGAATGCTTTGTATTAGTCCTGTGATTGATCATATAAATCATGACAAGCTCAAATCATCTGCCAGGAAAGATGTTTCCCAGACTTAATGGTTTCAGGAATAGAGACATGGAAAAAAATAAAAGAAATTAGTTCTGGTTTTACTTCCAAGACTGTTTAATAGGGTATCCAAAATATCCCACTCAGCATCAAGCAGTTTTGACTCTTTATGGATCATTTCCCTTCATTTTCCTTTCCTTCCCCAGCTCAAACACCTTACTGAGCACACAGTTCTCTCCAGAATGATTCTGGTAATGTTCTCATTTTTCTTTCCGTTCTAATTTTAGTTTAATTTTCCTTTACAATACTTATTTAGAATCAGTACAATTTGATTAATAAAATAATGTGCCTTCCAGAAACCACAGCAAAACCAGAAAAATATGCGTGTGAGAAAATCGATCGGAGTAGTTAGGACAAAGCTAACTACTGGCAGCAACTACTGAAACAACTGGCTATGTATAATTAGTATGTAACACATTCTAGAACCCAAGCAGGTTATTAATTCTACAACTTAATGAAGTAACTAATATAACTCTGAAGTGCTATGCATGAGTAGCAGCGGGATAGGATAGCCTTTTGTTTCAGGCATTGAGAATACAACCCACTGTTTCTCAGTTAGGTAGCTTCACCCTTGACCAAATTATAATATCAGTCAAGTTTTGATAATATTTCATCCAAGATACTGTAAATAGATCTCATCTAAAAATAGCATTACATACCAAGACAACACGTCTAAAGTTAGTCAAGTTAATATCTGTAAGTCTTTATTCTCATGTCCCATAAAGGCAAGAACTATAGACATATATGTTGTGGTTTTCTTACCAAGCAAGCAGATGAAAAGAATTCAAAAAATTCTGATTATATAATATAACAATTTACTTATGGTCAAAACATACAAGAAGGTTTATGATTAAGAGAAATAATTCTCAGGAAACAATATAAGCAAGGTCATAATTTAAACAAAGGTGTTGCTGCAGTTTACAAGAGCACTCCTACTCTTGGCCCACACTCCTTGGTCTGCTACCTTTAAAAATGTCTTAGGAATTCCTTTGAAGTACTTTCATGATGAATTACTATGAAATTGTTCACATTGCTGTATTTCGTGTTGAATCAGCAGTTTTACTGTAACCCTCGGTTTCACAGGTTCATAACTGTATGATAAACATGTTCTTCAGACTGAAGCCTGGCATAGAAAAAAGAAACATGAAAACATAATAAAAAAAGTAATTCAATTATCAAAAAAAACCAAGTATGGTAGTCTAAAAATTAGTTTGCTCTGAAAACTAATAAATACATTAAGCTTTAGTGTGCCTTTTTATGGTTGTCCTGTTTTGTAATGAAAATAGGTTTATAATGACAGACTGATGTTATTTCAAAATTTTCAGAAGTATTTTAAATTATCCATAGTCTTCTAGAAACGTCCAAAACGTTGTGTCAGCAAATAATCTGCAGTGACTTTTAGCCTTTTAAAAAATGCCCATGTGTACAAAGAGTATTTTGTCAAGGTTGACCATAACACCCTTAAGTTCTCTACTATATAATTTGTTCAATTAACCATTAAAAAGATTAAAAAATAATAATAACAGTAAGTAACGACAGAGATAAAGATGTAATGTTTTACAGAAGGAATAATGGCTTTTCAGAATTAATACTATTGTTTTGCCATTTTGATCCTCACATAGCTGCTAAAACTTCATCATATATGGACAATAACTGTACTGTATACATAACACAGATGAGAACTCAACATAAATAAAGTCAATAATTACCTTATAAGGAGTCAAATAAAGCCTTGAACACTCAGTGAGTCCAAGGTATGGATACTTTGATTACACTAGAACCCTTCCATTGGGCAGGAGGGAAGATAATGAGTCTGGTCTTACTCCATACTCTTTTTCTTTTGCAAAGTACACAATTTGTCAAAGCAAAATGCACAGTAACTTCTCTGCTGTGATCAGTCACACTGGGAAGCTTCTTTCAGGGGTGCACCTCTGTCCTCCTGTTAAATTGAAAGACTAGTGAGTCTGTGTTTTTTATTTAAATATGTGCTAACACAGACCTGTGCCTGCTGCATGACTTCCTATAAAGCTTCATGCTTTTTTTGACCACAGTTCGAAGTTCCATGTTTTGTATGGAGGACACTGATTTCTGTTGAGATGCCATATCACAATACACTAGTCATTGCTTCCTCAGCTAGGTTTACATTGCACTGTCCCCAAACAAATATGGGACTTCACAATTATAAACTGGCTCCTTTTAAT
Source organism: Oxyruncus cristatus (assembly GCA_013399855.1). Lineage (NCBI taxonomy): Eukaryota > Metazoa > Chordata > Aves > Passeriformes > Cotingidae > Oxyruncus > Oxyruncus cristatus. The sequence continues at coordinate 380,822 of VXAY01000971.1, read as the reverse complement.
TTATTTATTCATTTTATAAGAGTAAAGAATACTTTAAACTTCACAAATGTTGAAGGAGGGACATTGCTTAGAGTAATTCTTATTTTCAGGCTACTTTAGAAGTTTTCCATTTGAATTATTTCATTAAACTCAGTGTTCAAAAATCATCCAAAAGAAAGGTCACAAGACTTACTTTCTTCTACCAATACACACAAAAAAAGAAGTTGCAAAATACGAAGTAAAAGGACACAAGTGGATGTCATTTCCTTAGCTACTAATAACATTAGATTTATAAGACTGAGAAAGCAAAAGGCAATTTAATTTTCATCATTTCTTTTGTACATTGCCAAAGGTCAGTCTCCTCACAGCACAGTATCTACCTGCACCTGATAGTATGTAAATCAGCTCACAAACAACTCCACAAAAGAAACAAAGAAAAACAGCATTTAAAAAACTAAAAAGAACTTAATGAGACAATTTATAAGTGATAGGACAGATGCACCTTTGTGAAGGAGCGATACGAAGGAACCAGCAGAGCTATGTGTTTAGTACTAATCAAATAAGGGAAATTGCCAAATTTTACATCTCAGGAGAGTTTCTACAGTAAAAGAGTGATCTTCTACAGCAAAAGAACTCTTCCTTTTTCCCACAACAGCTGGAAGTGTCCAGACAGTTTAGAAATACTGGATTAATGATCACTAATTTACCATGGACTGTCTTCTCTGATTACAACAAATGTATTTGAGGCTGAAAGATATCTTACTGCTATCTGGCTAGTTATCATTAATAGTGTTACAGTATGTGGAGGATACTAAATTAATACAAAGAAAATAGTTGACTTTTTGGTTAGTGCTTCATTACCCTGAAGAGAGCAACTAAAATCTATTATAGCAACCAGTCAATGTGTGTTGTGCCTCAGATCATTGTTCAGAAGAGACAAGCTACTCTGACTTAAAATATTCCTTTCTCTACTGAAGACTTACGGCAGTCACTAAAAGCACCAGGAAAGATGACAGCACTACAAGAAAAGTTGTGAGAGCTCTTGGTAGCAGGTGCACTTGGCTACAAAATGGAAAGAATGAACATAGAGAGACCAATATTGCTGGAGTGCAAGGCACAAGCACGTTAAAGTTGTTTATAACATCATTGTAAAGCATAGCTGGCAGAATGAGAGGCACCAGGACAGAGATAATCCTAATATAAGAACACAGGATAATGCATTGCACTAAGCAGATGAAAAGCTAAAAGTCTTGTGCTCCATATTGTTTGTTCACTTTGCTACAGAGCACTAATGCTTCTAGTAGTAATTATATCTACTATAGGCCACTATTCGAAAGGATGGGCATTTCAATCTAGTTAAACAGACCTTTAGATTAGAATCATAGATTCATAGAATATCCTGAGTTGGAAGAGACCCACAAGAATCACTGAAGTCCAACTCCTGGCCGTGCACAGGACCATCTCAAGAATCATACCATGTGCCTGAGAGCATTGTCCAAACACCTCCTGAACTGTGTCAGGCTTGGTGCTGCGATCATTTTACTGGGGAGCCTGTTCCAATACCCAATCACCTTCTGGGTGAAGAATCTTTTTCTAATATCTAACATAAATCTTCCCTGACACAACTTTGGGTCCTGACACTGGTCACCAAAGAGAACAGTGTCTGTCCCTTCACTTCACCTTGTGAGGATGCTGTAGCTACAAGGTCTCCCCTCAGTCTACTCCAGGCTGAACAAACCAGATGACCTCAGCTTTTCCACTCCAGACCCGTCACCATCTTCTTAGCTCTACTTTGGACATTCTCTAATAGCTTAATATCTTTCTTACGTTGGGGTGTCCAAAACTGCACACAATATTCAAGATGAGGATGCACCAGAACAAAGCAGAGTGGGACAACCCCCTCCCTCAACTGGCTGGCAATGCTTTGTCTGATGGCCCCCGGGACACAGTTGGTCCTCCTGGCTGCCAGGGCACTGCTGACTCAGATTCAACTTGCCACTGACCAGGACCCCCAGGTCCCTTTCCGTGTCGCTGCTTTCCAGCATCTCATTCCCCAGTCTGTATGTACATCCAGGGTTGCCTTTTCCCAGGTGTAGAATTTGGCACTCTCCCTTGTTGAACTTCCTATGGTTGGTGATTGCCCAGTCCTCGAATTTGTTGAGGTCTCTCTGCGGAGCCTCCCTGCCTTTGAGGAAGTCAACAGCTCCTCCCAGTTTTGTGTCATCTGTAAACTTATTTAGTATACCTTTGTGTCCTGTGTCCAAGCCATTTATGAAGATGTTGAAGAGCACAGGGCCTAAGATGGAGCCCTGTGGAACCCCACTAGTGACAGGTCACCAGTCTGATGTCACCCACTCACTATTACCCTTTGCACCCAACCCATGAGCCAATTGCTCAACCACCGCATGATGTGTTTATCCAGCTGTGTGCTGGACATTTTGTCTTCAAGGATCCTGCGAGAGACAGTATTGAAAGCTTTACTGAAATCCAAAAAGATTACATCAGCTGGCTTCCCTTGATCAACTAGATGGGCTACCTTGTAATAAAAGGTAATTAGGTTTAACAGTCAGGACTTTCCCCTCATGAAGCCATAATGACTAGAAAGTGTTCAGCACAAACAAGTTTCCCAGCTTCATTGTTGTCTAGAGTTAAAAATGGCAGTGCTTCCCTTCACAATAGGCAAAGCAAGCCATAATCTCCACTCCTTGTAAGTTCATCACATAAAAATAAGTAAGCTTCCATGGGTTGAAGGTCACTGAAGTGGCTCTGATCCATAACAATGCTATAGACTTGTTCAGAAGAAATGAAGGCCTTCATGCCTTTAGTCAGCTGATAGGATCATTGAGAAATTCTGTGACCAGTCACAACATGGAGGACCTCTGTTAAACGCTTGAGTGTTAAAAGAGAACAGAAACAGAACAAGTCTTAATCCCAAGACTTAGACTAGGAAAAATATTTGGTTCATGAAAGAGTAAATTGCATCTATCCAGAAGACGCTGCAGCAAACCTTTGCCAATATTATAAAAATAAAGCTTCTATCCAAACTCCCCACTCTGATTCTAAACAAAGGGTCCAATTGCTGGTTACAGAGCAAAAGCTAAAGGTATCTGACTACAGTGTAACTGGTACCTAGAAATGTTCTTTGGCTCCTAATCTCATAGCATGAGATTTTGCTTTTAAATAGATATTTCAATAGCAAAGGAATTTCAAAATTGAAAAATAACATATTGCTGGTTTGCAAAACTTAATGCAAAAAATTTTGAGATGCTATAAGTACATCATGTCTATGTAACTAGGCAAACAATTTCAGCAGAGGCTAAAGTCTGCATTCAACAAAAAGTTAAAAAATTACATGAAATTAAATTAAATACTGTGGGAAAATATACACACTTTAGGAGGTTATTTATTTCATAGTACAATTAATTTATGTTATTCACAGAAGGCATGTTTCCTTTCATTGTCTCTATTGGGTATCCAACTCTTAAGTATGAGACAGATGTTTTCTTTGAGCAACTAGCTAATAGTTTGCAGGTAATTGACTAGTCAAATCTGTAGGAGTCCCTCAGAGGTTGTAAAACATTCTTCAACATTTGTAATATTAATGACAAGTTTATCCTTGCAAAGAAACAAAGACTGCTTAAGTTAGAAATTTCTTTTTCAATCAATTACATGAATACTTTGAGTTCTGAGCAGGCACTGGCATTGTCCACAGTGAAAAATGGAACAGACTAAATTTGATTTATTAGGTTCTTGTAATAATTGTTCTTACTGGAACGGACGGAATGCATGCATGTTTAGACTGTGAAACTAGAAATGAAAAATTATACCAAAAGTATGAGAAAATGACATGCAGCCATTATTATACTATATGAAACAGTCTCGAGATACTAATAATTTTTTGTCTGTTTACTTATGCTCTTGGAATTTTCCTCATGAATGTACTAGAGATTTAGCTCTCCAGTGTTCCTAAGACATTTACATAAACAGTGAGTTTTCAAAGGACTTGTCAGATGTTAGTAATGAAAACTTGGCAAGCATGCCCACTATCAGAGTTTGGTAAAGTAAATACAAACATAGTTGTTCTTTAAAAAAGGAAGATTGAAATGTTATGTGCATAGTTATATGATGCACTGCATGTAAGATCTTAGAGTAATTAGTTTTAAAACACATAGTTTAAGCCAAAAAAGCATAAGTTATAAGCTGTATCATCTTCACTGAACCAGTAGACAGTGCTTCACAATCAAGTAGTTTTCACCAACATCAACTTCATTAATAAAAAAAAAAAGCCAAACCAACCAAAAGCAATAAACAAAAAGCAGTCATATGTATTGCTATTCAGAAGTTCAAATCTCTCAAGTCTGTTCTAAAAATGCATTTCTATGTTACATATGTATAATCTGTTTATCAGTCAAACAACACTTTTGCAGGTTTAAATTTTATTTATTGCTTTTGTTCATCAGAAATTAAAATATATTATTTCCATTGTTCTCAATTATTTTGCTATACAGTACTTGTTAATTTACATAAAAAGTTTTCAGAAAGAAATTAGATTCCTTTCTTGAAAAGTAAACCATATTTATACACATAATTATCTCTGAGGATGTAGTCTATAAAAATCCTAGTTTCCATGCAGAAAACAAAAAATTGATCAATTAGAAATTGAGAGAAGTTTGTTTAAAGTGTCTAATTGTTTTTTGAAAATCAGGTTTATTCTGAAGACTGGATTTTCATGAGAATGTATTTAGATAACCTTCAGTTTTCTGAATCTCTCTCTTGTCATCACAGGAAAGTAGCTATGAAAAAAAAATCATCCAGGTTTTCCTAATTACATAGAGTTTGATGAATAAAACTTTATTTGGAGCTATCCAATTTTCTTGATGGAATGTAAAAGTGAGTATATATTACTCTAGATTTAGGAACTGACTTTTAAAGTGAGATAGAAGCCACTTTACATCACTTATATTCATTGTTTGAACAAGGAAAGAATTAAAAAAAGTCTGTATTTCTATTATACTTGAACTGAAGGTTAATTATACATAAGCTGGCTAATAATAAAATTTGGACCCTGTATTTCAGTTATATATTTGAGGAAAGGATTAATAAAACTGATAAATGAAAAAAAAATCAATTTTCTCTGAGTATAAAAACCTAGGCCTCTTTATAGTGTGATGCATCGTACTTTGGACATTATTTGTTGAACACAAGGAAAAGATCTTTCTCTATATTGTAGGCATTCATTAGGGCATAGGAACTTACTGTGCCATCTCCTATGACTAGGCAGCATTAAATTCTACAGTGATATAACACATGGCCTTTTTTATTTAGTAAGCCAAATAAAACTTGTAAGAAAATTATCTTTTCCCTGTAGCCAGACACATAGTAACAGTAGGTAGGATCTTAAGTCACTCTTTAATATCTCAAGCTTCATTATTAAAACAAAAAAACCCTATATATATATATACAAAAGAACGTGTCGTACTCACGCAAAGCAGGTCAGAATTTTCCTTGTGGGACAAATGACCTTATATATAAATAAATAAAAGAAATGAAATTGGAATGGATTTTAGACATTAAGTGCGTAGCATTTATAACTACTGTGTATAGGTACAATAATCTGTCATTGTATGTGTGGAGGGTTGTCCTCAGCCAACAGTCAAACTCCCTCTAAGCCTCTCATTCACTCCCCTCTCCCACAGGACAGAGATTCAAGGCAATGACAATATATAAAATTGGTTTCATTAAACAATGTCTGGACAAGTCTACATGAGTATCTACCTAGTCAGTAACTGACTTTTTCTTATTTCAGGTTGTAGGCAACCCACTCATTATCAGCAGAAATGGCAGCAATTAAAAACTAGAAAAGCCATTAGTAAGACTTTTATAATACAGTGACAAATACTAAGCTATTCAACAGCCAGAAAACTCTGTTCTAGGAAGGATTTATTTTTATTTTATTCAGAAATATTTCTTCTACATGAAAAGCAGATTTTCAAATATATTCACATTATTTTTGTTTCTTTGAAGTTAATGATGCTTTAAGAGTTTTGTAAATATAATAAAATATGTAACCCGTTTGTTCAAAGACAAGGATTTAGAGAAGAGTCCTGAGAGAGATAAAGCAGTAAACAGAAAACTCTCTGTAACAGAATCTAAGACAATTATGGTACCAGTGATTGAATAACCTATTCATTTACCCTTTTAAAGGATCGAAAGAAAGAAAAGAATTTTACATGCGGAACACTTTTAGATATTAAATGTAGCATATTAAATTAAGATCTTCCCTTTTAGACTGCAAAATCCTTTACAGCAAATGCTTTATCACATTCATATTTAAATTATATGAGTTCATAGCAACCTCAGAAAAATCAGAATTAATATGGGTTTTTTTAATGCTTGCAAAATTCAGGTCATAGTAGGGTTCTCAAGTCTACTAAGTCTACACATCAGTATGGATGTAAACAACAAGCAGTCAATTTTTACAAAACTTCACAATTGAAAATACAAAATTTTGTCACCAACTTCAGCTTGTCATATATATCTAAGTCTGCTATTACACAGACTTTCCTTTTTGATTAGCACCTGTAGTTAATGGAATAGACATTATGCTATACTCCAAGCAAAACAAATACAAAAAAAAAAGGAAAAAGAAGAAAAAACTATAAATGAAAATATTAAAATTTCCCCATTTATGATTTTTCTGTTTCTGGTAGCCAAATAAAAAATACCTATATACTTAAATTTATGTTTATTTATAGATTTTAATGCACTTGTTTTTATAATTTATAACTTAAAATAATTAATTGATTGATTTTCAGTTTTATTCTGATATAGATCTTATGCTCAATTAAAAAAAAAGATTGAGTATATAATAATCTTCAAGTTATAAAGTATAATAGGACTATTATGTTCTATTACAAATTTTGAAAAGTAATTATGTTTCTTTTCAAATAACCTGAGTTATTTCATATCCATATGAATTTCATAAGTCCTTTCAGATTATCCAGGCTCAAGTAATTGCTTTGTTCTAAAAATAAGTTTTTATACTTCTTGATATGGTTGTTAATGTATATGTCTCTTTTCTCTGGAATTCGATTACTTTAGAAAAAATATGTTATTGGCACTCTATGCACTGGGATATAATTCAGGACTTCAATAACTTCATTTATTTGAAGACCTTTCTCTGTGATATGGATAGATTAAAAAATTTCTGGGATAAGGCTATATTGGAATATACCAAAATAAGATAAACTCCATTACTTATATTTGGGAGATCTCTGTTACCTCTCAAACTGGTCTGTTTAGTACTCTTCAGGCTCAGTGATGGACAAGAGGATTTTACCATCATAAAAGTATGGATTCAATATGACATCCAGTAAATATTCAAGATATTAATCCAAAGTTCTGGTATAGGGGAAAAGCCTCTTTTATACTCAATATTGTATAGCAAATATATTTTATGGAAGCTCTTAATATATTTTAACTATGTAGCACTATAATCAGGTACAACAATGCTCTGTCTTCACTTTTCAGGAATTACAGAAGTAAAATCATACCACTGAAATTCACCAAATATCTCTATAAGATATATATTTATATTTCATTTAATTATAATTTATCTAATCACATAAATATGAATGATAGGGTGTTTTTTAGCAGTGATTCTATTCCTTTAAATGTTAGTTCTAATTCCTTCCTATAATTCTCTAACTAGACATGCGTTAGCAAAACAAAAATGCCAGAATGCCAAAAGCAGAGCAGTCATCACGAATTCAAGATAAAACAAATGGGAACAGAGATTCAGAAGTCTTTCAATAGAATTTAAAAATAAGGGCTTTTTTTTTAAGAATAATCTGGAATATAAGAAAGGAGGCTATCAAAAAGGAAAATATAGGATGAAAAGTCTGGAAAACAGACAACTATTTTTTAAGGGTAAGGCAGAGTAAGATAAGTGCTGCAAGACTTTGAAGTATTAGATGAGTCACGGAGGGTTAAAATAGGAAATATGAATCCTACTACCATAAGAGTACAAGGTTGGCACTGTTTTACTGTACTTGAAACAAAACAAAGGGGTAACAGAGAAGGAAGTACATTTATTTAATTTCTAGTGTGGATATATCCATGTGTGCATGCACAATAGGCTCTGAGGGACCAACATCAATATTAGAAATACAGATAAGATAGCGAGATCCACAAAGTGATTTACCAGTAGAAATAACGCATATTCAGACTAGAATGTTCTTCACAACATTGAAGTACATTGGCTCACTTATACCAGTGAGTTGTTGTACATTTGGTGTTGTATAAACAGAAAAAGCCCAAAGAATTAATACAACAAATAAAAGAGAAAAGGCTAAGAGACCTGATAATGAAAAGTTATTGCATTATCTAGAAAAAGCAAATATTCCTCCTAAAAAGCCAGAATTTCTCTTCTTTGCAACCATTCCTTATTGGTAGCAGATCCACCTGGAAGATTTCTTCTTATAAAAGATGATGTGCCAGAGGAAGGATGTTTCTGAAATTAGTCTAGGTTCAAAACAAGTTACAGTATCTTATAATTGGGAAGGGCTTACAACCTATTCTAAAAAAAACCTGCTGAGACTCAGATGTGAAGTGATAACATGTCAAGCTCCTAAAACTCAATTATGGCTTATAAATGTCACTGAAGGAAAAGATGTACACTGATTTTATTAAAAAAAATCCACCACTTACTAATTTAACATCTTCCTTTTCTGCATTTTCCTTTGTAGGCATTTTATTTCAATTATTCACCAAGGAAAGATCAGCTCTTAATTTTATAGGCAATGAATGTTAGCACTTTGGAAGTGAAGATTTGAAAATCTCTACAGATCTCCTCAGAAAAGATAAAAATAAATCTAAAATATATTTTTCAAGACTGTACTTCTTTAATTATGTATGTTAGACAATTTCATACCACACTGTATTTGAGGGATTTGGTTGGGTTTGGTTTGAATAGAAAACTCTGGCAGAAACAGGTATTTCCCTGAAATAACTTAGTAATTAGTAGTAGGAATTAGGAAGTAATTAGCCATAGTACTTCCTCATATCAAGTTTTACCCATTCTCATTTCTAATGATCTAATCTAACTCTGTTTTTTTCTCTAATCATCTTTCTGCTATGGTAGAGTTTAAAAATATGTGGATGTCTTCTGTTTGGATGTTAAACTATATACTGGGCTTTAAAAGGTTCTGTGAAGAGGTGAGGGATAGCAGGCATCAGTATGCCTAAAATATTTTTATTTTATGCATACATACACTGGGGATAAGTATAATTTTATTGTCAACTGAGAGAACTGCACTAAGCACATAATTCCATTGGAAAGTTCTTTTCAATGACAAACTAGAACAAACCATTCATTCATTCCTATCAGTCTTGGAGCTTTCAAAGTGACCATATGTATTTCAATTAGCTGTGGAAAATAGGAGAAGATCAATATATTCACTAAGGAAGTAAGTAGATAAAATTTTATATAGGTGTGTGGTCTAAACCTGGCCAGCAGACACAGCCTTACACAAATGCTAGCTCACCCTCCCCAGAGGGAGGATGGAGACAATCAGAAGGGTAAATGAGGACACCCACGGATTGAGATAAAGACAATTTACTAGGTAGAGCAAAAGGTGCACACATAAAGCAAAAAAAGGAACTCATTCACCACGTCCCATGGGCAGGCAGTTTTCATCCATCTCCAGGAGAGCAGGACTCTGTGCAACAGTGACTTGGGAAGAAAAACATCATCACTCTCAATGTCCCCCCACTTTTTCCTTCTTTCCCCCTCCACAGCTTTTATAGCTGAACATGGCACCATAGGGTATGGGATATCCTTTTGGCCAGTTGGTGTCGGCTGTCCTGACTGTGTCTCCTCCCAGCTGTCTGTGCACCCGCAGTCCCTGTGCCAACAGGGCACAGTGAAAAGCAGAGAAAGGCTTTGACACTGTGTAAGCACTGCTTGGACACAGCTAATAGGCTGCTGCGTTATCAATAGCGAATTGGTCACAAATCCAAAACATAGCATCACACAAAGTACTATGAAGGAAATTAATTCTAGTCCAGCCAAAACCAGCACAACAGGTAACTTCTTTTATTCAGGTCAGGGGAGGAAGGAAATAGTTCTAGTCTGATCCCTCAGTAGCCTCAGTCTTACTGATATCCTTAGCCAAGCTGGATAATGGGCATCAGAAGCACAGCTTCTCACACTTCAGATTTAAGATGCAATTGTTTGACCTTGGATTGCAGGGAATTAAAAGTTCCAGTGTACACACACACTTCATCCATGAGGAGAAAAGGGAAAAGCAAATATGATGTGACAGACTATTAGTCATGTAGCTTAAGGTTACTATTAACCCTGAGGTGATAACCATGATTCAGAAACCTTTGTAGAAGACAAAATAATAACAAGCTTTCCTTTCAGCAATCAGCTACTAGACAGAATTATCTTTTATGTATTTTTATAATAATTTTCCTCTTATGTAGTTTCTTCAGACACCATGTAGTCTTAGATGATTCACATAGCTTTACAGTACAGAAAAGGCAACTCTTGTTTTTAGTCTTTGACTGACTTCCCCCAAAAAATACATTCCTGTTCAGTGTGGGTCTAGTTCACATGAAAAAAAAACAAGCATTGTCCCACTTTTATTATAAGGCATCATACTAATTATTTGTGTGTGTTTATTTAAGCTGTAAAAAGCCAAAAGGGTGTATTTAGTTTGTTAATGTATGCTACTGTATATATGCTGCAAACCCGCTACAATAAGTAGTACATTAATTTCAATGCAAAGAATAAAATAATTCCAATAAATACAGTTGATTCAATTAAGTCTTTAGTAGTTTATTTACGTATATTTTTATGGGACACAATAATTAATGAATAAGAGCCTGGTAGTGGGAAGGAATTTAGTGGAGAAATCAATATTTTATGTTAAATGTGCTAAAAAAATAATTTGATTGGTTTTTATACAAATAAGTGCACTCAGACCAAACAATATGACTGTGTTCATTGTTCACACTGTATGGGTCACAGCTAAATAGTCTACTAATAAAAGAAAAAAACAAGATCTGGTCATTTTTAAAAATCCAGTCTCCAGTCTCTGACTACTTTTTCACTCATTGCCTCAGAAAATATGAAAAGGAGCAACAAGGTATTAGGTACTTCTTTGGGTCTTAAACTCTTGGCAGAAAACTGTCATTTTGTTTATATAGATTAAAAGAAGGAAGAGAGCGGATGTCTGTGTTCCATATTCACTGAATTCATCAATATGATCAATATAACTTAGCTTTTTAGACCAATATTTACTGAAGCTGGAGATGGTCTCTTTGGCTTAGGAATAGGGCTTTTTGCCCACATATGAAAACATGGTAATACCATAGTATGTAATATCCCCTTCCTTCTTTCTTGTCCTTACTCTCACTCATTGTAAAAATAAATTTGGGAATACGAATAGATACAGTAAGGGTTGTTATGAGGACTGAATTCCTCTACAGTCCTGAAGTCTGTTGAAAGGATTAAGTTAGCTAAAGTCAGACAGTCAGCTGTCTCAAATTATCAGTTTCTGGATATTTGCTACCCTTGTAAAGGCAGAGCTCCATGGAAATTTTAACAGCTCGAAACAATAAAAGTGGAATAAAAGGAAACAAAATGCATTAAAATATTCAGAAGGAAATTCAAACCTATTCAAAATCCGATTCTTGACCTGTTAATTTTTGCAATGTATATTCAGTTAAACCTTGTTAAAGCAGCACGAGGGACTAACTGCTTGTTCAAAACACAACAACAATGACGTTTTATCCAAAGCGAAGGAGAGCTAGTATCTCTCTCAGATGGATGGGCGAAACTGAAATGTCCTGTGCCAAGAACAGTCAGAGAAGACAGTAGGAAAGCAAAGGATATGGTGAGGAAAAATACTATCATACACTCCAGAAAAAGAACTAAGGGATTGAGCACTTTTAAGACAGATGTTCTGAATTACAGACAAAACAAAAAGATCTGCTATTTGCTTCTTACTATGCTCAGCAAAATAATGAGACGTACTTCTATTAACTAAAAAAAAAAAAAAAAAAAAAATGGTTATTTCAGTGTCAGCTTATCTTCCATGTAAAAATGAACACAAACCTGAAGACTCACTAAATACTTAGGTCACAGTGAGAAATGAAACACAGATAGTACAATGAAAATTGACATGTCAAAGTTTGGAAGAAAAATTATCCAGTTTTCTATGATAAGAAAAAAAAAGACTCACATTGCAAACAAGAATAGATAATCAGGGATTTTTTTTTTTTATCTTTTAATGAGAATTGTCATTCTCGATACTGAGGATTGCATGATTTACTAAATTTAGTCACTAAATTTGCTAGTATGCTAAATAAACTATTCAATCAAATAATTGATACTTAGAATTTTAAATATTGATTTAGTTAATTACTGGATTACAAAGACTGTATATAATCTAAGAACACATTTACATGATATCTTTCAATGAAAAAAAATCCAAAGGAACAGGTCATTCTTGGTTAAAACTGAACCTTTTTAAACAAACAGCCAAATAAAAAGAGAAAGATCACAGTCTGAAAAAGCCATATGCTTCTGCACACAATGCCATGAGATATTGCCACACACAACCTTAATAAAATGTGCTATATGACCACATTTAGTAGGTGTCCTGTACTCAAACTACTGATTTAGTTGATTTATCAAAATTGATTTGTTAGAGGAAATGCTCCCAACCAAACTGAAAAATTAACTAAAAGTACACTCATGTTGTCTTGCTATCTGCTTTGTATTTCTGTTGTATTTTAATTAAATATTACTCTTTATTGGGTTTTCATGGCCAGGGTTTGGTAGCAAGGGGCTACAGGAGTGGATGCTGTGGGAAGCTGGTAGAAGGTTCCCCCATTGTCTGACAGAGCCAATGTGAGATGACTCCAAATCAGCAATGGTGGTAGCACCTCTGGAATAATGTATTTAAGAATGATGAAAAAAACCCACTGCAATGGCAGTCAGAGAGAGGAGGGAGAATATGTGACAGAAACAATCCTGCAGACGCCAAAGTCAGTGCAGAAGAATAGGGAGGAGGTGCTCCACGTGCCGGAGCAGAGATTCCCCTGCAGCCTGTGGTGCAGACACTGTGAGCCAGGCTGTGCCCCTGCGGCCTGTGGAGGTCCCTGGTGGAGCAGCAGATATCCACTGGCAGCACATGGAGGACCCCACACCAAAGGAAGTGGATACCTGAAGGAGGCTGTGACTTCCTGGGAAGCCTCGACTGGAGCAAGCTCCTGGCAGGCCCTGAGGTCCCATGGAGAGAGGAGCCTGTGCTGGAGCAGGTTTGCTAGCAGGACTTGAGACCCCATGGGGGATCCATGCTGGAGCAGTCTGTTCCGGAAGGACTGCACCTTGTGGAAGGAACCCACACTGCAGCAGGGGAAGTGTGGGAGGAGTCCTTCCTCTGAGGAGGAAGCAGCAGCAGAAACAACACGTGATGAATTGATTGCAACCCCCATTCTCCATCCCCCTGCATCGCTGGTGAAGTGGGAGGTAGAAAAAATCAAGAATGAACTTGAGACCAGGAAGAAAGGAGTTAGACGGTGTTTTAAGATTTGGGTTCATTTCTCATTACCCTAGTCTGATTTCATTGGTATTAAATTTAACTAATATCCCCAAGTCGAGTTAATTTTGCCCATGACAATAATTGGTGAGTGACCTCTCCACGTCCTTATCTCAACCTACTGAGCCTTTCCTTATATTTTCTCCTCAGAGGAGAGGAATGATAGAATGACTTGGTGGGCACATGGCATCCACACACAGTTAACCCACAACATAGTGAAATTTAGATAATTTCATAAAAAAGAATATTCAGGAGTGGTCCATCGAAGTCGTTAATTTTAATTACTTTCAACATTTTCTCACAATATTTGCCACTGCTCTTTTCCAAAATGAGAAATGGGTACAGCTGTGACTAAACACTTCATCACAAATTATTTTGGATCTATTATACTTTTTTTTATAGATAAACATAAAGATGAATACAATGCAGCAAAAGCAGAAATAAGCAGTTTATAATTGCAAAACTGATGTGCACAGTGCCATAATATTCACTGACTGTATCACTAGCCCTATCTATGAGTCATCAAAAAATTCTCTATTGTATACTAAATGCTTTGACTCATAGGTACCTGTATTTGGTGCTTCTGAATAATACATGTGAACACCAGTAAACATGAAACCCAGGGACTACGGCAGAAATTGAGTTAGGTATTTGTTAGTAACAAAATTAGGGAATTTGGGGGTTTTATTTAATTTCCAAATATACCTTCATTCACAGACATTTTTAGCTGTATTTAGGGTAGAATGAATCCTATTTTCCAAATGAAAGTGTTGTAATTACTGGTAAAAAGACCCTACAATTGAAACAGATGGGCTATACAATTTATATATTTTAGCTTCTTTGCAAAACATGGAAAGAAGTTTGTGCATCAAAAATTTGTTGCCAGTGCATTTAAGGTGGTATTTCACTTTTTAGTTATATAAATATAAGTTAACAATGTAAGTTGTATTGAGTCTGGCTGAGCTGGAGTTCATTTCCCCATAGTAGCCCTCACAGTGCTGTGCTTTGCATTGGCAGCTAGAAGGGTTTTGATAACACACCGGTGTTTTGGCTACTGCTGAGCATCAGCATCAGCACTGTAACATTCCTTTCTCAGTTGAGGGCAAGATCCTGGGAGGGTACACAAGTAGGTCCGGTGACCCAAACTGACCAAAGGGATATTCCATACCTCATGATGTCAGCTCAGATATAAAAGCTAAGGTAAGCAGCAGGAAAGGAGACACTCATTGTCTCCAATGCCTCCGAGTAATCAATTGTTCAATATTCTGTCACTTGACAAAATATCCTTTCTGGTTCCTCCCTACATATTCCTTCAGAAATTTGAACGAAAGGATAGAGTAATCAGCTAATATTTCATGAAGACAGCTAAGAAGGCATAAATTTCAGTGGTGTAAAAGGCATCCCCAATTTCCCCAGCACCTGGCAGTGCTCAACACGCCTTTCAAAACCACAGCACAGAGACCAGGCTTTTATTCCATATAGTAACTTCCCAATTCTGATGACAAATTCTGTTGTGGCAACTAAAGGGAGGGAAGCTATTACTAACTGAGGAGCTACTAAGCACACTGAACAGGTTGAATAGATGTATTGGATGTGGAAACACATCACTTTGGACCAGTGGACTACAGGAAGGCAGGGAACATAGGTGTTTTGGATTTTAGCAATGCTTTTGATGCTATCTCTCACAGAGTTTTGGTGAATAAAATGTCCAGCATACAGCTAGACATGCACACAACATGATGGGTGAACAACTGGCTGAAGGGTCAGGCTCAAAGACTTATGGTAAATAAGGTAACACCTGTCTGGTGGTCAGTCACTAGAGGTGTTTCCCAGGACTAAATTTTAGTGCTCTTCTATGTTTTTAGCAATGACCTGGACAGGAGTTGAATGCACACTAATTAAGTTTTCTGATGATGAAATTAAGATCCATTCATTTTCTCAAGGGTAAAGAACTCTTTCAGAGAGGTCATAAACTGCTGGGCAGTGATGTACTATATGAAATCTAACTAGGACAAAAATCACATTCTGCACCTGGGATGATGTATTCCCGGATGGATGTATAGATTCAGGAAATAGAGACTGGAGAGCAGTCCTGAAGAAAGCATCTGGGAACTCTGGTTGATGGTGAAGTCACTACAAGTCTGTAATGTGCCCTGGCAGCCAAAAGGGCAAACTGCGTCCTGGGGTGCATTAAGCACAGTGTAGGTAACTGGTCTAAAGAAGTGACTGTCCCACTGTACTCAGCATGGATTGAGCCTCACCTCAAGTATTGTGTGCAGTTTTGGGCTCCAGAATATAGGATGGACATAAAAATGTTAGAAGGTATTCAAAGGAGGGCAACAAAGATAGTGAAATAACTGACTGAAAAAAACACCCTTCCTCTTTCTTTCCTCCAACCCCCCACAGAGTTAAATCGGGCCTGCTTCTAATCACATAGAAACATCATAAACTTTAGATGTTAGCTGACAAACCTGCTCAACCTCAAGACATAAAGTCTTTAAACATTAACTGATAAAAAATACTGATAATACATGGCATAGAATTTACATTGTACAGTGTTTGTGAGTAATATTTTTCCACCTTTTGTAGCAGAAAAACCTGTACAGCTTAAATTTCACACATGCATTCTGGTTGGCCATTTCATGACGTTCACATTTGACAGTGGATTGCAGTGTCCCAGTGGAAAGCATACATACACACACACTCTGAATATATTTGCTTGCTTTTTTAAGTAGGCCCGACCCCACCCCTGAGGACTAACAGTTAATTAATACAAAACTTGTTAAAAGGAAGTGTTTTTAAAGTGCTTCCTCCTATTGTCATTCTTTATAGATTATCAATTTGAGCCTTTTTGACCATCATGGGGTGCACAGTCAACTTCCTGTCTCTTCTCTCTTGTCACCAGCAAGTAGCACAGGTGTTAAGAGGTAAAATGTTCAAAGTGTTCTTAAAATAAAATAAAATAAAGCATCCTTTTAGGTTGACCTTTTGGGGAAATATTTTTTGGCTGTCCTGTTTCTTCACTGCCTGGGGAAAAACCTAGTTTCCAAACCTAGTGATGGACTGCTCACTATAAGAATTAAAAAAAAAAAAAAAAAAAAGAACCATGACACTGCAATAGATAGATGATCTCAAACCACTGTGCTATTAACTAGATGTAGAAGAAAATGAAATATCAACCTAAAAAGACTATTTTTTCAAAGTGATTTATACAGTATATTAAACAGTGGGGAAATCCTTTCTGGAAAAATCCTTTGGAGAAAAAACATGTGCTCATATTAATGTTTGGTACACTGCTCTAGCACATAAATATCCAAGGTGGCAAATACTGGACTAGGATTGCAGTTAATGAAATTATAACATAAATTAACTATTTTTTTTTAAATTCCCAATATGTAGATGTTTTTATTTACTTTCTGAAAAAAAAAAAAAATGCAGAATCTCATTATTAAGACCCTGTCCTTTTAGGATACTCGCAGTAATACCTTCACAGGAGCAATAAATCAGATGCTGTATCTGATAATATTCATACTCTTCTCCCCCGTCATCAGTCTTCACTGTTTGTAAGCGAGTGCTACAGTGGCATCTTCTGGCATAGAGAAGAATTAATTGCCTTCTTTCCATGAAAGAACATTGCTATTAAAAGGGTAAGTTAAGAAACAAGATTAAAGAAGTGAAATAAAAAGCACCTGCTGTTCTTCAATTATTCTGTTTAGAGTAATTGAAACAGCAATGAATGGTGAGAAATTAAAATCCACTTCTTTGGTAAGTGGCCATTTGGACATGAGAGTTTATGTGTAAATCAACTGCTTGTAGAACTCTTAGTATCCTACAAAATGACTTATAATTATGTCAGTTGATATAAGATGACAAATGGTAGTTAATTAGAAAAAGGGAGGAGCAACAAAAAAGGACAAAAAAAAGCGATAGATAGGACTAACTTGAGGAGGAATGAAATCTGATTATTCTCTCCTTGAATCCATATCTAAACACTTTCTTTTACAGACTTGTATTTCTTAGAAATTGCTGCACATTAAAATAAATTAATGTTTATGGATTTGGGGACAATGAAAGTTGTTAATGAACTGAATATTAAATTTGCAATTTTATTAGAAAACTACTTTATAACTTCATAAAAATATTACTAAGCTCACAATTTTTATCACAATCCCTTCAATTATATATTATATTTTCCTTTTCAATTATATATTTTATGTCATTATGCATCACACATCTTGCTCAGTGCATTCACATGAGAAGCAAATTTAGAGAAGCAGAAGCAGCAACTTCCTCAGTCCACTGGCAAGAGCCTTAAAGGGACATTGTTGCTGAGCACAGGCCATGAGAAATTCCCATTTATTTCTAGTGTCTGTGGAATTTTTCGTTTTCTTGTGGAAGCTGTTAACACGGGTATTGATCACAGGACCATTTTTCACAAGGTGAAGCTACTGGGATTTTGGTAGTTGGTGAGTGCCTCAAAGGATCTAACCCCAAATTCATCAAAATACTTGGCACAGGAATGGGAGGGGCTGAAGTCCTGACTGTATATAAGCAGATCTACAAGCAAACACTTGTAAAATTACTGCAGACAGTAATTTAACTGCTCTCTACTACATGTAGAGAAAAGTAACAGATTTTGCCATCTGACAGGCCAAACCTTCCGCAGTGTGCATACACAAGGAGACTCAGTTGAGCCCACAGGGCTGTCCATAGTGCTGGTTCATGACCAGGGCTGGGTTAAACAGCAAGTGAATAAAATGAACTGGTTACTTCCTCAGCCTGTTCTCTTGACCTCACTTCAAAAAGTGATTCCCCCTTGATAAAGAGAGGTGAGTCCCCTGTGGCATCTGACACACCAATGCCCAGTGTGCTATTTCACTGGGTTTATGTGCCCCAGTTGTGAGAGACTGAAAATAAAAGTTATTACTGGCTTGAAACAACTCTGTGTGAGAGGGGACAGATCAGGTTCTGCCAAGGTGGAATGATGCTCTGCCCCCCCAGCTACCCCATTTCCACGACAGCCTTTAGTGCAGGTATCAGTCCCTGGCACACAGGGAGCACTACCCCACATCACACCCATTGGAGCCCCTAAACCATCCCAGAATTGCTGGCAGACCAAAAGCCCCACCTGGGTTAGGAGTGGCCACAGGAGTCCAGATCAAGTAAAACCTACACCACGACTCTATTGTCCTTTGATTTGTGGTAGCTGGTTCTGTGCTGAACTGAAAGTGGTAGCTATAATTCTCTCTCTCTCTCTTTCTTTACTTCTTCTTCTTCTCCTAATGTCCTTTTCTGATATTTAGGGAACTTAAACCTGGATGGGTTGAAATTTGCTAAGTCAATGCTTTCTGAAATGCTTTTTGTTGATTGAGCATTTGTTTTAAATTTTTGCCAAGTTCCCTTATTTTCCAAAGTATCTCAGTAAAAGTGTGTTATTTTGACCTCCTGAAACCATCGCATTTTTCCTGCGCATGGCCTCGAGGTATAAAAGAACCAAAGGCCCCTTTAATAAATCTGTTGGGCAGATTTTAGGACCTTACATCTTTCTGACATAAAACGCCTTCGATGAGCTTGTGGGGCGAGCCTGGGGTCTTACACTGGTGCTGGCAGTGGGGGCTGTGGGGGTGGTCTCTGTGAGCAGAGAGTTTGTTGCTTTGTACTGGACTCAGGTAGATTCAGTGACGTCCAGTGGATCCACCACAGGGCATGGCTGAGCCCCATTAGTCAGGGTGGTGGTGCCTCCCAAAATGTATTTAGGAAAGGGCAAAATGCTGCCTGGCACTGTGAGGAAGACGGTGAAAAAAAATGTGAGAGAAACTGAGAGAAACAACCTTGTGAACACCAAGGTGAGAGACGAAAGAGAGGGAAGAGGTGCTCCAGGCACCAGAGCAGAAATTCCCCTGCAGACCCTGGAGAGCACTACAGTGGAGCTCATAACCACACTGCAGCCTGTAGAGGACTCCATGCTGGAGGTGGTGGATGTTTCCTGAG
Organism: Oxyruncus cristatus; assembly: GCA_013399855.1. NCBI lineage: Eukaryota > Metazoa > Chordata > Aves > Passeriformes > Cotingidae > Oxyruncus > Oxyruncus cristatus. Next base: position 361,239 of record VXAY01000971.1, on the reverse strand, counting down.
GGAAGCTGCAGCCTTTGGAGAGGACCCACACTGGAGCAGGAAAGAAAATGTGAGAAGAAAGGAGCAGTGGAAAGGAACTGTTATGAACAGGCTGCAATCCCTGCTCCTTGTCACCCCTGCACCACTTGATGGCAGAAGGAAGTAAAGGAGCTGGAAGGGAAGCAGTGGAGTGAAAAGAGGTGTGTGAAGTTGTTTTTTACTGTTTGACTCTATTTTATTTGGCAAGACATTAATTTTCCTCAAGTTGAGTGATGTTCAAATGCTTGTGATGTTTATTGACAAGTGACCTTCCTGTTTTTTATTCTTGACAAGAGAAATTTTTTGTCTTATTGTACTTTTTTAAAACATTTTTTGAGGACAGGGAGTAAGAGAACATCTGAGTGGCTATCTGACCACCACATCTATGTTGATATATAGCAGAGGCACATTCGGTTTGCCTCAAAGAGTTGATCTCTGTCAAACAGTTGTGGTGAAGGTCCACCGTCATTTGTGGTTCAACTATAGTGGCTAGAGATTATAGCAACTATAGCTATATAGCTCCAGAGGACAGGCAAAGTGGGCAGCAGAGGCCTCCTTCTCAGCTAGATCAACTTGCAAATGATAGTCAGTACTCCTAACTTCCCTGTATTTAAGGTGTGTCTAACTGTCTTGTGTATCCAAGTCTTGAAAATAACAGAGACAAGCACATTGTAAACTGGGAATGTATTCAAGTTTCTTATTATCTTCATTTAAATATGTGAGCACGCATGTTCAGTTATTGAATATAAAATCCCTGATGTGTACTTTTAACTAGTCAATCCTTAACAATTTTAATAAATCTCGAGGTCTTCTGCATGTCACAATGTATGATCAGTATTTTTGTCTATAAGTAGCTTTTGCTGAACAATTTTATTAGGAGGCCTATGCCTTAATTAATAGTTCCTTTTTTATTTTATTTTTTTTTTGCTAATAACTGTCTTTATCTAAATAAGGCAACAACACAATATGTACTAAGTGATTATTTTTCAGCTCTTTAGCTCATATGTAGCTTCTTCCTTTAAGAACAATTGTCATATTCTGATTTTGCTTCCTGGTATTTCAGAAATAGTGTTTTTTTAACAGCCAGCTGTCTCCACTCCGTCTAACAACTGACATATTTTCCAAATGTCACTGTTTCAATCCATAAGAGTCTCTTAAGAGTATTTTGCTTTTTAAATCACTATCAACTGTGTAAGGGCCACAAACTGTGTTTTTCACATCCCAAAGCTGATCACAGGATCCACTCTTTGGCCTTGGAAATGGAGACTTACATATATGAGCATTTATATTTAAGACTATAAACACAGGGAAAAAAAAAAAAAAAAAAAAAGGAACAGACACAATAAAGGTAGTGTACCAGGACATTTCTTCTTATCTTTCATACATCCTTCTCTATTCAGATATCTCAATCAGACAACTTCCTCAAAAAAATCCTCTCTTTGGCACTAGTTTCTTATTCTTGGACATTTTATTTGGTTCTATCACTGTTGCAAAAGTTACATTTTTGTTTATCCAGGTTGGGTCACAGAGACATTTTGGCCCTGAATTAAAATGGCATTGACTGACTTATGTCCATAATGCTTGTGGCATTACTGATAATAAAATAAAAACAAGGGATCCAAGTCCTTTCTAGAAATGTGACATATCTTTCCACTTAATCTATGTTCATAACAAGCCTAAATCATATGTCTGTATGAGAAACCTAACAGGTACTCAGGAGGCCCTTAACTTCAGCTTTTGCTGTAAAAGCAGTTACCTGGGGATGACTGCATGCAGCACGAACTTGAGAAAGGAAGCCAAATGGGAGAAAAGATCCATGTATCAGAGACCTAATGGATTTGACATTAAAAAATGCTGGTGACTACATGGTTCCACAAAGGATGCTTTGATGAAGTCTGTGTCTGTTGAGCTGTGGCACAACCCTCTGTTTCTGCAACTGGGTAAATCACAGCAGGAGATTTTCCCTTCCTTAAGCATGTCTACTGGCCTTGAGCAGTGTCTGCTTAATGGGGCTCTAAGTAAGAAAAATGACTCATGTTTAGTACATCTAATCTCACTGCTACTGGCCAACATCTGGCAGGGTTGTTCTATTTAGCCAACCTTTGAAAACATGAGGAGTGGAATTTATCTCTAGCTTAACTTATCTAAATGTAGGTATCTAGAGTACAAGGTTTAATATGAGCTAGCTTCTGCTGTAGTGACTGGAAACAGAGTTCATAAAGTCAAAATAAACTAGCGAGCACATACAGAAACAGACTCCTGAAATAATCTGCTAAAAAGGTAGCACGTCTAGGCAACTGAGTCCCACCCATACAATTAGGTGTCTGTACTATCTTTTACAGATATTTCATTCCAGCAAGTTAAAACCAGTATTTTTGCCTATTACCAGACTAATTCTAGAAATGAGGCATCACAATCATAGGCCAGATTGGAATTATACAGATGCCTAACCACTTCCCTTTAAAAGAACAAAAGAAAAAGGAAAGTCGCTTGCTACCTTGCAGAACATTGTTTTATAGAATGCAGATCATAACTGAGTATTTTAGAATAGATTCAATACTTCTTAGGAAACTTCTGATGATTTATATTTTAATATATATATATTCACACATGTTTTGCAGATTTTAACAACTGGATCCTGCATAGACTTGTATCTCACATACATATTATTTCTCGGGAAAAAAAGATAATGCTAAGTTTCTGTAACAAACAAAAATTAATTGATTATCTTTTATTTAAAAGTTTTAAAATGGTCTGAGCGTGAATTACTGAGAATCAGATTAGTCAAGGCATTGGAGTTTTAATCATTAATAGTTGAAGACGCAAATATGAAACTAGGTCTCTGCACGGGTTGTAAAGGGAACTCTCAGGATCACATAGATTTTTTTAAAAGGGTGTAATAAAGACTGGAGACACATGAGCAGCCCTAGAGCTACCTTTCATTATAAATTACCTTTGAGTAAACCAAGGTGTGATGATTATTATCTGTTTAAGAAATAGATAGAAAGGTAATGGTCTGATATGATTCACAACTTTGAGAAAGGCGCACATTCTTTCATAAGTAGACTTGAAAAGTGTTTTCCAGTTCCTTTTTAATTCAGTGAAAAAATTCCTTTGTAATGTAATGGTCATGAAAGTTTTCCTTTGTTGTAGTTTTACATTTACCTTTGTGTTCAAAATCGAAAAGAAGAAGTAGGTAAAACAGGTATCAAGACAGTCTGATAACGAAACACACCATGAGATTCACAGCCATTCTCACATTTTTTTTTGCTTTGCTCACCATTTTCTCCATCTCAGATGATGGAAAACAGGAGTGATTTCTTCTCCTAGCAAACTAGGCCTTTCAGACAACATGAATTCCATTTTATAGATCTTATTTGCTGCATTTGCAAGTGCCCCCCCACCCCATTTCTTATTGTACCAAATCATTAGTGATATTGGCAATAAGACTGTAAAGTACATTGAAAATATTTAATTCTTATCTAAAAATAAGCAAAATTAAATCAAAACCAGAGTGAAAGCAAAAGAACTCCGTAGCGAAGGAACTGTCTAACTAACTTTAGATACCTGTACGTGATGTACTGAAGCTTGAGTCCTTTTACAATCAGTTGAGAGAAATAAGGATTGTAGGACACAATTCTTCTCATCTTAACAATGTGTTTAATGTTGGTCTAATGAATTGTGTCCTCACGTGTTTACTCATTTTCAGTGACACGTGTTTCTTACAGTGACTATAAAAGAAGCCCAATTTTTTTAATTCATGAAGAAAAATCCCATCTCTGTATCTATTGTTATCAAAGTAAGATTACATTCTAAGGGTAAAAAAAAAGAAACATACAGTAGGCTATAGCTTTCCTCCAAAAAAAAACAACCAAAGAAAAAACCAAAAAAACCAAATCAAACAAACAAAACCAACCAAACACAAAACCCACCCTTTGCAAAAAAAAACCCACAAAAAACATGGAGAGACTTAAAAAGGAAAATTCAAAATTAAGAGTAAAAGAAAGATCTCCTAGACATAATAAATTCACACATGAGGGCAACTGGAGATGAAAGTGACTATTTAGAAGGTCTTTTTTTAAAAAAAATATCTTGACTTTTGGATGCTTATTTGAAGGAAAAATTCCCAGGTCTATGAGGATTAGACATTACTACTCAGAGAAAGAGATTGAATTAAAACAAAACTACTTGAAAGGAATGTATTTCTGTGGGAAAACTCTTACTCCTTTTTATTTTGCATAAAGGAAAACAATAACAATTCTCATCGGCTAAATTCATGGAAGTATATGATAGAACAGTAAAGGTGGTTTGAACCTAGTGATCAAGAGTTATAAAAAAATTTTCTCTTCATATCCTCAATGCAGTATTGTGAAACACATTTCAATGAACACATTAAATAAAAAAAATATTGAATTATAACTAAGGAATAATCAGAAATTATTAGAAATATAATAGTTGGCATTGGTTCAATGAAATAATACAGTAAAAATAATGCAGTAGAAGGCTCCAAATTTCTGGTAACTTCAGAATGAGTGAAATAACTTCAGAATAGTGGTACTATTACAAAGTAATTAATTTAAAAATATAATTAGAACTTTTTATCTCCTACTAAAGTCATTATGTGGTTTCTCTGGGAAATACAAACTCATATGAAGTTGCTGAAATGATGCCTATGGACTTCAGAAAGAAGTCAATCAGAACTAATTTCAAATCTAACATATTAGCCTTATTATTTTCCAACTAATCATACTTTGCATAAACTAGAAGTGTATTTTACCTTGATTTTGCATATATCAGATGCTCATGCAAAAATAAATAGTACATAACCTAATATAGAGTAGATAAGGATTTTTAATGTCTTGTATGAAAAACAAATACATAAAGGTACAATTTTTAAGAGTTATTTCCTTGATGAAATTTTCAAAGTTCTTGTCTGGTAATGAAATGAAACACAAAACTTTTCAATTTTTTTTAGGAAAACAAAGACTTAAACTCAGACACTAGTGAAGTGGTTATTTTGGTTTTACTCCACATGCCAGCTGTATGGCTTTAACCACAGCTTTAGAGACAGCCTGATTATTGTCTCCCTCTAGTTTTACCCTTGACCAATATTCCACTCATTCATTTGAGGGCATTGGATTAGTAAATAACACAACTTCAATGGTATCATATAAAACTTCAATAACATTGTTATAGGCTATTACTGATTGGGAGGTTGAGGGTATCTTACCCTTCCTTTTCACAGAAAGACTGTGAAATCTGTGCTCTGAGCTCTCCTCTCTCTTTTCCTTGTCTTTTGTCTTTGAAGCATAAACAAAGCCACAGTGATATACAAGTTCCAATGATTTCCACCAAAAAAAAAAAAAAAGAAAAAGAAGACTAGAGGATTCCTAAGCACAGACCTTCATAATGAAGTTTGCACAGGTAAAGTTGCTGAAGGTATAACAACATGAGGCATTGTGATGGGTTGATCCTGGCTGGACTCCAGGTGCCCACCAACCTGATCTATCATTCCCACCTCTTGGCTGGACAGGGAAGAGAAAATAAGATGGAAAATAACTTGTACTTTGAGATAAGGCAGTTTAATAAAGCAAAAGTGAAATGTAGTGCACATACAAGCAAAGGAAAAAACCCAAAGATTTTATTCGCTTACTTCTCATCAGCAAGCAATGTCCAGCCACTTCCCGGTAAGCAAGGCTTCAGCACATGTAGTGGTTGCTCTATAAGGCAAATACTGTAAATAAAAAATGCCCCATGCTCCTTTCTTCTCTTCTTAGGTTTTATATCTGAGCCAGCATCATATGGTGTGGAATCAGTTTTGATCAGTTTGGGTCAGCTGTCCTGCTTGTGTCCCCTCCCAAGATCTTGCCCAGCCTCAGCCCACTGATGGGGGGAAGAGAGTTGAGAGACAGTGCTGGTCCTGTGCCAGCACTGCTCAGCAATAGCCAAAACTCTGATGCTTTATCAACCCCTTTCCAGCTACAAATGCAAAACATAGCATTGTGAGGGCTGCCGTGGTTATGTTTTGCTGGGAATTACCTTACAATATTACCACTAATTCTGAACTTACCAGAAATTTGGAGCCTTTTACTACAGGTATTATTTCACTGAACCAACATATAAATATTTGCACTCACGATTACCAGTAAAGAAACAAACTTCCAGCAAAATACTAATGCTTATTGCTTTCTCATTAATTTTTTTATATTTCCTGAGGATAATTAATAGGATAATAGATGTCACAGCTATTTATCTGGATAAAGAATGTCCTAAATGCCTTGTTACTTCCCCAGAAGTAGAATGAAAAGTAGCCAGTGCTACTCTTACAAAAATGCTAGAGTGCAGCACTGCCTGTTGAACAAATTCTCACTTACTACTTTGCAGTTTTTAGCAACTTCCAAAAAAACCTTCCTGCCTTCTGCTTAATGCCTCCCAAAATTGATCAGGGAGGATATACTCCAGTACATCCTTTTCTGATCTGGATTCTCCAGTGAAGGCTACAGCTTTTCAAGAGCTCCTTTTTGGAATAATCAGAGAAATACAGTATATGGTATTGCGTGGGTAATATATCATTAAGGTTGTTTGTCATCTGAACTACCTTTAGACTAATTTGCTATACTTCAGAATAAAGTTGGTATCCTGGAGGAGATAGACACTTTATATGGTAATGGAGTAATTAAAAAGTAATTTATCAGCCTGGAGAACACTGAGGGCAGGAAGGAAAGCTCACTCCTCTCCACAGATTCATGCATTTCTTTCTAACTTTTCACCAGCATGGACACCCTCCAAGCTTTTTCCCTGGAGAGAAAGGGAGGGGGGAACAACAATTTCTTGGTTGGTCTTCCAGATATGTAGACACTTTTGTTTCAGTCGAGAAGTTACATTCTGAATGAAAAAGTAATATACCATTTCCTTGTTTCACCTAATTTTTAAGCCAAAAAGCATAGAAACAAATACAGAGGTCCAGAAAGCCAAGTACAGTTACAGTCCTTGCTCAAACAGAACTGACAGTGAATAATACATCAAGTTTTCCAATGTGGACTATAAAATTAATTATGAATGGTACTCTTAAGAAAGATGGAGGGTAAAAATACCTTCTGTGTGAAAGTTTTTGCCCTACAACGGGGCAAGGCTGCATTCCCTATTTCAAAATGGGGTGGATTGTTCTGTGAGTTCTGTCATTTCCCACTCCTCCTCTACAAGGAAGAGTCTCAAAGACAAACCACCAGCTATAGACAGAATTTTCAGATGGGGAATACACATAGACTGTTTCTGGATAGATTTGTAAGATTAAAAAAAAGTCTACATTCAATTCCACTGAAATATATCAAGTACCATCATGAAATCCCAGTTCTTCTAGCTAAACAAGAGATGTTTAATCATATCCATTCCACAAATAGAGTATAAAATCCGAGTATAAATGCAAATGTTAGAAGTAAGTGGCATATTTAGACCAAGTTTGGTATTCCCAGAAAGAACTTTTATTTTTCTTATTTATTTTTCATAGACTTAAGAAGTTCTGAACTGAGCAAACTATAAACAGTGAAGTCATTTAGCTCTTCAAAAGACACCTGAATAAGAACACCTCACATTAACATTTGGGGATTAGAAAGAATACTCTTGAGTGTAAGTAAAACCTGAAATCCTACTCAGACATAAGGGATGCCTGTCTTTACTGAGGTAGCATGGAATGCAGATGAGAGTTTAAAACAATATAACAGATGGCAAACATCATAATGGAGATTTTATTGCCAGCTTCAAGTAGTTTTGGTCACAGAATATGCCATCAGAACCAGATTTAAAAGGGAAAAAAACAACTGTTGAAGGGGGTGGAGGAGCAGAAAGAGGAGAAAAGATGTTTGAGATTTGAGAATGCAGTAAAATCTAAGATTAGAGACACAGACTGATTTATTTATATGGAGATCAAACATAAAACCTATTCCAAACTGTTTTATCTCTATTGCATAATCTGAAGAAGAAAATAATAATCTACAGATTAAGTACTTTGAGAAATAGAGCATTTTGTAGACTTCTTTCTTCAAACAGGATGAATATCATGTGAGATAAAAATCAAGAGAGGTTCATCTCTATATACCTTAATCACAAACACATCCTTGATATTTCTACATATTTGAGCCCTGAACTAGAAGATCTCTGTGTGTAGTAAAGAAACACCTGTGTTGCAATTTAAAATTAGCAAAGAAAGACAAAACAGTGGTAGAGAACTTTGAAAATTGGTGGTCTTGCTAAAAATCTTATGGAATTGTGATAGATGGCATTGAGAACCTCTGAGGAGTGATAGAGGGATTAGCCCTTCCTCACAGAGCTGTATGAAAACAGATTCAATTCAATATATAGCTGATAAGTATTTGTTGTTATTACTGCTGCATTCTGCAGGGGTTTTTGAAAAGGTAATTCATTGTGACGCATGAAAGAGTCCTGTGGGAGCTCCTGGGTTAGAGTAGAATAAAACTAGCAAATGAAGTGTCAAGACTTTATACTGCTGTTTATTTTATACATTTAAAGTACACTATCCTTTCTAGTACCATTTTTTCAAATAACTGCACCAATTTACTATATTTTAAAAGTACTTATGAAAGAGCAAACCAGTCAGCACAATTGTAGCACTTTGAAACATTGAATGTAATGTAGTGACTGACTGTTTGATATGAAAACCAGATTTTTTTCAAAATATATTTTAAGCACCAGTGTAACGCTAGGGCTATCACTTCTGAGTCACAAATACCAAATCTCTTCATTGACTTTCTGAAGCCTACAGGTTTCAGCACACATTTGTCAGTCTCCGTTCTTACATCTCTAGCACTGGGTGTGGAAATAATTAATCTTTCACTTCAGAAGCTATGTGTACACATAAAATTGGTACAATTCTATCTGGCAGAAATACATCCCCTCCCTTCCTCTCTGTTCTTTCCAAGTCTGAGTATCATACACATGTTCAAAAGGCAATGACGTGGCATCAAAGAAAGAAGGCGGATGTTTCTTCACATTTTGGTTTTATACAGAGCAAGGTACTAAAAAAGCTTATTAAGATCATTAATTTGTTGCAAACAGGATCATGTCCTTGGTGAAAATGTCTGCAGCAGCTAAGAAAAAAGGAGCCTGGGCTTTGGTTAGGACCTCTAGACTCTATTATAGTAAAAATAGGTAAAAATCCCCCTTTCTTTCCTGACTGGTTATGAGAGAAAACAAAGTTGCCCAGAAGTAAAAGAATACAAAAAGTTTTCTTGATAAGGAAAAATAATACTATCTGTATGTCTCCATAGAGAAGCTACTGGTGAGGATCCAACATACTGTTTATCAACTTGTTTATCTGAAATTCAGACATAGTTTTCAAAGAGTACTAAACAATATCACCAGAGTGAATCTACCTTTGCAGTTTAAAAACAAGGAGTTTAGAGTCTGACTTAGTTGAAATTGATACCAGACACCTGAAGCTAAGAAAATTACATAAAATTATATATAAATTACATAAATATATAACATACATTAAAAATATCAGCTTAAATTCTGATTATTTTTTTAAATTCTAATTTGTCACATAAAATCATAAATCTTGAGAATATAAATTTGTCTGCTTACTAAAATATATTTATTTTACTTTTTTTCACTTTCAATTTAACTTTAAATTCCCAAGGTCCTACTCATATGAGTAGGACTGAGTGATGCAAAGGAAGAATGTTTCAAGCAGCTGTTTAATTTATCTTAAGCAATGACTTCAGTGATTTCTGGAAAAAAAAAAAAAATTCTTGGCCTATATTGTAGCAAAATTCTTACTGAATGGAATGTTTTAACAGTTCTCTTGGACAGTCCACATCTGATATCCCAGAATAAAGTAGGACTCTTTCTGGTATATATTCAAGACAACTTTTAAGGTGAATTCCAAATGATAAATATATGCCAGCATAAATCCATAAAATCACAACAACTGGAAGCTGGGAGGTACTAGTAACTCAAGATTTATACACAAGTCAAAATATTGAACAGTATGGATTCATATTTTTGTTCTATTTCTTAGAAAATGTTCAAATGAAACACCATTACATGCAAACTTCACTATGCCTATGCCATAGCTTATAATTCTAGAAATTTATAAGACGTAGTATAAAGAGAATAGAAAGGCTAATTATAATTTTGACATTTTGAAAAGATTACACTAAATATATCAATATAAAGAAAATTCAAATGCAGTAGAAGAGGATGAAATGAAATATACTGTTCTTGCAGTTCTTTTGTCATTTAATACTTTCTTAATAGCTCTAGTCATATTCTAAGCCTATTTTACAGTCTTTCAATACCATAGAGTGTCATTATCAAATAGATATAATATACTCAGCATTCCAAAGAACATCTGGGTTTAAATATTTGATCTCTGGCTTCTTTTTTCAAAGTCAAATCTTCAAGGGCACTCTCAGGAAGTGTCCAAACTTTTCTGGAGAGCTCTCAAAATCCCATCTGGAGAGCCTCTGGTAGGACTTGAAAATGTATAGACTAAGCATCCATTCAAGAGGATCTGAGGCTCATTCCATACTGTCTTGTGGCCTAGAATGCTCAGTCTCATTTTTCCAGCTGTTCCAACAAAATTAGGCAACCATACTCTACAGCTTCTCTATGGCCACGTTTTTAAATTGCCTCTTCACTGTCAAGTCAAGGACATGGGGTTCTCATCTAAGCCTGAAAACATGCAGCATTCTCAAATTCAGTAAGTATAGGTAAATTCAGGCACTTATACCAAGCTTGACTTTTTACGTGTTAGTATTGAATTTTGCAATGCAAAATGCAGAAAAAAATTACAAAATGCAGAAATGCAATTTAATGATAATTGCATCTATTCCCACCTTTTCTTCCTATATTTCTACTCTGGGAAGAGAAATAAGAGATGTAGACAAATGTCCGGATTCACAGAATTAGTTAACTTACCTGTTTGCTCATGTTTGGAGTTCCATGTCACTGAAGTGCACAATCACATGACATTTTTAAAGAAAATTGTTACAAATGTGTTTCAGAGACAAAAAAAAAACCCCAAAAAACAAACAAAAAAACCAACTACAAACCACACCAAAACAAAACAGTAAGGAAAATGGAAAGATGTGTAAGAAGCAAGTGGCCTGACTGTTGAGTTCTTTAGTACATTGTTTCCAATGGTTCTCTATGAAATGCAGCTACCAGCACTAAACATCATATTTTGCCACAGTTCCATCAAAAATTAGCACAATTTCTAACTGCCAAATCTCTTATGTTAAATGTAGTAACTCAAAGGGACATGTCACTGTAACACTATTTGACTAAAAGACTATGTTGAAGCCAGTCTATTTCATGCCAACTATGTTTTAACATGAGTTACAATGAAACTGATACTCATATTGATACCATGCTCACAGGAACCCTACCAGTGTGGGCTTGCTCCTGTAAATCTTGGAAACATTATGCAGGCAACTTTTCCACATCTTTTCCAAGATAATTCAGTGGTATGTATTAGTGGAAAATACACCAATTTGCTATTTAAATGCACAAAGGAAACAGAATCATGAACTTACAGTCTGTGATTTTCAGGACTCTTTTGAATTCTCCACTTCCAGATCCTCCACAACCATCTTCATCATCACAATCACCACTTATTTGCTCATCTACACCTCCACCGCTGCCTGTTTGATGGAGATCCCATTTATCATATTTTGGAAATGATTTGCCCTGCAACAGCTGAAGACAAGATATAGTATGCGAGTTAGCAATACATATGGAGAGCTTCAGTGAGTACCCAAAATTTCATATGTGTCTCTCTAGTAATTATCTGATTTGAAAAGGAAATTCCAGGGTCAACAGAATGAGAATTCTGGTTTTTTTTTCATATTTTTTTTACTGTGGCTTACAGACAGATTTAGAAGAGTGGTATCTGGAGATGTATAGTTTATTTTTAATTTTTTTAAAAATATAAATTGTCTGTGTCTTTATTACTATAAAAGAAGATCAGGCACCAATTTCTGTCCCAGAGGCCAAAGGGAATGAATGGGTACATAGAATCACAGAATAGTTTGGTTTGGAAGAGACATCTAAAGGCCATCTAGTCCAACTTCCCCTGAAATGAGAAGGGACATCTTCAACTAGATCAGGTTGCTCAAAGCCCTGTCCAACCTAACCTTGACTCTTTCCAGGGATGGGGCATCTATCACCTACCTGGGCAACCTATTCTAGTACCTTACCATCCTCATTATAAAAATGTTCCTTATATCTGGTCTAAATCAGTCCTCCTTCAGCTTAACATCATTTCCTGTTGTTCTACCCACTACAGACCCCACTAAGATGGTTTGTCACCATCTGTCTTACAGGTACACTGAAAGCAGCCAGAGAGCATCTGTGCTACAAAGCAGCTGGACCTAGATCTTTTAAAGACCCATGTGTGTCTACTGAGACTTAGGATACATTTATTATTTTGTGTGAATTTTTCAGTTTGAAGTGTCTGAAATAGTATGAGAGCTTTGTTGCAGCTCTGCATTGATGAATCCAAAACATATTTGTGTGCTCTGGGTGTGTCATATTGACATCTGGTAGAAGATGAAGATAAAAAAACCGTGTTGGGACAATGTCAAATGCATGACCAAGGAGCAGCACACCAAGCTAGCACAGTCAGAGGCAGGGCACTGTTTCAGCAGAACTAAAAAAAGTGACTTAAAATAAAGCAAAGGGATAGGTGATACTGGCCTAAGCAGTGTAGGTGATTTCAGTCCAGTACAGAAGCTTGTTCTGTGGCTCCTTTTTATTTATCACTATAGCAATAGCCAAAGATGCCAGAATGGTCTATAAGACAACTGTTAGAGATCTCAAAGTTTAACACGTCTCCATTTTTTGGGCAGTGCTGAGTAATCACCTGAATAATGTTAATGTCTGTCATTTATCAAATGTACAGCTGCTGTCATCCAGTTTTTAAATACTAGGTGGTAGGACTGTCATGCACACAAACACACACAATATGCCCTCTTGCCCATCGATATGCAGTTCAGTTTATGTGTCAGATACATACAGACATCATAATCTCTAAAGAACCAGGTTCTTACAAATGTTAAGAATTCTAGAACTTTATCTCATCCAAAATATCTGTTTGTGGAGGCTTGTGCATTACACTTGCTTCAATCTAGCATGATTTCTTTACACTTTACACTTAAATTTCACTGGCTTAGATTCTCTAATTTAATAATGAGATAGTCCTTTCCCTTGAAAGTAGCTACTAATTAGTCTTAAATAGACTGAGTTGTTTTATACCTTCAAACGTGTGGTTGCCTTGTTGTTTAACAAGATACTGGGTTCATATTTTCAACCAATATACTGAGTTTATTTACAGATTAAGGAGTTGCTTCTCAGACAAGTTGATCTGTTAAGTGCTGTGTAGTGCCCAACAAAAAATAATCTAGTCATTACTACAACTCATATAAATCTCAATAGTTTCATAAAAGCCACTTGCCACGCTGTGTAAGAGCAGGAGAATCCCATTAACCACTGAATCAGCAGGACCAATTTATGCAGTACTTTTAATTCAAAGGTTTTATTAGGCATTTATATGCTACCTGAAAGACAAACTACCTAGCTAAGAGGAAAAGATGTTCCTTTGTATTGCTGTCCTGTTCCCTGCTCATTGTGTAATCCATGCCATACTTCTGCCAAAATAGTATTTATGGAAACAAAACACAGACAATTTAATGAACCACATTCAGTTTGACAGCATACTTTGCTTATTTTTTGCCCCAATTCAAATCATGACACATTTCCAAAGCCAGTTGTGTAATAAAGTGCTCTTTATCCCTGAGCTCTGTGGCATAAATGTGGACAGATACTTCAGTAAGACAGTATGTCAGAGAAAAGTTGCTGCCAAAGTTTCCACAGTATACCATATATACATATACACATTATTTCAGCTTGAGAACATGCATCCTCCTCTATACTCTTTATCTCAGTATTAAAAATATATGGGCTTGATAAGGTCTTACATTTTCCCTCTTCTTTTAATTTTAATTTTAACTTAGTTATTTCTCTTTCCTCTCTTTTTTTTCCCCCTTTTTGTCTTATTGTGCATTATTGACTTAAAACAGGAAACCCGAAAACCCAGATGATCCCACTATATTCTTTTAAAGGTAGGCTTATAATTGAAAAAAGTGCTCTTCAGTTTTTTCCCAACTTTTTACTTGAACGCGTAGAGATTAAAGAAGATCATTTATTATTTGGACTTTGTTATTCTTTTCAGTCTCCTTAATTGTACAAGAAGAAATACTGTCTCCATATAAGTTCAGAAATCTCATTGCCATTTCTCTACTAAGCAAGACTTGGATCTAATACAAATTCTTTATTAAACGTATACAATCCATGTACTTCTTCAAAGATAGATTGATTCACATTATAAATAAAGATAAAAGGCATTTAAAAGAATTATTCTGTTATGCTGAACTTTTTATACAGTTATTATTTAAGTGGAGAATAGGTACATGTTATAACTGGAGAATTTTGTATACAGTTACTGAGTCTTCCAACTGAATAAGGAGGGTTACTAGTTGTGTACTATGTGCCCCCATCAAAAGTACAATGAATGTTCTTCCACTTGTGTCACAGTCTAAAATAATCTCTTTTCTTTTTAGGTGTCCCAAAATTTTTTCCATTCTACCACATCTTTATCTCTAAAAAACCCAACCCAAACCCCCATGAATTTGTTTATTCATACGTAATATTATTGTATTTAAATTTAAATTAAAATAACAGCAAATATTGTTGGCAATCACGTTAGTTTGAATTATGACAAGGATTAGTTCACCAGTGTTGTGAGACTGCAGCAGACACACCAATACTCCAGATTTGCTGTATCTTTCTCTTATTTTGATGAAAGTTTATTGAACTAAGATTTTGATATCTAAAGCATGTCTTCTGCCGATGGCATTTTATTGTCACAGAAAATTTGTGTGCCACTGCTGTGGTACATGTGCACAGGTGAATGATTTGGGTGTAAGGTCCTTGTGAGTCTTCAGCTTCACACCTTGCCTACGTAGCTTTGGGAAGTTTGGCCTTCCCCCTAGATCTTTCACTGCTCAGTCGACTAAATACCCCTTGGCATTTTCACTGATGTCTTAGTGGAATGCTTCCTTTGACACAAACAGCAATTCTGAACCAGGTTATAATATCAAAAAATATAATTAATAAATTTTGTGAAATCTCCTCTTTTAGAATGCAAATGTTTTCATTACAGAAGTTACATTTTTGTAACAAAGTACTTACAGGGTTCTGTAAATACATAACTTGGTACTACATAAAATTTTAGCAAGAAAATAAACTGCTTGCAGCAACAACAGAGGCATCTATGAGGGTCCTTGAAACTTCTCTGCAAATCTCAGAGTCTAAGCAGAATTGGGAAAATTATCACTAAGGATGTGTGGTTGTTTTACAGTCCTATAGGGTCTGGTAATCTTTTAAGATTATGTAAGACTTTTATTGATGATCTGGAAAGCAACATAAAAAACAAAATGGTAATGATAAATCTTTTACTGCCACAGGAACTGGAGAACTACTAAATAACAAAGACAAGTGACAAACTGTCTAAGAAAATATCTTAGCTGGAAAGTGAAGCAATTGAGTGAATTTTTAAACACATACTATAATAAAATACAGACAAATGTAAATTTGCAAGTCTAAATATTATATTACATGCATATTGGAAGACAAAATATTCTGTTCTGTAAAATAATTGTGGGTGTCCGGGGTAGCCAGCAGACTATGAATTACTTAGAGCACTGTTCTAGCCAAAGATTTTAATGGGATATCTTTGGGGACAGAAATAGGAATACTAAGTCAGATTAGGGTTGTTATATTACTCCTAAATCCCATTTTCATTTCCTTTGTTCAGAAAAGATGGCACAGAAGTGAGCTCTATTACAGTGATTAAAATGGAACAAAAAAACCCTTTTCTTTTAACCAAGGAGCTTGTCCTTCAGTACATCCCAAAAAACCCAACCTCAAGAATTTATTTAACCAGCCTTATAAGCCTTGTAAGAATCTACATGACAAACACAATTTAATGGATTTGGTAGGCCAGAGCATTTGAAAATAGCAAACAAAAATATTTTCTTTACACATTTCAAGTTAATCAAACAAATCTATGCTATCAACTCTATACATTTAAAAAATACGCAAGTTCTTCTATATCAAAATAATTTATAAATAATAAAGAATAATTATGAACAGTTATGGTAAGGTTATTTTATGTGTGTATATATATATATTCTGGATCAAACAGTTTTTGGTCTTAAGCATGAATTAATTCAGAAGTTCAAGGGCAGGGTATGCATGAGGTTAAAGTAAACCAAAACAGTCCTTGCTGCCTCTCAAAAATGTATTAGTTTATATAACTAAATATGGTTTAAATGAGAAGACTGTATTCATTTTTATTTTCTTGTGCTTGCAGGAAGCTACAAGTGATTTAATCTCTGTTGTTTGTCTCGGCAGGCAACTAAATATCAGATAGCCATTCGCTCACTCCCCCTCAGTGGGATGAGGCAGAGAATCAGAAAAATGGTAAAACTCAGGGGTTGAGATAAAACCAGTGTAATTGGACATGAAAGAAAAGGAAAATAATAAGGGTAAAATAATGTGCAAAACAAGCAATGCACAGTGCAATTTCTTAACACCCATTGACTGCTGACCCAAGCAAGTGGGCCACCAGCCCTTGGCCAACTCTCCCCAGATCATATTCTAAGCATGATTTTGTATGATATGGGATGTCTCTTGGGTCAGTTGGGGTCAGCTGTGTCCCCCTCCCAACTTCTTGTGCACCTCCAACCTGCTTGCTGGCAGGGTGGTATGAGAAGATGAAAAGTCCTTAACAGAGTAAGCATTGCTCAGCAACAATTAAAATGTTACTGTTATCAACATCATTCTCACCCCAAACCTAAAACACAGCACAATACCATCTACTAGGAAGAAAAATAACTCTATCCCTGCTGAAACAAGGACAATGTATAATGAATGATGAACACTGCAAGGCAAGGAAGTTTTATGTTTACACTATTGAAGCTGATGTGATACAAAAATCTAGTATCCTATTTACTTAATCTACACATCATATACCTTCAGGAGAAACATTGATTACCTATGATTTTTATTTTATTCTATTTCAGTTAAACTATCTTGATACTGTGTTACATTCAATATGAACTAAGCTCAGCTATAGTATTTCCTGTCTTTCATCTCATCACAGCCTACAACTTCCTTGTGAGGGGAAGAGGAGGGGCAGACACTGATCTCTGCGTGACCACTGAAAGGACCCAAGGGAATGACTTGCAGTTGTGTCAGGGGAGGTTTAGTCTGGATACAGAAAAAGGTTCTCCCTCCAGAGAGTGATTGGGCCCTGGAACAGGCTCCCCAGGGAGGTGGTCACAGCACCAAGCCTGACAGATTTTAAGAAGCATTTGGATGATACTCTCAGGCACATGGTGTGATGCTTGGGGATGGTCCTGTGCAGGGCCAGGAGTTGGACTCAATGGTGCTTGTGGATCCCTTCCAACTCAGCGTATTCTGTCGTTCTGTGATTCATGTGTGCATCATAAGTGCTTCTTGAGGGAATCTCAAAGGAGCCCAGCAGTGAATCCAGTTTCCCTAGTCAAATCAAATCCAGTAGAATTATTTCTAGAAGTATTCCTATCTTGAACTCTTTAAAATGAGAGGAATAAATGATGCAAAATTTCTTTTCCTCCTGCTAGCATTACATACCTGAATACTTAAAAGTACAGCATTTCTCTTTGGTGATCTCATTAAAAAACTACTCATACATCTGTGGCCAGAATATCCTGCAGGGCTTCATTTTCTTAACAAAAATGCACATTCTAAATTAGAAGTCCAGTTTATACTGGAGATTGGTGTTTAGATCACTAGTATTACAACTCTTGTAGTCTCTCACCATAATACCCTGTGGGAAGTTTTTTTAATAAAAAGCTGTAGCTTTGTGTGAGGTACATCAGCTCCTTTCTTATTTTTTATTTTTTCAATGAAATTTTAAAAGAGATAATGACATTTCTAATCAGCTATAGCCTTTATATCTTTGAAATTATATGCAAAACACAAGCAATACTTGCACTGCTATGTCAAACCCACTGTTTTCTGCCTGAGATCCAGGGCTACAACTCTGTGTTTCAAGTCTGAAAACTCATTCTTTTCCATAACATCACCAACCAAATGGCAACCTGAAATTCTGATGGAACTAACACAATGCCAGCACTGCGCAACACAGCTCTAACCTTTGTGCTTTCTTGATATATTTTACAACCTCAGGATCAAAACAGTTTCTACCTGAATAGTAGAAATAAGAAATACCCCAACTTATTATTACACTGCTACTTCAAGATCTAGACATTTTTTCCTCAGTATTTATGTAGCATTCAAAACCACTTTGTAAGGAAACAGAACTTTCACAAAAATCTAATTGCTGAATTAAGTAGAAATGACTAATAATATTCACTGAAGGTACAATCCAACACAGTGACACTGTGGGACCAAGCACAAGCATACACTGTATATTTTGCTCCATCATTAGCATGCTTCCTGGCCATCACAGATGTGAGCAGACCCAACTAGCACTCTCCACAAAAATTCTTGACCCCAATTTGAGCCTTAGCATAGTCTACAGACTGTTCCTAACAAGCTACCTGGATGTGGATATTCTGCTCTGGGTAGTAGGACACTTGTAGTCTCTGACCATTTTGATTTCATACAACAGATACAATTTTTCAGGATGTCTGCAGTGCTGAATAAAAGAGAACTGAACAATAAGCTGCAGCAACAGATGCTGATTTTCTCAGTCTTTTTAACCTATATCTCTTTTCCAACCAGTTCTCCCCAAGGTAAATCTCTTATCGAAGAGGGTAATTGTAAGCACTGGGGTTGTGAAGCAGTGTTTCATCCTTGATCCTCTTCTTATTTAGCCATATAGATACAGCTTCTAAATATAGTTGTCCTTTAACAAATATCCTTTCCTTAATTTCTTACATATAAAAATATTGCTTTATATCTGGGAGAGCATTTTACAGCTAAAACCCCTCAACTCGCGTTCTCACATGCGTTCATCATGAGCAATTACTTTTTTTTCCAGCTATTACATGTTCCAAGTGAATTCAGGAGCAAAAGCTTGGCTTTTATCCCTTGGTGCAACCCCTGCCACCACAGTTATGCATACTATCAACTTGATTTGTTTAAAAAATATTTAGGTATTTTCGGCCTTAAAAATATATGTCTTGCCAACATCTCACTGTAGATTTAAATCAACCTCGGAAAATTAAGTAAACGCGTTAGACATTTCTATGATAACAAGTGAGAGCAAAATTAAAAGCCAGAACAATAGCTTGTGCTCCTATTTCCATCTAGGTAGTTGAAATAACAGAACGAAGTCACATTATGTATGATTAATGTTTAGAGACCAATGTTCTTTGCCTGTTTCACCCATCCATGAAGACAGCATAGCTACAAGCAGAAATAGATGGTTATAATAATGAAAGGGAAGCACACAAATTTCAGAAAAAAAATCAACAGCAAAAGTTCATTCAAAATATTTCTAAACCTATAGTATGAGAATCTTCCATACCTGTTCTTTAGAGCCATGGATGTGCTTGTATTTTTTTATTGCATTGTTCTTTTCTGTTAGTCTGTTTCATTTTATTAATTTCAAAGTTATCTGTATAACACCCTCCACTAGACATTACAAATAATTTTTAAGATAATTTGCAAATAATTTTATCGTTTACCTTATCCTCATGTAAATTTTTAGACCTTTTTCCCTTGGTAAGGGTTGATAATAATAGATATGACATATATTAGACCATTTTCTTCTGTTATAATGGTAGTCTGAAACAGCATTCCTTTTCAGAAGGTGGAATTCTGTCTTTCCAGAAGAGAATATGTGAAACTCAATACAGCTTAATATCAAGTGATTTAATAAACGATTGAAGTCTTACAAAAATTAGAAAAAGGATTGATTTAAATAACGTGGCATACTGTGACCAGATAAACCTCATTTGAATAAGCACATCAAGGATTTTTCACGGTTTTTGGCTTCAGAATCATATACCTCAGTCAAAAAATTCACGTGTTTTTCTCTAAGTAAGGTGTCTAAGGTCCTCCGTAGAAATATGCATGTTGGAGGTTTGATTCAGTATTCTGGACGTGGTTGTCTAGTGCCTTTTGAGATGGACTAGAGTACCTGGGGCAATACATGATGAGGGTGGAGATGTGACAGAGAATTTGCAGAACACCTTCTCAAGCAGTAGCTAAGGCCAAAGGACACCGAGCAGCTGGAATGGCTCCAGACATCTGTGCACATGCAACTGAACCATAATCCTGGTTAGGGCAGGGAGTTATTCAGCTGAGCAAAGGCCGGTGTCCAAACTGAGATTTATAGAAAATAAATCATTACAAAAGAAAATTTTCCAAGTGAATTTTTATTTTTTTTAAGCGAGACAGTACATTTTTTGTTTGTTTGATAACAACACGGCTTGCAGCACAACTAGGCCAACTGGACAGAAGCACAACATGATCCCAACCATTATCTAGATGCAATAGCTATAAATGGAAAAATTAACTGTTTCTTTGTATGTTCTCTCTATATATAAATGTAGTCCTAGCAAAAATAAAGATCAAGTTATTCATGAGGAAAAATGTTGATTACAATTTCAGAATTAAATTTTCTGAAAAAAAGTTTCAAACCAAATATTTTCATTGTTAACAACTAGAACTTAGGAAACTACATGGAGAATTAATCACAATTACAGCTAATTTCAATAACCTTATGTCTATCATTACAGAGGACAGTTTTTCAAATACGATAAGAAACCAAAAGCATACCAAGGAAGCTGTGGAATGGAAGAGAATTCACCAATCTGCAAGAATTCATGTATGTGGACTTTAGTACATGATCATTAGCTCACTATCATGCACTGGTTTCTTCTAATAATCATATCATTCTGTTATTTTTCTGCCTATTACTTAGAAATAAAAATCATGACATTATCAAAACAGCAAATGTCATTTTATTTTTTAAGAATAAAATTTATTCAATCCTTCAACAGAAGGATTATATGCTTATTTTAAATTGCTACTGAAAAATAAGGTAGGATTGAGTTCAACAGCAAATTATCTATACTACAGCAGTTGTTCATCTGTGTATTCCCAATCTATGGTAATTTTGAACTTATATCTACAAAAGGAGAAGTTCCCTCACTTTTATGACACAGATTGTTACTTAAGAAGAGTCAATGGTCTGTAAACTCTAGTTTCCTCTCATTATCAGTGAAAACAGAATTCTAAAGTTAAGTTCAAGTGAATTAAATATCATGGCAGATAATGAAATTACAGATAAACTGTTTCAGGTTCTGATTTCTTCCTATGCTTCACAGATCTACAGGTGAAAGGGCATATTATTAAGCCATTTAGGAAAACCTTCTGGAATGCATTTCACTTTATAAGAATAACATATTACCTGACATTTCTTCTGGAGGGCCATTCAGAAGATATTATAGAAAAAGCTGCATTGCAATAATAGTGCATCATGAGCAAAATTGTGACCAGATTGTTAGAGGTGCATTACATTTCCTATTGCTACCCTATTGTGAGTGGATAAATTGGTGATTTATCCAGAGAACTGATTTCAGTGAACGGAATTCAGTGGATGGTCAGTGGAGTTGACACACCAGCAGTGCTGACTGACACACTGCTTTCTCTTATCCACCAGCAGCATGATAAAGCTACTTTCACTTGGTAAAATTTCCAGCCCTCACCTGAGTGGACTCTGGAATGAGTGAGGAAAAGCAACAGCTGCTTTTTGAAATTCATGAAGGCTAAGCTGACAGCAAGGCCAATATTGGATTTAATATGTTTGAATGTTAACACAATCATGTCCCTGTTTTTGCTATATCCTTTAAACAAAAAATTAGGAAACAAAAGGAAGAGCTTCCTGTTAGAGAGGATTCATATCAATGCTCTATATTTACATCTGAGTTACTCATATATTCTGGTATCTACTGATATCTTCTGGTCAGCAGAAAGAAAACAGAAATCTTTAAGGCCCCTCTTCTGACTTGCTTTAGATCTATAGGACTGAAACCTAGAACCACCTACTTCTCTCTACTGGTAAGAAGGACAAGTTCAGATATGAGTAGATATATGGCTACATGAATCCTAAAATTTAGCACCATTGAGAAGGGGTACACAGCACTTAAGGCATCTCATTAGGAATGCTGTTTTGCTATACAATTATGCCAAAGGCTAGACATGGAGGGAATGAGCTTTGGTCATTTGACGTGGGGAGTCAGACATCCAAACCTATTGCCAAGATGTAATTCTTCTGCTCCTGACCTTTAAAACTCCATGAAAGCCCTGTGAGCTGACCAAGCTTTCAACCAGACTTTCCTCATTGTAGCACAGAGTACAGGATGTTGCCTTAGGAAAAAAAAAACCAACAAACTCTCAAGCTTCCGTTTCATCTATACTGTTATTTGTTTGCATGCAAAATGAACAAATAAATTCATAGCAATGGAACTATTCAGTTTCCCTCAGACAAAGAACTGACGGAATTTTTGTCAGCTTGAGTGTTGTGCACCTTAATTTAGATTACTGAATAACTTTTGAAAGTCCTTTTTAATTATTCTATACTGCGTGAGAAAGAAATTGTTTTCTATCTATTTTGACATGATAATTGAGCCACATGCACCATTTCATAAATGGAATAAACTCCTGTAACATATCAAAAGTATGTTCCATTCAGCTGAGGTGATGTGTTTAACACACAGTAGTGATGAAGCTGCTTAGTTATCCAGAAGCTATCAGTTATCCAGAAGCTATCAGTTATCCAGATTTTTGTGAAATCAAGAAGGAATTTTAGGAAATCGAGAAGCAAGGGAAAGAATATGTTTAAATGAATTGGAAACTGATTATCCAATAACAACAACAACAAAAAAAAATCACTCATTTGAAAGTCTGATTAGTTAGAATTTGGAAAATGACTGTTAACAAAACATAATATGAAGGATGCAGACACAATGTCTGTCTCCTAAGACACTATGGGGAAGGAGTCCACAGTCCTGCCTCCAGTATAAGAGGATCTCACAAGGCAGTCAAGTCCACCTTGTGTATGTCCAAATATTTTTTCTGAAAAGGACTAAAAGAGTATTGCAGCATGAAATAAGAGTCAGAAATAAGTAAATTAGTCTGTTTCTGTTTACATATCATGCCAATCGAATATTTTACTAATTTCCAGGCCCTATGCAGCTGAGATATTCTGACAAGCATTCTGCATAATGTATTTCACTAATGAAGTTAGTGAGTGGTTATAAAGCCTGTTCTTTGAGAACTGATGATGACATGGTGAAATAATTCACCCATGGTTTATCAGCACAATCAGAGATTATAGAAGCCATTATCATTGGTGCCTAGCATATACCATATATGACATATATTTATATAACATCTATCATATGGTCCTATGATATACAGTGACACACAGAACACAATCAATTTACAAAAGGAAATCTTTTTACTCCTCAAGGAGACAATAATATATTGCCTTTAGTACTAGGTAATGTACACTGGAAATAACTTACAACAGCAAGCAGCATATTAAAAGTAGACTTGACATGCACACATGCCTCCTACCTCCACACCAGAAGAGTGGAAGTGAGCAGCTCAGACAGTCAGCTGGGCCAGGAGCCGTGTTTATGGGGTACTCATCATTTCAGGAATCTTGCACAAATGGCAGCTTATGCTCCAAGACACTTATGTCTACCAATTCTTCAGCTGTCTCCAGTAAAACTGAGGCATATACAGGCAATAAAAGCTGCTACCACAAGAATTTGGAGATTTATGCACTCAGAGAACCAAGAGACTCTTATGTTCAATTAAAATGAAATTAACAACAAACTACATCACATCCCATTATGTCAGAATTTTATAGGTTTCTAAACAAATGACAAAAATCTTTCACCAAGAAAAAAAATGAATTTCAAACTTAGTATAACTTTATGAAACCAGTACACTTCCAGAAACATTTGAAAGCAAGTTAAATACAAAAAGAAAATAGAAGGGAGCCTTTACTTTTGCATTAGCCATTGCTCTACAGATAATAAAAGTGAGAAATGGTCGCTCATACTTAAAAAATTGAAACATTAAAAGCACATTTCCCTCTTCAGCAGCTGAACATGTACTTTTTCCTTAGATCAGAGCATTTTAAATTGATCTAGAATATGATATGGCAGTAGACACCTATAAAATTTAACACAGAACTCAATTACTATGAAAAAAAATCCTCCAGTATTCATTTATCTCATAATGGGTCATGACAAAGGTGTCTATAGCACAGTTTTTGTGGGGAGGGATTCTCTATGCAAAAATACCATCACGTCGTATCTCCCCTACCCCCCTCCCTGCCACCAATATAAAAGAAGTTATGCAGGAACTTAAATAACTAATGTAACTAATAAGCAGGAATCTCCTTACATTAGTGAGAGCAAGTCTCACTTACAAAGGTGTACGTCCAGTCCTTATCTGTGACTGTCTGGCCCAAATCGCACCACAGCAAAAACATACATCCAAAATCTTCTGCATTATTTACCAACTTTTTCTTAAGGTCTAATGTACCTTCTATACATCTTCAGAATATATTCTTCAGACAGAATGCCAGTATAAACTCTTGTACACCATTTATGCTCCACTTAAGCCTTACACCAAAAGTTTTCCAGTTGCTGAGATTTTGCGCTAGCTAGTGAATTCTCAATAAGGGTAAAACATGGCCTTCCTGTCACAAAATTTGCCCCGTCACAAAATTTGCCCCTTGTCCCCATTCTTGAGTTGTCATTTATTTTCGTGATTTCTATATAACTGTACTTCTCCGGTTATATTCCTGTAGTAAGGCTGCTTTGCATAAATTGAGACTTATCATGTATGAAGGGCTGTATTTTTAAATCCTCTTTGCCTCCAAACTATTCTTAAAATAGTTCCCATTGCCTAGTCTTGTCAAAATGCATCATGCCTGTTTTTCAAAATCTTGAAGAGAATTAAGGTATCCTTGAAGTTTGAAAGTGGTGGAGGAGGGGACACTTACATCACTTGAGAACAGATTTCTTGGTGCATAAAGAAGTGGACCATTTACAATCAGAGTCTTCTCAGAAAGATTTCATAGAACAATTCTTTAGATCCCATTGGGTCTTGTATATGTGATAAGATTATAACTTTTCTCAGAAAAGAGCTAGCTTCAAGTAGCTGCCTGTGCTATTTCTCTGCAGCATTACTTATTCAGATGCAATCAAATACCATGGAGAATATTATAAAATAGAAGAAGGCTTTTTTGAAATTCCTGAGAAAGCCTGGCTCATCCATTTTGCAGCTGTAATATGTGTGCAATAGTCTAATTATAGTAATCCTAATCTATACAGACTATGTTATTAAACGTGACATATATTTTAATTGTTGACAGATGGCTTTGAATTGTGTATAAATATTTATAAAGTCTCATGTATTCCTATAGCTAGCACACACAAAAATTCCAGGTATATTAGTCTGTCTTTCTGAGTCCTTTTAAACTCACATGCAAACTCAGGATTTCCATTATAATAACTATTTTATTGTTCAGGTTATCTGAAGACATAAAGAGAACATTTTCTTTTTAAAGTGAAATGAATATTGCATAGATTACAGATCATTTTGATTACTTTGGAAATCATAGTACTTTTTCATCAGTACATTGTATTGTGTTAGCCCATGTTCTCACAGTTATTAAATATTGCCATTGTGCTGTATATTCATAATCACACATCTTCAATCATCACCTGCACAGGAGATATCAATAGAAACCTTAAAATCTTCAAGAACAGTGCAGAAAAACAGGATCAATCCAGCAATACCATTCATTGGCATGTGAATATAATTCACATGTTCCTCTTATTTAGAACTTAGAAATCTTCATTCAAATCACATACATTGAAAAAGTTGGTTATTAACAAAACACCCAAAACAACTAGAAAATAGGTAACATATACCAAAAATGCCATATAGGAAATACATTTCCTGGGCTTTTAAAAGGTGTCCTAGGACAGGCTTAAACTAATGAATAAGTGAAGACTGAGGGATCACACTAGTCACAAAAACTGCTCATGTATCTTTTCGGCTATTAGGGTGAGAGTCACTTCATGTGGCTTTAGAAATCTAAATTTAGGCATCTGTGAAAGTCCAGTGGGCAATTCATCTCAGCTTAAAGTTCTCTGAAAGATGTTTACTGAAGTCAAAAGTCAGATTGTTTGATGACATGCTGTTTTACAAAAAAACCCAACCCAACCAACCAACCAACCAAAAACAAAACAAAAATACCCCACCAACCAGCTGTCTAGGTTTACTCTTTCTTTCACTTGTCTAGGACTTGTCTATTCAACTTAAACACCTGCAGGATAATTAAGTGGTAATAGTCACCCTTTAGAGTCACTAGACCATTTATAGTCAATGGAAAGAAACAAGCATCTTCAAAAGTCTGATCTCATCCTAAAATAAACCATGTAAGAATGCATGGACATATGCATTACTGATTTTGGAAGGGTATTATCTGGCGCTACATGTTCCAAAGAGGATTGGGCTTTTTTCCCCGCTGAATTCTTGCACTAAAAGCTTATTCTGGCAAAAACTACTCTCTTGCAGAAAATGAAGAAAGGAGGAGACCATTTAAAAGAGCAAAGTGAAAATGAGAAACCTTGGGTTAATAAAGGGATAAATAAAAAAGGCAGGAAGGAAGGAAAGAAAATGTGTCAATCACTTAATGTCTGTGGTGGTTTTGATTCCAGGCCTTCCTTGGTAACCAGGTTGTAACCAAGGAACCAAGGCCATGTTCCCAGTATTCCATACGATTTTTACGTAAGCAAGGTATACATAAGAAGAGAGTGGAAGCCCTCCCTCTCTTCTCTTCCAGTGAGGTTCAGGAGCAGTGGTTCTCTGCATTTGGTCTTGCTTATCTGGAGCTGAGGCCTGCAGTGACTACTGGTCTGCCACGTGGGAGATCGGGGAGTGCCGGCTGTGTCAGGCCATCCTGTTTTTCTAAGGGATGTGGTGAGATTGATTTTTGCCAGTTCTTTGTTTTGCTGGTTCTTAGTTTTTTTGATTGTGTATATCTGTTTTTCCCCTTTTCCCTTTTTCCCTTTTCCTTTTCCCTTTCCCTCTGGGAGAGGGGGTTGTACTCGGGATCCCGAATATTGTATATAGTATTCTAGCTGTATATAACTGTAAATATATGCAAATATATATATTTTGATATCATTCGGTTGCTTTCAGGTTCTTCAGTTTCTGTAGTTTTTTTCCTTCGCCCCGAGGGAAGAAGGGAGGGGGAGGCTTTCCCTGTGGGTTCGGACAGTTGGCGTGAAGCCAACACAATGTCATTCTTCCTACTGTCTGAAAGATAGAGAAAAAATATTTTTAAAGTTCTGAGAGTAAATTGTATGCTATTTTTTATATTAATTTTCCTTACATTTAATACAATTTTTATGGCAAGTTTTATACATTTCTTTAGCACAGTAACACTTAACTTCCAATTCTTTTTCTTGTCAGAAATATTTCACACAAAGCATGCCAACAACATCAGAAATAGATGTGTCAGAGTTCTAAAGCTTTTATGAAACATAAAAAGTTTTGAATTCCTTTCATGTGAGCCATATTTATTGTATTTTTTTTTTTATATAGACCATCTAATTGGGGAAATACTGCAAACTCCTATTTGATGCAGTTACGCATTTTTAATTTTATTAGAAGTATGCATTTCAACCATTAATAATTTTAATACAAAATTTAAAAAACCCATTGTTAAAGCAAAGAATAAATATCATATACTTCTTGCAAGTCACTTGGGATGTTTTTCAATTTATCATAATCCAGTTATGGATGTGCATGTCCTAGCTGCTCTGGAGAAAATATATGACAGATGGAGTCCGAATTTTGTTTCAAATGCTAGTAGAATTTATATCTTGCACTTAACTTGACAAGAATTTCATTACTGTAATGTGTTCATTTCAGCATGGTTTTGTAATGTAAATTTATGTAGACATAGGAATCATAAAGAGATCAAATATTGATGCCAAAAAATACAGAATACTTTTCGTAAAATATGAGTCAAAATATATAGAAATGTTAAGTCTGAAGTTAATTTTCTAGAGTTTAGTGTTGCAATTTCTCTTTATATCTTTTTAAAAATTGAATGTGTAATAAATTACAGTCATAGAAGTTGTTCAAGTCAGGACTTTTACATACAATCAATTGGATACACATAGTATAAATGTTAGTAAAATAGAGTTGTGTTCATAAAACCAATATGAACAGAGCTTCAATCTATGACATATAATAAAATTTGTTTTTTTGTTTTATTGTACTTTTCTTTTACATCCAGGGCTGGGCTATACTGCTGTATAATTGCAAGGAAAACAAAACAGTTTTAATGTGAATTGGAACAGTACAGTGCAATACTGGGCCCTACCAGCAATTGCGCTCCAGCCTGGGAGAAAAGATACCCCACTAACCATAGAATCATAGAATGGTTTGGGAAGGGACCTTACAGATCAGCTATATCCAATCCTCCTGCCATGGGCAGGGACACCTTCCACCAGAGCAGGTTTCTCAGGACCCCATCCAACCTTGAACACTTCCAGGAATGGGGCATCTGCTCCAAGAGGCACATGTTCCTAAGAGGCAAAGATTATTAGTACAAGCACAGCCTTAGGGAAGAAGAAAATGGCTCAGCAATCAAGAATTTCTGTGTCTCACGGTTTCTAAAAATTCTGTCAACAGAAGAACAGAAATCACTCATTTTCTTTCATATAATAACTAAATTATTAAGGTTTTTATGTAAAAAATGAGAGACTCGGACTGTACCCTTGCCACTGTGAGTCATGCCCATATTTCCTTCTATTATCCTAACTTTTATACTATAGTCTAGTTTCATTAAAAAAAAAAAAAGGCATGTTCTCAAGCTATTCTTACCAAAAAAAGTATCAGTGAATAATGAATCCTTAATATTTTATGGCCAAAGTGCTAAAGAGAAATCAGAGATTTGTAACCTCTTAGTTAAAAATCTGAAAGTTATAGTCATTGAAGAAAAAAGTTCTTCCTCCTCAAAGATCCTGTAGCTTTGATCTAGAGGCACTCTTTTTGGAATAAACTGAACTAGGATTTCTCAACTGGTACTTTACCCATCAAACTATTATTTGAGGGGAAAGAACAAAAAGAGCAGCAGTTTCTTTTCTTAGATCAATGTTAAAAGACTATACTGTTTAGAATAAGTGATTAAATGATCATCTCCACCAATTAGAAGGAGCTTACAGACACAATGGCCTGTCCCAGCCATCCCCAAAAACTCTCAATCCATGGGCTGGGGGATCACCTGTCTTCTGGACTCCATGGGGAAGGATCTCCACGGATCACTTCACATACTGGAGGGGTTACTTCCTAGGAAATGTGAGACAAATGTGGATGCAGGGAAAGAGCATTTAGAGATTGTGTACACAGCTTAATATGGGTTGCTTAGGGGCAGAACCAAAGATGGGGAGAGATCAAGGTGTTCTGATAAGGAACAAGCATGGGAAAATAAAGGGATAAAGGGATGAAAAGGGCCAGTCGTCTGTAAACAGGGTCTCATCTGTGCACTTGTCTGGCTGTGTTCTGCATACAACCTTCACAACCTGTCTTCTCATTCAACTTTATCTCTCACTATTATTTAAGGTGAGATACTGAAGTGTATAATGGTGTCAGCTGCTAATGGGGGGATGATTGGTCACACAGGTCCATCTCTCCATGGTGACAGCAACTGGAGGGACTGGAGCGCATTGGTATTCTGTGATTTTTATTGTGTGATTGCTAGTCTGGACTAGCTCAAGAGTCAGGTAAGAGGCCTGGGAGCCAGGTAGTGAAGCCAACATAAATCTGGGATGGGTCTGTGGAGGGACCAGAAGTCCATTTGCATGTTTAACTCACTGTGTGAGGCCACTAGAGACCAGAGGATCCACGACTGCTGGGTAGATGATGAGTGTCTAAGGGTAGAAAGAATCCCTCATCTGTGAGTCTGAAGGTACGTGTGGGCAAAGGGCATCCATCCTGTCAGCGTGGGGGTGGGATAGCATGCTCAAGTGCCAGGAACTGGGGAGGTCAAAGTTCAGTTAGTGGACAAGTTAGGTGTTCAAAGGCTAGTTATTGAAGGGATATTGTGTATATATCTATATATTAGATAGATAGATAGATAGATAGATAGATAGATAGATAGATAGATAGATAGATAGATAGATAGATAGATAGATAGATAGACAGACACATATGTTATGTATTTTCCATTAACATGTTTTCATACTGAGCAGTCAGAGAAGTAAACAGGAGACACGATGTTGCTGCTGATTTGACAAGCCCTAACACAAGGCAGTTGCATTCACTTTTTTTTCGGACACCTCACTCTCAGTCAATGCGTGTTCAGCAATTTTAAGAATGCTTGCAAACTGGGCTTTACAGGAGAAGTTTTATTTTTACTGCATAGAGAGAAGTCTTATTTCTCTACCTGCATTAGCAAAGCTTTGTGGTAGCTTTTCAGGGTAGGATACCTTCACAAACGCAGAAAGCTTCCTTTTTGAGAAATGAGGAAGTGTGAAGTGTGAACAAGACCTAGGTGCTTCTGAGACAAACAGAGTGAATAGGGGAAACAAGTTTTTATTTAGTTTCTCACCTTCTGGTTTACTTTTTTTTTTCATGATGAGGGGAGGTCAGCCCTTTAGGGAAGATGAACAGAATCCTGAAGAATGGCTGTGATCACAGCAGATACATCTATCTGGCCAGTAGGTTGTGCAAGTTCTACATTCTGTTAGAGCCCTGTATATATCAGTGAATATAAGATGGCAGTACAGAGTCAACATAAGAAAAACTGGCTATTCCTTGTGAGGAACATTACTTTTTTCTTGGTTTGACCTTCATTCCACAGAGCAGTTACTTACAATGCTTGAAACTGAGACTCAAATTCAAAGTATTTTTCCCTTTTTTTTCCCTTAGTAAGCAAGGGCTTAAGGCCTGAACCTCAAGATAACATGCATATACAAAATTGTATTTCTGAAGAGTTAATAACTGTTTACAAGTCTATCATATATCAATGGCTGTGTGTTGGCTAGCCCCTCACATGCTTCAATATATGTCTATTGTTTTAAAGTAGTTTTGCTCTAAAGAATCATTCTTGTACTGTATCATAAATGGATGCTAGAGTTCTAAAAGCTTCTTTTGCTTCCTTTAGAACATGCTCTCACCATTGCCTGCCTATTTCATATGCAAAATCTAGACTATTTGGTACATATCACTATATCAACGTAAATTGGGGTCACTATCTTACCAAGAGATACAATTAATAATTCATTTGGTAAATTATTTTTAGGAGACCCATTACCTTACTAACTAAAATGTAAATGTTGGCAGAGTAGACTACAAATAGAACACATCTCCCAAGGACACATTTGTGTTTCACCCTACATTTCAGCCTTACTTATGTGAAATTAACCCTTTCATAGTTCCTTTTAACCTGAAACAATTGTAGATTGCATAGTTTGTTAATGCAAATTGCCTGATTTTTGACCCTGACTTTCAAAAAAAGGCACAATTTGGAAGGAATTAATATTAGTTTTGCCGTATTCTACTATGTTTAAACAAAAAGCCTTTAATGTACAATCTATACTCACAGAAGATGATGAGGATACTCATGGTAAAATATACAAAAAAATTGTTCACTCAGCTCCAACAAAGTAATCAGAAATATGTCAAAGCATGCAGCTTGCAGTAGTTCACCATATTTTTAGGTATAATTTATTCTCGTGTAATAAAACCCATCTGCTTTCACACTCATCTATTATTTGAGTCACTGTTTCTTTTACCAGATCATTTTTGTCTGATTCACAGCTTGCAAGTAGCATTAAGTCAGGACTGTCAAAATGAGGGCCAGCTATTAAAGCAGACATATTTTCTATCAAGGTAATTCAGAGAAATAAATGACCTAAGAGAACAAAATTTCACCTATATAGTTAAGACAGTGGGACTTCATTTTATGATTTCAATTATTTTGTTTAGTTATTACAGTTTTAAGTGTTTTGTGGTAATCAGAAGAAACTAATTAGACATAAAACTATTAGACATTCATTTTGAAACAGTTACACTGTAAATGCTGATATTAACAGATCACAAAGCAGTTTGCTTTTTGCTTAAATAAATGATTTCTAGAGAGTGCTCTAAAAGCACTAACAAATGCCCACTAATATTTTCAGAGTCTGTAGCAGATGTAAACAATTAAACCCACAAATTATGTACATTTACTTTCTAGCACAAGAAATAGAGAAAGGACCACTACTTACATCCACAATGTTGCAGAGTGATGTCAGAACCAATTTTTGTCAGTAAGAACAATAAAATATTCCCGGATATGGATGAATTAACAGAAATGGGTCTAGCATAATAGCTCAGAACTGTTAATCTTCATCATTAAAAAAAAACACCCAAACTGAAGAAAACATTAAGTAAGCAGAAAAAAATCCAAACAGCAGCCAAAGATATCAGGAGAATAGTTCTTTCAATGGAGTTAGTACTGCTTCTAGGGCAAATGCAGTCCAATATCTGAAAAAGCATATATTTTAATTTTATTCTGTTATTTCTAGGCAATTATCTAGCTTTAAAGTACCACCAATTTGCTTTGGTATTATCTCTGTGGCAATTTACTATCATGCTACTCAGATTTTTCTTCCTTCAACATGAAGATTATAAGAATGAAGCCAAACATATCTGTGTGACATGCTACTGGAAGAAAACATACAGAGAAGCTTGCCTTAACCCTTGCAAATTCTCCTTTGACACACTGTGTTTATTTCAGGAGTCTGATTTAACTAAACAGAGTAAAAAACAGCTGGCTCCATTCCTGGCAGGCACTTTCACAGTTCATAAACACCCGAAACACAAATGAAATACACTAACATCAAGGAATTCTTAGTTTACACCAAAAATCTCTAACTTCATACCTGAACAATATAGCAGAATCTCATTTTTCCTGAAACTGACTCATGGTCTCTTGAAAGTCTTTATGCAAAACAATCAGCATGCTGAAAGATTCCATAACAAAACAAAACAAAAAAAACCCCAAAACCAACCCAACGCAAACCAACTAACCAACCAACCAACCAAAAGTAAGTACAGGACTAATTTCACTCTTCCAAGAATCATGGGAAAATATTAAAGACTTCAGCTTACTTCAGAGGCACTGTATTTTCTATGCTTTAAATGCAGGGTGTGAAAATTAATTGTTACATTTTTGTGTGAGACAAAAGTAGATAGTATAGACAGTGACAACATACATAGAATGCTATAAAAAGTTAGTATTTGAACACTAATACTAAGTAGTTATACTATTTGCTATTCTAAATAGAAAGGAAAACTCACTGAATTTTAGGTGTATCAATGGTATATTAAGCAGTCTACACACCAAGGACTCATTTTAATGCTGGCACAGGTAATAAGCAGAACTCTTTCAAAGACTGCCATGGAAACTATGAAATGCATTTTTCTAAATCCCAATAAAACCTTAATAATTTCTATGGTATAACAAAAAATGCTTAGAAGACTGGGAAATAGGTGTTGTCTTGATGTTTAATTCCCTTCTGAGTTTAGGAATTTTCCCCCCAGTCAGGGCCTTGCAAGGATTTACTTGTGCAATTTACTCATCTTCTGAAGACTCCACGCAAAGATGTACACACCATTTAATAAATAAGTTGTGGCCATTGCTCAGTTCTCAGCCATCATCATCCCTACTTTCCCCAGCATGCTGCTTTTAGGACATCATCCTCCATACTGTATCATCTGGCAGGGGCCACGACTTCCAAAGAGGATATTAATAATTAAACTGTAGTTGATCTAATGTGAGCATTTAAGTTGTGTCTGTGCAATTTCCAAGTGTGGATACAGCTATCCAACGTAGGAGGTTAACACTTCATGTATCAACATGAATCCTGTATTATAAAACTAGTATTGACAAACAGATGACTGAGATGTTCAGTAATTATCACATACCTGTTGAAATCCAGGGTTAGACAGTCCGGTTTCCAATCTCAAATTCATAGGAAAGTGGTAAATTTGAATAGTACTCTACTGTAAATTTTTATTCTCTTTATTGCAATACTTAGCCTCATTGAGGCTCTATTTCTAAAAAAAAATTAAAAGCAAAAGACTTAATACAAAACTTTCTGCAGTCAATCAGAAGACTTTATGAGGTTTGTGAATCAAACTCCAAAAGTGTGAAGTAGGAATAGTCCATCACAGTGAAAGTTTTAAGAGCATAATTGTTTTAAATCTATCCTCTGTAAAAGCAAATACAATTTACTATGCAGAACTCAGACTAGGAGTGATTGTCAGAAATGAAAATCAGTAGCAGAGGAATCACAGAGAGAAATACTTTATATTAAAAATGTGCAACAACCTCCTTGGAGAAAATTTGAAAATTGAGTTATGTGAAAATTTTTATGTAGAACATGAGGAAATATCAGAGAAAGATAATATTTCCTTTTTCACTTTCACATAAGTTTTTCACTTTCAAA
This sequence comes from Oxyruncus cristatus, assembly GCA_013399855.1. Taxonomy (NCBI): domain Eukaryota; kingdom Metazoa; phylum Chordata; class Aves; order Passeriformes; family Cotingidae; genus Oxyruncus; species Oxyruncus cristatus. Next base: position 326,578 of record VXAY01000971.1, on the reverse strand, counting down.
TTCTTTATTTGAGCTCAAGATAAGCCACAGCACAACTCAGCTTGGAATTCATGATTCATATTGCGCTCAGTGAAATACTTTCTAATCAGCCATTACTGCCTATAGGCATGAAGCCAAAGAAATCATCAGAGTAGAATGTACTTATTTATTAATTTCTATCAGTGAAGGTAATGCCAGGACCTTTAAACCATCTGCTTCACTTAAGAAAAAGTATGGACAACTGGTGATGTTACTATTGGAAAAAAAAAACCATTTAGAGGAGAAACATATGTTCCAATGGCAATTTTCCTCCTGAGTGCAGAAGGAAAGAGGAAAGCAGCACATGAGAGCAAGCTCTATAGTTACTGTTCCACAGTTCTGCGTATTCTGAATTGCCTTCCAAGACATAAAGGTTTTCCTTCATGTCTGCTGGTAGTCAGGGGTGCACAGGAGACAAAAAAAAAACAAAACACTGTAAGCAACAAAATCATCTCATGATGTATACACAGTTCAAAGTGAACACACAAGGATTCATATGTTGATGACAGAAAAAACTATCCGATCACTCACTCCGACACATTCTGGATAAACACCTGGGAAACTGCACTAAAACCTTACGGTTTAGTGCACATACAAATTTTAAAGTAAACTTCTGTCCATGCTACTTTTACTATTTCCTGGTTTATACACACTTAAGGAATCTCCAGTTAAAGGGACTGTATAAGGTTCAAGGCACTGGGGCCATAAAAATGGCATTTACACATACATTTATTGTGTTAAACAGTCCTCATAGACAGCATTGATTATAAATCAGTAAGTACAAGATCAGCCATTGAGAGACCATCCTTGTGAAATGAACAGGGTTTGGTCTTAATTACGCAGGACATTCCCAGTTGTACATACATAACATATTGTGGCATATGTTGTGAATTTTTAATACGAAAGAGTATCTTTAAACTTCTCAGTTTCTATAGATTATCAATAGTTCATGTAAATAACATAGCTGTTATCTTTTATTTAGGAAAACTGGCCTGAGATAACTGCATGCACTATTAGGATTTACATATGGCATCAGAATTGCGTTATCGTTTATTGTACTCAGCAGGCATCACAGGAAGTGCCTAGGAAAAAACACGCTCTAGAATGGATTTCTGAAGGAAAATGTAACCAGAATTCTAGCTGTAACAAGTCTTGTGAAAACTGCTAAGGCATATGATCCTTTCAAAGTTAAATCTCTAAGTGCAATGAAAATTAATTGGGAGTGTATACTCATGCCAGAAATATAAAGCCAGAAACATGTATCTGTAGAAGTGACAGGTGCGAGGCTGAAATGGGCAACATGTCTATATCAAAAGGGATAAACGGGAATGTATCTTCTAAGTATTCTAATACAACTATTTTGAATGCTGACAGAGTACAACAGGATCACATTCTCCCTAAATGGCATCTCCTATTGCTACTGTAAGAGATACAGTACTGAACTCAATGAACCACTCACCTAAATGGAAAGGACCTCTCTGATGTTCTTAATCATTTGATGCCGAAGGAGTTAACATAACACAATATCCTTTAAATAAGATTAATTAATAATGTATTAGTTTATGGTGAAGAAAGAAGAATAGAAGAAACTTTAAAAGGGAGAGGAACTGCTGTAATCTAGGGTTAGACTAAAGATGATGCTATATTTTAATATTTTAAAGTTTTCAGTGTAGCTAGCCTATTTCTGACTAACATCACATTCTGGTTTTTAGCCTAGGGATACAAACAGGCTTGCTTTTCTGTGTTTTTCCAAATACATATAGCATTTGATGACATAGATATCATTGTGTATAAGCACCTTACAGAGCTTCAAAAGGAAGGAAGAAGGGAATGGGACAGAAGGGAGGGAGGGAGAAAGGGAGGGAGGGAGGGAGAGAGAGAGAGAGAGAGAGAGAGAGAGAGAAAGAAAGAAAGA
>VXAY01000971.1:241793-323733 GCA_013399855.1 Oxyruncus cristatus | reverse complement strand
AAAGAAAGAAAGAAAGAAAGAAAGAAAAGAAAGAAAGAAAGAAAGGTAACAAACCCCACCCGCCTTTTCCTAAAACAACACAAATGAATGGTATTCCAGATTCCACATGCAAGCTTCCATTGCCTTTAATGATGCATAATGGGGCTCTGAGTCATAGAAAGACAGACATATTTCTATGTAGCACCAAGAATCCATTTACACTGAAGAAAGAAATAGCCACCTAAAACTGAAAGTTTTTGTGCATAATAGCTTTATATGAAAAAGATATATGACCCAATTTCATTTTGACAGAAACCACGCAGTGAAATGGCCATCTGAGGTAAAATGTTTCCATTAAAATTCATTTGTGCTGTGAGCTTTAATTCTTAATATAACTTGGGACACACAGACTTTAGGCACAAATGCAGTAGCTAGTAACTCAAGCAGAATTCAGCACAAAAGTTGTACTTACAGCTAGAGTCCTTAACTTAAAGAAAGAAGTGACTACCATGACATTTTCTGTAGTTACATGACTGAAAGGCAAAATCCTACTCTCCTTCCAGGCACAAAAGGGAACAAGTCCAGAAGAAAACAGTCTCTCAGTAGGGTTTTTTAAAGGGTTTGATTTTAAGCAGGCTGACTTCATGCCCCACGATAGCAAAAACATCTTTCTCCATACTTAGCTTCATGAATATTTGCATCAAAGTCAGTGAGGCAATTCAAGTCCTTGCAGGATGAAATAAGCCTGTTGAACACTCTATACCACTGAAAAATCAGTTAGAACAATGAATAGTCTAAACATTTTGAACCTTATTCTCAGTAAGTGTAAATTCCTATTATGCCCTGAGTTTAACTCCACAGATTTACAGCCATTGAAGAAGTAGGGGAATATAAATTGTTTAAATGCAACTTCTTGAAAGAAGTGCAGCCATTTAATCATTATTTTCTCTCTAACAAAGTAGAAAGATAATTTGGAAAATTATTAATAAGGCCATGGTTACATGGCTGTTTGTGACAATATTCCATTAATTTATAGCATATAAGGTAAATATCCTATTAAAAGTGAGCTAATAGATTCTGTAAATTTCATAATATGTTAAGATCAAGAAAAACAGATAAGCTATTCTCAAATGGCTTATAGTCATCTTACAGTTTTTCTCAGAGACTCAAAAACATTAAAGCTGCTAAAATACCACAATCAAATAAAAGGGATTTGAAAACGACATTATTTAAGCATTGAAATAAATTGTGTGGAGAGCCATACTAAGAATACAATCTATTCTGAATTTCTTTCCTTCTTATATTCTGATTAAACATATGAACTGGCCTCTACTGACATTTTAAAATCCTAGTTTTAGAGTCATGTCATGCTTTAAATAATTCCACTTTGAAATAATTGACTCCTGAGCAGTTTGTCTGATTTGCTTCACTACCAGATAGCTATGAAAGTATAGAAATGTTCTGTGTCACAAGCTTTGCTACTGGGTCTTTTACCAAGACTGGATTACCTTATGCATTGGACCTGTATTGGTTATTGGTAATGACAGCTCTGTAAATTAGCTTAATAAATTAATTTAACATTTATCTTTCAATGATCACTGATTTTTAGACTACATGCACTTTGAACAGAGTCTCATTTAGTGTGATCAAATACAGGAATGCAAGCAAGACCCTTATTAATGGTTTCCCATTATGATATAATGAAAACAATAAAAAACAAACAAACAAAAAAAGGAATCTGTCTCATATTCTGCATTTCAATGTTCAAATTGAAAGAAAACTTAATCTGGCATCAGTTTAGGATGATTATAGGAAAAACAGAATCAAGAACTGTAACTCAGTGAAAACAATACTTTATCCATTCAAAACATTAAAGAACCACACATAACTGAACATCTTGCTCACATCAAGGTAAGCATAGTAGAATTATGAAACCAGTGATCTAACCAGGAAAATCATGCTGCGCCGACAGAATTTCCCTCCTGAAAAGTTCAAGAACAAACTCATTTGCAAAGCTGCTTTGTTAAATGCCCCTGTTGGTGTCTGCTGTAACGGAATGGTAGCAGCTTTTAAATCCAGGCAGCGAAAGAAAAAAAGAAAGGGCAGAGTGTTTACGCCCAGTGCTGCCATTACAGTTATGAAAGTATTCTCTTCAAAATTAGGCACTGTGTAAAATTTTAAATGAGCTGACAGAAGGTACGCAAAAAGTTTCGATGCCTCCATATTAAATGTTAGATGCCTCCATATTAAAACTGAGCTCCACAATCACCCCAAATATGGTCTTGATCAAGTGTGGTTTGCATGCTGAACGAACTGTTGTGGGTTTAGGTTTGCTTTTTAGTTTTTCCTTTTAATCTGAAAAGAAGAGCAGCAACTGGGAAGAAAAATATTTCTTGTTGACTCCTCTACCTACAGACTGAGAGCAGGGGAATAAGCAAAAAACTGAGGCCAGAGATTAATGTAAAAGGTACAAATATGTCAGCACATCACTCGATGCTTCCCAAAAAGGGAACCAAGTTATCAGGAGCTGGAGGCGAAGAAAGTAACACAGAAGCTAAACACAGAGAAACTACCTTGCAAAAATCATGAGACATGAAGGATTCACACTTCACCTGTGAGGTTTGGAAATGTCACTAACTCTGTCTCAAATCGTGCAGAAGAATTTCCACTAAGGGGATGGAGTGAGTGGTGGAGCAGTTAGAGTTCAGTGTAGGGAATGTAGAGACACAGATACCATCCTGTGATACCAGTGACCAGACAATGTACAAGTGACACATTGGAAGCTGGGTCTGAGCCATCTTGTCAAATTCCCTGCTTGGCCATTTGCTGAGGAGGAGCCCTGGATGGCTCCAGGGACCAGGGCATCTGTTGGTACCATTTCAAACAGATTGCCAAGGAGCTTCGCAGGGTGATCGAGGAAAGCTGAGGACTGCCACTCATCCGTACATCATTAATGGGAAGCACACACTTCTGACATCAAAGAACAGAGAAGTAATCTCTGTGAAATGAAGTGTTAAGCACTGGTGTATGCTCTGAGGCATGTCCTCCACTAGAAACTGCTGGAACAACAACTAATGAGAATAAGCAGTGACAGAAACCACTGACAAAATTATGATTATTGAATTATAGGTACTTAAGAATGTATTTTGTTTCAAATACTTATTTATATGCAAAATAAAGAGTAAAGACTATCCACATGTCATTTATGCTCATCTTTAAGAAATGGCATGATGTGCTGTCTCAGCAGTTGAACCTTGTAGGTCCTTTTTTTTTAATTCCTTATAGAATGTTGACCTATACTTTATCAGATAAGCAAGCTGAAGAGAACAAAACTGTTTTATCTGTGCTATCTTATCTCCTCAACACAGTCCACAGACTTTAGGCTATATTAAGACTGTGTAACTTAGGAGCACTTCTGATTTTCTGAGCTCAGGCATTAACATCAGCCTTACTGCCTCTATCCTTGAGGATGAAAAGTGATGATATCTGATGCTGACATCATGATACAGAGGAAGAAAAACCGTTTTACAGAAAAAAAAAAATTTGAAACATCTGATGACAAAGATCATTCCTGCCTCTGCCAGCTCCAGCATATAAACACAGCCATAGCCTTAATTTTATTCTGCTTCTAGACACAAGTCTCTAAATAGATGGTAGTGCCACTGTTTGTGCACAATAACAGCACACTCAGACTTGGTTTCAGTGGCATACATTTGTGCTTACAGACCTCTCCATGCCAATACTCTAGCAAGGTATATTGGAAAATTACATTGAACATATATTTAACAACCTACATACTTCTTCCAAATATCCTACTGGAAACTGCATATTCAATATCACTAGAGAACAGTTTCCATAGTTCATTGGCAGATTCCAAATTTAATCTTTCTGATATGCGGATTTTGTTCAGGGATCTGCCAAGCAACCATGCATCATGATTTTATTTTCATATATTACAGCTCATTTTAAACTTCAAATAATCCCTATGATTAAAAGACTGCTTTTGATTATACTTGTTCCTTGGGGTTCTTCAAGGTTGTAAAGTATAGCTCAATAAAATTCACAAAATAATGTTGCTTACCATTTAGAAGACCAGTAAGTCTTATTCTTAAGAAATCTAAACCGATTCATTATCCAGTTTCATAATTTTTCCTGTATCAAACTAAGCAGATTCTTCTTTTTAAATTATTATTATTTTACTACCAGTATCTTCAAAGACATGGAGGAGCAGATCTGGTCTGTTAATTTAGTTTAAGCAGAAAACTGCCTTGTGCAACAAATAGCACTCCTGCGAATGTTAATTGGTTCAGTCTGCTGACTAGCAGAAGACTAATACCATTATACAGATACTTTGAAGAGCCATCAATCAGCCAGTGCTCCAAGTGAGCAGGAGCTGAGCTTTGGAACCTTTCACCAGCAGGATCACAGTTGCTGTGCTTCTCAATGAAAGAAGTGTTCTTACTGCTTTTCTTGAACAAAACAATAAGAACAAAATATAGAATACAAAATGGAAACCAAAATCCATTCCGGTTGGTGCAAAGGGGGGAGAAAAAGCCAGCAGATTATTCAGTGAGTTTCTCTCTCTTACCTATTTTTGTTCTGAATAATGTAATCAATCTCTGCATTACCATATTCACTTTACATTTTCCCATTTGACTGATTTTCAAATGGAATCACTGTCACATAAGGGCCCTAGATAGAATTACTATGTCTTTTCTGCTAGCTACTGCATTACATTTATAATACAAAATCTGGTGTTCATTTTCTTGTCTTTTTACATCTGTATTTTAGCTTGTCTCTGACCAATGTCATCCCTATTCCTAATTACACTCAAGACTTTGCACACACTTGAGGATGGATTTTCATTATTTAACAGTAGTTTATTTCTTAAGCGCTCATAACTTACAAGGTGGATGCACACCAAACTGTATATGAAAATATGCATATAGGAATATAATAACACTCTTTGAAGTCTTCATGTTGTACTACAAATCTAAATCCCTGTGACATCTTTGCTGCGTTAGTCTCGATTCTGATCAAGAAATAGATAGAGCTCCTATTACCTCAGTTTTTGAGAAATTCCTCTTATTTCACAAAAAACAGTTGAAATATTTGGGTTTAGAATGGCATTTTTAAAGTAACCAGCAGCTTTTACAATCATTTGGCTTATTCTGCTTTGTTAGCAAAACTGAAAACTGCAGGTATTAAATATCAGCATGTCAAAACTTTCAGACACCAAACCATGGAGCAATCAGAAAAGCTATAAAAAGAAAGCTTGCTAGATTAAATAATTCTAATGCATGTTTCCAAGTTTTTCTGTATATTATAAACCCACAGTAAGCAACACATTCTATCTGTGTAACACATGCTCAAATCAGTGGGAAGTTCAAGAGCATATGGGTCCCAGATAGGTTCCTTTTCCCACACATTGGGAAGTCATAACCTTCATGCCCTACACTCTCTGATTCCTGCACTAAGACCCTAACCAAGCATCCACTTTACAGTCCCCAACTAGGAGTTTTACACCATGTCACCAGCTTTTCTTTCCACTCCTTCAAGCTGATACCTTCTCCATCCATTTAACTTCCTGCCTACATCCTGATAGCTGTAATCATCCTGGAAGGTATGTAATCCCACAGCCAGAAGCCATCACCTCCAGACAGTCAGTTATTGCTCTGAGATTGCTGAGTGTCAGAGATTTAGATTTAAGACCTCCACAGAGGCAATTGTTAATCACTGATACGTCTATTATCAAAGGGATATAGCCTGCAACTAAGGTGAGCTCCTCCACATAGGTGATGGGATCATATGGATATGTTTCCTGTAATAACATTTCAAGGCTAAAATGTGCTAGGAAGTTTTTGGGGTGGCTGAAGCATTAGCTTTTATAAGAGGTTTCTAAATCAATAGTGCCATATGTTTCGCTTAATTCCCAGAATTTCATAATCTAATCAGGATACTGTTCCTGAGAATCATGTCTGGACAAGATTACTCCAATACAGAATACTGAAAATAATAGTTTGTAAGTGTTTTTTCAGGGCGATATATTTGCATATTTCAATTTTTCCCCAAAGACTGGAGAGCTTGAATTTTGTTGTCCAGAAAGAAAAAAAAATGAGATTGTGCTGTTTCATTGCTTATCTCCCAGTAAACCCCTAATATTTTTTAAAAGCATTAGTGAATTCCAGGTAAATTTGATAGAGGGAGTTCAGCATTTCTGTACACATCTTTGGGAATAAATGACTAACAGCCATTTCAAAAAAGAAGGGAAAGTTTAGTTGTGTTTGGCCATGATCAACCAATCAGCTGGGGAATCAGCAACCTAACAGCACAGATGTTAGGGGAAGTGGGAATGTTCAGAGAACAAGTCTCAATTATACTCTAGTAACAGGCCTGTGATGGTCTTGGGTCAGAACTTTGACTATATTATTGATTAAAAGTTTGTCTGGACCAAATAAGAAGTAATCAAAAACTCTGGCCAATCTAATGAACTAGTGCATTTTATTTCTCCCATACCCCTAATTTCAAATTAGAAATTAGAGTTTGCTTTTCTTTTTCCATTAAATTTAGTGTTTAATAACTGTGAAACATCTAGAAATTGAGAAGGTAAAGTAAGAATATTATTTGAAAATGGGCAGATTCGGTTTTACAAATCCAGATATATTACGAGGTTTTCTTAAAAAATCGCATTATTCAAAAAACTGTCAGAGTCTAGCAGGAAGAGAAATAAAAAATATATTGAAAACCTACGTTCTAGTAAAAAGTTTTTTGGTTTGTTTTTGTTTTTTTAATTAATAATATGGGTTGGTATTGAAAAAAAACATTTTGTCTTGAATGAAACACAAAACCACTCCGACTAGAAAAGTTTCATAGAGCTTTATTGGGCATTGATGCCACCTACTGGAAACCAATAATGGCAATAAAAACCTAAACCTGTATTGCTGTCATATATAATCTCTAAACACATAAGCCTGGGCTCAACATGTGGGCAAGCTCACTGACAAAATACCATCATGATACTGTCTAGGTTCGTAACTTAAGAGAGTGCTTGCAATTGCATATACCAGAACAAAGAAATCTGTCAATTCCCAACTTTGAACTCTAAACTAAAAACCAGAAATGATCATCTGTGCTCACAGAATTTTGAAGTGTTAAGAGGTATTTTTGTATGAGGGACAGTCGTTCAAAATATCTGATCGTAGCCTTAGGACAAAGACATACTCTTTGATGAGAGCTAAAATAGACCTTCCAATCACATTTGAATGCATAACAATGTCTTTCTGTTATAACTTAAAAAATCATGGAGCTGCAGACTGTAAAATGAAGCCACCATTTTACAACAAAACCAGAATAAGTAGGGTGTCTAGTCTGTCCCTAAATAGATATTACATCAAAATAGAAATTGCCTTGCATATTATTTATTGATTTGAATGGGAGTTAGTATAGTCACCTCGCAATCTATGTTCTAAAGCAAAAAAACCATTCCTGCTCAGGCAATTAATGTCTTTTGTTCTCTTTCCCTCTTGAAGACAGGTGTACTCACACACATAGAGCATTCTGGGTATATATACTTTGCATCACTTCAAAGTTTTTGGGAAGTCAAGAAACTCCAACCATCCTCACACTATAATATATTATTATCCTAATAGTATAGCGCAGTGATGAATGCCATTCACAACCCACCTACACACATGAGAACAATTTTTAATGACAAACAGAAGTGTGAAAGTACAAATTATAATGGAACAAAATTATCATAGAATCATATAATCAGAATAATAGAATATGCTGAGTTGGAAGGGACCCATCAGAATTGTTGAGTACAACTCCTGGCCCCGCACAGGACAATGCCAAGAGTCACATCATGTGCCTGAGAGTATTGTCCAAACACTTCTTGAACTCGGACAGGTTGATACCGTCACCACTTCCCTGGGGAGGCTGTTCCAGTAGCCAACCACCCTCTGGCTTAAAACCTTTTTCCTAATAACCAACCTAAACCTCCCCTGACTCGGCTTCATGCCATTTCTTCAAGTCCATTTCTTCAGTGGTCATGAGAGTGAAGAGATCAGTGCCTGCCTCTCCACTTCCCCTCATGAGGATTTTGAAGACTGCAGTGAGGTCTCCCCTCAGTCCCCTCTTCTCCAGGCTGAAAAAAAAGGTGATTGCCCATCTCTCTAATTTGTTGAGGTCTCTCTGTAGAGACTTTTCTGCTCTCAAGGGAGTCTGCAGCTCCTCCCAATTTAGTGTCATCAGCAAACTTACTCAGTATTCCTTTGAGTCCTAAGTCCGAGTCATTTATGAAGTTGTTGAAGAAAACTGGGCCAAGGATGGAACCCCGCAGAGACCCACTAGTGACAGGACACCAGCCTGTCGTTATCTAATTCACTAAAACTCATTATGCCCAACCTCTGAGCCAGTTGTTTACCCATCGCCTAACAGGGTTATCCAGCTGTGTGCTTTTTCCAGATTTTTTTTCCAGAAAGTTACTGTGAGATGCAATATCAAAACCTTTGGTGAAGTCCAAAAAGATTACATCAACTGGTTTTCCTAGATCAACTGGGTGGGTTTCCCTGCCATAAAAGGAAATTAGGTTTGAAAAGCAGGACTTTCCCCTCATGAAGCCATGCTGATCTAGGATATTCTTAAAGGAAATTAATTTGAAGTTATTGCTGTTTCTAAAATAATGTTTTCCGGGTTTGTGTATTGCAGTCTTTTCAACAAAAATAAACCTCAAAGATCAGGCTTGGTTCTTAGTGTCTCAACTGCTTCAGTCTCCCCAAACTGCTACAGATAACATACACATGTAATACTCTAGACAGAAATAGAAATGGCAGAAACAAGTAAGGGCTTAGATAGTGTAAACTTGCTATAATAGCTAAACAGAAATATAAAATTATAAAACCAAAATGGAGTAAAACATGACAAGAAGAAATCCTGTATCAGATGTTAAGTAAATAAAGAATTAAATTTGTTTTAATATTGCATTAGAACTCAAAATTAAATAAGTGAGTGCATTCACTGTATGTCAATTCCTTATAAACCTCATCCAGAGGATTCCTGTCAGACAAGATTTTATTAATTTGATACAATATGTATTTCCAGAAAAAAACCTATTCCAAAGAGAACTCTTGTTTCTTTACTCTCATAAAATGTCTTCATTTTTGCAGTGCCATTGGCAAAGGTAGCAGTAAAATGCAGGGGTAAGGTTTTAAAATTGATAGTATTCTGCTAAGCTATAAGCACATTCTAATGGTTGTTACACAGGAGAAAAAAAGCCTTGTGAAAAGCATCACAAGACAGATATACGCAGAACCAAAAATGTAAAACCCAGTAAATCTGGTCCTAAAACTATGCAGTATATATTTTACAATTACTAACTGACCTCATATATGCAGTGACCGTGCATATTTGTCAGCATAAGAGATGATGTATCCAGTTTCCATAATCTTAGCATATTTATGGAAACATCAAAACAGCTTTAAAGCAGTGATGAGTGAAAGTCCTTTTCTCTCTAATGCTGCATGTTCTGCATCAGTCCTCGCTGGTCTCAGAAAGAATTGTAGAAACAGGTAAAGCAAAGTCAAGCCCCATGTCTCTTTATATTATGTTTTCAAGTACTACAGATGAGTAGCACAGGTCTCACAAAGTACAGGTACAACTGAACACAGATGATGCTTTGAGGCAGTAAGATCTCTGTGGTTAGGAAATCCAAGGAGACAAAGAGATCTGCAAAAGGAAAGGGACAGGAAAAATAAAACAAATAAAAATATGGACTGGAAGAAAAATTGACAACTTGTTGCCCTCAAGCCTCAGACACTAAGTTAAAAACTTAGACTTCCCCCATCAGAAAGTACTTTCATATGCTTGAATTTTATAAACCATATGTAGGACTTATCACCAAACTCATAACAAACTTAGCTACTGGGAAAAAATCACTGCTAAAATAATTTTCAAAATTAAGTTGTTCAGGTTTCACTGGGGATCTTAAAAATTAAACTCTGTGATAGTTAATGAGATGATAACTACAGTGTTTTAGCAGAATGTGGACTGAGGCTCCAGACTTCTCTGAGATGAGCAGAGCACAGACAGGAAGGTGAACAGGTGCATCCCATGAAAGGATTGGTTTTCATTGCAGTACAGAATGAGGAAAAAAAATTGATGTTGAAAATTAACCTTGGTTATTTTGCACTAAAGAGTAGATTACTGATAGTAGCTTTCGCTTTCATCTTGGACATTTTATCACTAAATATTTCAGCTTCAGTAGGTTATTAAAAACTGTATATTTGCCATAGGACCAAAATATTTTGCCTGCCTTCTCCTTTTCAATCCCCAACAACATACACAGAGGCTTTTGTCAAACAACCCTGGTTTGGTGTTACTCGTACATTGTTTTCACTGAGACAATTAGCATGCGATTTCTACGTCTAGCCTGCTGTCACTCTTTAATGCTCCTGCTCCCAAGAACCAGACATATGTTCAGTTATATTTAGAGCACAATTCAACAAAATATTTAAGTGTATGTTTAAATCTATTGTTATGAGTTATGTACTTAAATAGCTTAGAATATATAGGGTTTAAAGTATTTCTCAGGTTTTACACAGATACTATTCTTCATCTTTTATGTGAAATACATGATTTTTACAAAAATGTATTTATCAGATCTTGTCCTTTCAGTTAGCACTCTGGGGAAGTGTGAGGAGTAAAAATTAGCTGCCAGTCTGTGAAATCAGAGCCAAAAGCTGGATTTTTATAATCTCAAAGAAGTCAACACACAAACACTGAATCATGAATAGCCATAAAAAAAAGGGATACGTAAACTAATTAAGTTTCAGTCTTGACAACTATTAATTGTATTTTACTTACACCTATAGGCACCATGATTTAATTTTCATTTTGATACATATAACAAGGAAGTAAGGAAAAAGTTGTCCCTGGTCTCATACCCTTAACAGTTTAAACAGGTTCCTATAAAAAATAATTGGAAGCATTTGTGAATTCATAGAAAACAATATTCTTCTCACAGAGTTCTTCTGATTTTAATAGAAATGGAGCTCTGGAAAAGACACACAGGGCTAAATTCAGTAAAGGTCTCTGTGCCTCCAGCACAACCAATACCAACTTGGATAACTGGGCTCTGTGTAGTGCTCATGATAATAAGAATATGTCTTTGACATTAAGCATGGAGAGGTCCATTGGCAGAAGGTGCATCTCATACAGGAAATGTGAAAAACAGGAGTGTGCAATACCATAATTTTTTTCCAGAGTTTAAAGATTCCATCACCAGGAATCAGAACCATTCTTTTGGACAAGTAACCAAGGAACCTACCTACTCCCAGGTTGTGACTGTGATATCACATTCTGTGTGTATGGTGCATCTCATTTTCCCGTTAGAACTGCTTTTACTGCTTAGCAAAGAATTTAAGGAGCAGGGTGAGATACTTGATATGTACCCTTACTATGTGTACTTGCTACAAGGTCTGTGTTTTTATGCAGTGATGTTTAAAACAAGGATTAATTGTTCCTGAAAAAAATGCTAAGTTGAGTTCATGTTATGGTCCTAATGAACCACCCGTGTCTTAGATTTGACACATATATTACAGCCCAATTCATAAATGTAGGAGAGAAATTAATCTTTATTTTTTTTACTGCTTTTGATATTGAGCAACTTTATCTAGTGAAAGGTGTCCCTGCCCATGGCAGGGGGGTTGAACTAGATGACCTTTAAGGTTCCTTCCAACCCAAGTCGTTCTATGATTCTATGATATCATCACAGTCATTATTATCACTATCTTATGAATTAAAGACTACTGAATTATCCCACTAACCATAAAGCTACGGTTAAACCTTCTTTGTCATGAGCATATGTCCACCTTCCCACATTTCCATGGCAGATTTTCATTGAAATAAAACAAGATCTCACTTCCATCCTATTCTTCGCAATCCCTACAGCAATTCTTCAGTTTTCTGGCAGTTCCCAATTCAATAACAGTAATGATAGCTTCTCCCTACATTCATATTTCCTGCTTGTCATAATTTATCAGACTTTTACCACAAAATACTCCCTAAAATCCTTTCAGTTTCCTCCAGCAGTACTTCCTCTGGTTTCAGTAGTACTAGAGCCCTCCCTTCCATTTGGTGCATGGATAAATTAAGTCAAAATCATTGCAGTGCCCTACTGTAGAGTGACATCTATTCCTTTGTTAGATGTGGCTGAAGAATGCTACAAGGTCTGGATAGTTATCAGGAGCATTGGTACACACAACATCATTGCACAGGATATTCACATTTCTTTAGGCAAAACCTATTTTGTGTTGCAAAGCTACACTGGGCCACTGGACCACGGTACAAATTGACTTATTGAAAATATTTACCTGCAAAAGTGTGTATCATGTTATATTGAATTAGGTCAAAGATGGCATATAACTGTCCTGTAGTAAGAAATGTCTTTTTTTTTTTTTTTTTTTTTTTATTTTAACAACAATCTTTTTTTTGGAAAAAAATTTTTTTTTTTTTTTTTTTTTTTTTAATTTCAACAGCAATCTGTTGTATGGAACAATATTTATGTATCTGATAAGTACATAAATGCATGTTGGTAATGCATACTTAGTTTCCATACTGTAGGGATGCATGCTACAGGCAATTCAGGTTTAAAGCAAAAAAAATAACAGATTGGCTCTGTCTTGAATCCAAAGTGGTACTCAGACGTGTTAGTCCAGTTGGTAACGCTGCCTGCTGTTTAGGTTCATCTTGCAATGTGGTTTCATGGAATTTCAAACCACATCTTTCCCTCATTTGAATAGGCAATTTCCTTATCTGAAAATAAATTACTCCTGGAGGTATTTTGGTGAGAGAAAAAAGTTTCCAAGCATTTCTCATACATAAAATATATCAAGTCTATGTGAAATGCCTCAAACAGAACACTCAGCTTGTAGCAGAGGCTTTCAATTTTACCTTTTATTCTCTGTAATAGTTACAAGCCATTTTTCCCTTCTTTTCAGTATTTGAATGGCATATTTCATTTCACACATCCATTGCTTTCTGTCCAGCACTGTAATTCAGCTAAAGAAAAAAGCTTAGTATTTGAAAATGTCAGCTCCCCAAAAGATATTTGGAAGTCTGCAAATGTTAACCTTTCTAACATTTGCTTAAAGCCATCTGAAATTAATTTTCTTCTCTGCCTTCCCATATCTGAATAAGGAGAAAGAACTACTCTACTTCTGCCTATTTAAGCAGAAACTGATACAAAGTATGTGATCTCTTTGGGGAAAACAGGCCTCCTAATATATGTAAATAACTCCCATTCACATTACCATAACTGCAGAGGAACAGATTTTCTCCCAAGATTTTTATTCAGTAAATTAAATTCATGCTCGCCCCTCTCAGTTCCTCTTTCTTATTCTCATAAAAAGTATTTTTTCTGACATTTTGTGCACACCTTTCTTATCAGTTCACTGTACATAAAATTAAATAAATAGAGATATATAAATAGCTTCAAACAATCTTAGAACTCAGGATATTTGTTTTAACCATTGAGTATCAATTCATCAACTCAAGACTAATGGCAAAGACATAAATCCTGAAGAAAACTTCGAATTTATTATCATTTCAAATAAGACTTTAACGCTTAACCACAAAACACAACTGAACAACAGAGTAAAATGCCTCAATTTGCTGGATCATCATTAACATGAATGTGACACTGTCTATTGTATGTTTGATGGCATCCTCTCAATACAAAGTAAAATGAAACTGTAGATATTATTAAAAATAGCTTACCATGTAATCATTTCAAAGAAACACAAGAGAGCTACAGTTGTTTGTGAAGTAAAAACAATAATCTTAAAATGATTTATGCTTGAAGCAAATAACTTTTTGTTATTGATACAGGTTTTTTCTCTCTATCCCAACAAAGTTCTTAAAATTCTTGTCCAAAAAATAAATAGTATTTGCTTGACATAATAGATCCCATTCAGATGAAACGATATGAGTTCACAGAGGCAAATCTGAAAATTTTTTACTTTTTTTCTTCCCTCTGTGGTCTTGAGGAAAGGGAAAGTCCCACTTTCTCCGGCTGATGTATAATCATAGCCTACTGCTAAAAAACTGCTCTGGGCCACATAAATGGAAAATGACCACTGCAATCAGAACCAATATTAGAAAATGTGAGGACACAAAAAGACTTTCCTTTTGAAATACTTATCTTCCCCTTTTCCTTTTATAATCACATCTGAGCTCCATCTAGACTCTACATTATTCATTATTCATCCACAGCATTATCTTCCCAAAACATGCTAGAGCTTGGGGTCCACTGCCCCACCACACATCCATTTCCTTAACCATGACAGGTATTTCCCAAGCCTGACCCAAGAGACAGCAGAGTTTCCCTTTTGCACAGAAGATGTCTCTCTCAGGAATTCCCTCTATTCTTGACAGGAGATGTGGCACAAGGGACATCTGTACCTTAGGATCTTCTCCTATGTTACTATTCTGAGATGACAAACAAGGCTTTAAATTAAAAATAGAAGCGTTCAAGTTCCTTTCCTAGGAACCAATATACATTCTTCAGCACTAACATCCACTTCCCAAGAACACCTGACTATTGAGAAAATGTTTTCTGCTGTTCCAATCTGTCACGTGTAGATACTCAATTGACACCTTCTGAGGTGACTGATTCAATATGGACCTCCTGGCAGTCAAAGTAAAAAAAAATTGTTCTTCCTCACTTCAGAATTATATGGTTTGCATTAATCACATCCACAGTATCAGGTAGGTCTTAGTGCAAGCTGAACTCCTCAACTCTCAGTAGGCAGTAGGCTATAGGGTACTCATGGACACGATCTACTACAAGATTCAAGATACCTGGTTTGCTTCAGCTCTTAGGTCTTCCAACAGAGATTTGTCTGCTTCCATTTTCCTCAAAGAACATCAGTCTCTGTGTTAGCAGAGTGCCAGTGTACAGTGTAAACACTACTCTCCTGCTGTTTTGGGCCACACACCCATGCTTGCAATTTTCACAATACTGAACCCTGTGAAGCTAAGGATGGATAGATACCTTCAAGCAACTGATTCAGTCATGAAGGACTTCTAGGGACATTTATGAAGCCTACATCCCTAAAACCATGAGGATTATCACAGTTTATTTCACCTTGCTTTATTTCTGAGAGGAGTCTGGAGAACCACACCCTGTGAATGAGTACAAAATGCCTAGTTTAACTTAATAATAAAGACTGGGGCGATTGCTGCCATCTCCCTAGTACTCAGGAAGGTGAGTATAAATGAATGTCATACGAAATATATGGATGTTCATAGATAGTCTAGAGGCACCACGGCAGCTGACACCAATGGCCCTAATACTTTATTCTTTCCCCAGAACAGGATTTCCGCTCTGATTTTCCCATCCACACTAAGAAAAACAGGCAATAAAACCAGGGTAATAAAATACCCCCACATTTACCAAACAAAATGCCTTTTTTTTTTAAACCAATGCACACATGCATGCACACAGGTTGATGATATGAGGTTACTCAAATCCCCTCCCGTGTGCGATGTAATCTGGGGCCTCCCCACAGAGCCTCCAAACATCTAAGGGGAAAAAGTGAATAGCATTTTGGCCTCCCTGCTGCTCCCTGAGGTTGGCCTACTCAAGCTGGACTTGGATTTCAGATGAGTCTGCTGTGACAAATGTTGGTCAAACAGCAACATGCCAGATAAGAAAATGCTCAAGGCAGGTGACCAGTGCTTCTCTGTTGCTAGTCACTTCTTTCACCTATGCACCTACGTAGACATGAACCCCTGAGGGCCCATCCATGCAGAGAAGTATAACTGTGGGGAGAGAGAGATGAGTGCCACAATTTTCCAGAAAAGGAAAGACAGCACAGCACGTAGTATCCAAATGCAAACCGATTGGCAATAAACCATTCTAAAAGGCTAGTGCAGCATAAAATGAAGGCACTACTTAATCTGCCATTGACTTACAGGATCGGCCAGTCTGACTGAGAAAAAAATGAAGAGGAGGGAGGGGGAAAAAAGGCACAGTCCACCTGCCTGCAGCAGACACGTGATACAGCAGCCTGATTGCCACAATAAGGTGAGTGATAGTATCCGCACATCTGTCTTGCCCCTCTATCTTCTGTGCTACTTCACTTATGTCCCAATTGTTTACAGGCTTTGATAGGGCTTTGGCAATGGTTTCACAGTCAAAGGCCTGACAAAGGTTGATATAGCATATATACTTAGCTATACCAGATAGCAATTTTTTAGAGATTTGTTGGGTTTTTTTCTGCAGCCGTCAATTTCAATACATTGGAATCTCTTATTCCTTGGATGGTGGCCATCAGGGCTGAGCTTCCCAGATGCCAGAAAATAGCATGAATGAATGACTCCTGGGGAAGCAGGAGAATTCATCATGTAGAAACCAGTGCCTTGATCCTCTCTGGACCTCAGTACCTGCTCCGTGCCAGGGCACAGTTGAGTAAAATTCTCCTCTGTGCCCACAATGTAGAAATTAAAGAGCTACTCCAGACTGGAGCCAGGGAAGAAAACTAAATTAATTGTATGGTGAATGGCTTGAGCCCCACGTCAAAAAGTAAAGCAGAAAGTGATTCAACTTAGATAATTATTCTCAAACCTTTAGCCACTTGACCTAAAAATCTTCAGAAAAGGTTGGTGCAGAGGCCCCAATTTCAGCTAAGTCTGACCTCACAAAGTCACCGAACTGTAACTCTGTTTCTGGTTATTTGCAAAGTAAATTGTGTTTAATCATTGCCAGAGTTGATTCGACATGATATTTTCAAAACTGAATTATTGCATTTTTTACACTAAAACCAGACCAGTTCTAATCTCATATATGCAAAAGCCCATGATTGTGCTGGTGGTTATGATCACAGACCCTATATATTGCAGTGTCCTCTGCTTTCTGCAATTTCAATATAGTACTTACAGAAATGCCATCATCAGTCACATGTTTACTCAAAACAAAGATACTGGCCATTCTGTGAAATGAAAACACTAAAGTTTTAAAACAGCTATTTAAAGGATTGTTATCTGCTCTTTATAGATAGCGGTACTATTTATATCTCTATCCTATGATTACTGAATATTTAAAACAGTTTAGATGGCACAATTTTGTTCTGTATTGGGTAGCTTCAAGGTTTACGGCTGTTTTTATTCAGCACAGAATGAAATCTACGGGTTCAACTGGATATGTGACACCAAGTTGGGGGGGGTTATAACTAGTATCAGAATAGTTGATTTTGACTGATTGTGCCTTATTTTCATCTACTTTTCAAATACATGGAGAACATGAGAAACAATTTATTTTCATAGGAGTGACAGCAATATGAATTTCCCTAATTGAAACCTTACAATGTCACATGGCAAACTTGAAATTCCTTTCAGGTCATATTGAGACCAAACACAAAGTGTGGCAAAGTTGACTTAAATGGAAGAAAGTAGATTCATACAAAGGAATTTAGAACTGACAAACAAACCCACTTTTCTTCTGTATCATTATAATAATTATTATTGGTTTATTATTCAAAACCAGGTGTTGATGACTATTCACCTCATTTTTTCCTTTCCTGGTTTTTGAAATCCTATGGCAGCATTTCTCAGCCTGTAAGAGGGAGCAACATCAGTTCACAGTACATCCCGCTGCCCTGCTCCCCGCTGGGGTGGTCCAAGAGCTGTGGCTGCAGACCCTGTCCTGACACCCCCTGGGGAACTCTGCCACTCCTGCCAGCCCAGTGCCTGTGAGCAGCTCGCCCATACTGGCAGAAACCTTGTTTTTGATGGATGGAGATGAGAGTCTAACCAGCTGAACTTACTCTCCCCACAGACCTGTCAGAATTAGCTTCAGAACATGGGAAACAGGAGGGCACACAGGCAGGGTCATAGTGCTGTTCTGACAGCCGTTCTACTTTCTCTTTCCTCCAAAACCCAAAATAAGAAAGGTGTAAGATACATCTGAGCTCAAGGTTTGCTCCTATGAAAAACCTTGGTCCCACACTGACCCTCCCTCTCTGCTTTCTGCCATGTGTTCCACCTTTTTGTTGATTTTTCAGCTTTCTGTGTCCCAACGCAAATTGATGTCATTGTCTATTCAGTAAAATTTAAGGGGAAAGAGGGTGAAATTAAAATAGACCCTCTAAATCTTCACATTGATACCAGTATCACAAACACACAAACAAACATCTTGCACTGCTACTAAAAAATTACATTTTGCTTGAGACACATCTATGACTTTCCCACTTTTTCTTTGACCTCACAGAGCCTGTGAAGCCAGGCAGGGAGCTGAATCTGAAAATTAACTACTGCTAAAAGAAATCCTCCATATATGTCATATTTGGCTTCTGTTAGTTGCCGGATTCAGTTCACCACATGGTCACATTAGTATGTCTGTATGTGCAAAGCTTCCAGCTGTGCAGGGCAGGGGTGAGGAAAAACTGTTTCTTCCAGAAGTTGTCTCAATTGATATCAGCCCAAAATATGACAGCCCAATGAAGGATGGATTAAGAGTAGCACTAGTCATAAATTTTTAAATAATAATTAGTTAGGATACGTATTCAAGAGGTATAGGAAAATGTGGTTAGGCAACAGTACCTCATTGCAAGCCTAAGGAATAGCCAAATGTAAGTTTCAAGTGTGAAAATCTGTTCAGTCTACTACAAATTATATGATATTTAATCACCCTGCAATCACAGTGATAGTAATAAGTTCAAAGGTGTTGCTTATTTTGTTGATTAAGTATGTATCAGACATTGTTATGGGCATCAGAAAAACTCTAAGCTCTTCTGACGAGATATTTGTAAGGATGGTGGAAACCAAACAGCCTTTTATCCTCAGTTGACTGCCATTGCTTGAGTTTTTTCAAATACTGGACTTCGATAATAACAGCAGAATCAAGATGTTTAGAATACTACCATCCTTCCTGCACTTTAATGATGAATTAGATTTTCCCAGACAACTTCAGCAATTTCTTTGCTGTAAAATGTAACCTAAAAGCTCTGAAATCCCTTCCTAAACTGATTTGTTAAGGAAATTCCTTCACAGACAGCTCTCATCTGAACTCAGTGCATTTCTGCTGTATAGACAAATCCAATGACTCAGATCTTTCGTTAGAAAATTCTTTGAATAAGAACTGTGTACTCTTGAAAAAAAATTTATAAGGAAATATGTATGATAGCTGAGAGACAGTTTTCATGTGGGGATTTTTTTGTGATTTGGAAATAAAGTCATTTTACAATGAAAATGCTTTAAAAACTGCTGAATAAAAATTCTGCACTTAGAAGAGGGTGCAGAGCTCTTTGAAATCCATTTGTCTGACAAACTGAAATGCTCCACACAATTCTGAGTTGTGTATGTTTTTTTGTTAACATTAGTAAAATTAACTAAGACTGTAAAATAAAAGTAATTTCAAACTGAGAAATTATAACCTTTAATTCTGAAAATATGAAAATACTTTTTTCTTTTTTTCAAAAGCAGATGTTTGGTCAAATTCATAAATAGTCAGAAAACTGACTACTGCCAGAATAAGTCCGAAGCAAAAATTGCATTCACTTTTCATACTCTGTTGTATAGAATATTTAATACTCAACAATATTAGGTACAAATTGAATTCCTGTACACCCCAATACTCTGTGAAAGAAATGTCAATAAAATTGATATGTAAAGTGTCAGTGTAAACTGTGCACCAAATGATGAACTATTTTGTATGACCAAATTTTCTCCATAAAGAATTATACTGAGAGGGGTAAATCGCCAGCCACTTGGAGACAGAAAAAAAACAAAAAGAGAATGACCTTTTAGAGACAGTGTTCCAATTACTAATATTTCAGATATGCTTGGCTGAAAAATATGGGCAATTTTTGTGAAGTACTTCAGTCCTATCTGAAGAAGATAATAATAAAATATTACATAATATAAACAAAAGATATGATTTCTATTTTATGAAGTCTCACTTCAGAGCAGTCAATGTTAGTAATGTATTTAGCAAGAAAATGCATCTCCTGGATAACGATGTCAAGTGAAGAAAAAACAGAATAAATTACAAAAGTTCCCAGCTGTTACCTAAACTTCAAAGCACACTACTAAACATACTGACTATTTTAGATCATAAAAAACTTTTTAACAACTTCATGCACTCACATACTTAGCAACACTGGAAGGTAGAAATTTTTACTGAGCTTTTATTAAATTACTTACCAAGAAGGAAGAAAAAAAAAGCAAAAAAAAAACCCACCCACTTCAAAGAGAAACAAGGAAGTCCCTGTGTTTATCCACATATTTGTGCCCATATTGCTTTCTTTATGTTTGAACGTGTGTATAAAAAGTAAAACAAAATGATCAAAGCTTTCTCAAATTACGATATATCAGTAAAGTTTCCTCCCGGACCGTGCAGAGCTGCAAGGCAGGCTCTGTGCTCTTGACTGCACTTATTCATTGTGTTGCAATATGTTTGCACTAAAACTTGCAGTATAAGGTAAAGCTGTAGGATTTGTATTATTTGGTTACTGATAAGGAAGACAAGCATCAGAAAATGTAAGTATGTTTCCTAAAATAACAGATGTGAGGTGGAATAGAATAACTTCCTCCTAGCCATGCCCCCTCCTGCACCTGCAAAAATTCACCCTGTCCTGGCCAGAACCAGGACACAAAGAAGTAAATCATCTGTTCTGACTTTCAATCTTTGTGTAATACGTATGGGACACAGAAATTTTATAAATTTGTCAAAAGAAATGAAACCAAACATCTCACAAGAGGTTATTTCCTTCCACTTCTCATCTTTTAATTCACCTTTTGCCAACACAAAGTCTTAGTATAAAAGTTTATAAAAACACTGAACCACATATTTGCATTAACGCTTCTGGAACACTGAAAATGAGAGTTATGTGAAATTATTTAGTTTGAAACTGAGTTTCAACCTATGTTGGTGTACAAAAATGATTTTTACCAGAGACTTATTCACAATGGACAAAACAGTACACATAGTTCAGTGTGAATGGGCACAGTAATTAAAATGCTGTAACAGTCATTGGAAAATCACAGTCTTTCTGTTGAAGCAATTGGAGGTATTCATACCAGCTAAGCTTTATTTGAAAAACACTGTAATTTGATTGTGATAAATGAAAGTACATTACAGAAGTTAACTGATACACTTACTTACAATTAATGTTTTTAGTTAAACCCTGTTAATTTAATAGGCAGATTCTCCTGACTTCATTGAGTTTGCAAAAGGTGAAATAAAGGGATGAATTGTCATTTACAGGTGTGGTTACACACCTACACTTAACAATAGGAAAATTAGGCTACATTGCCTAATGGTGTATAGCACTTATTTGTGCTCCATAAGTAACATTTTATTATAATTATTATTTTAGATAAATTCTTTTTTTTGTAGTGGCAAACTTCAGACCAATATTACCACTTCTTTTTCAACAAGTAGGAAAAAAATTAAAACCTAGGGACGTATCTAGCAATTGAGGATGTGACTTTTCAGGATGAAAGCTAGTTACTTATAGCATAATTTGATCTGACCTTCTATAACCCATAGCCTTCAAATCTGTTTTACAATATCAGCCTATAAATATGAAAAATGTAAAATTCCTTAATCACAAAGAAGCTAAAAGCAGGATGACATTATAGAGCAGCAATTGGTTTGCTGGGGGCCAAAGAGAAATGTCACAGTTAAGCTTCTGAATTCTCTACTCTTGCCTTCTTGCTAATTATTTTCTAACTTCACTACAGTTCTGTGTTTTACTCTTGCAAGCTTCCTAGTGGTTTAAAGTTCAGTTTAGATTACCACATACTGGTAGTCGTAATGGCCATGGGCTTCACATCTGTTTTAAGAGGGAAAATAGTCAGAGACAGGCATGTAGAAGGCAGTGGAGGTAAAAGCCAGCCTGTAGGATATTTCATAGGCCAAAGAAGCCTTACATTTCAGATGTAAGGTGGTGGAAAACTTTCAGTTATTTCTATTGTAGGATTCTCCTGCCTGGTATCTTGGTTAAATTCCCTGTTTGCAAAATCAAAGCAACAAGAAAACAGCTGTGAAAAATCTCAGTTTGCTTGTTAGGTCACAAAACATGTTTTTACTCTCTTTAAATGACAGTTAACAACTAATAAATCATAACAAAACATTTCCCTTAAAAATAATTTGTGCAGTGAAGCACTTAGCTACAGAAACTGCTAGCTAAAGACAGCTGGGATGCACTCTCAGCAGTTTTAATTAATCAATTAGCAATTATGATATAAAATATATTAAAGAGATATCTCAAAATTAAAAGTAATTGCATTTAATTGGAGGCAAAAGCTCCATATTTATACTTAACTCTTAGAAAGATTTTTCCAAGTTAGTACGCTAAAGAGACTATCAAAAACAGTGTCAGAAAATGTGAAAAATACTATCCCGTCCACTTGCAAGAAGTTTTAGCACAAATGATGTCTGTTTATAAAGAAGAAATAAACATAGTGTATAGGAGCTTTCACAATGAGTACAAGAAAAGATCACCAAGTACCCCTAGCAAATTTTCAAGTACAAGAGTCCCTCTGAAAGAAATAGTCCTTAAAGCCATTTAATTCTGTGAATGCTGAAGAAATAATTAGTCCTCACAAACAGCATGTCCCTTCTGACTAGAGAAAATAATACTGATATCATGAACGAAAGAGCAGATCAAAATGTTGACAGACACTAAGTGGGTTTTTTTCCGTCATTTTACTCTAAAGTTAATAGTTTTGAAAAAGTTACAAAAACTAGATATTACATGGAATTTTCACAATCAGACTATGGGAGTTTCAGTCCCAGTGAAGGTCAATGGGACCTGTGCTTTTCAGACACATAGATTGTGTATTGAGAATCTTCCCTTAGTGTATCTCATCCTCTATCTATTCTTTTCTGCAATTACAGAAGAATGGTAGATCAAGCAGACAAATAGAAAAGAATCTGTAGAAAACCCCCCCCCAACATCTGAAGACGTAAAATAATCCAGGTTACAGATTACGGATGTTACATTTGTGTCTCCGTACTAATACAGTGTATACACTTCAGCACTACAGCAAAATTCAGTCATGAGTGGTACTTTTAACTGTTTCCATTTCTTCTGCATACATACCAAATCCCAAACTCTACAGTTGTTCAAAATAAGACTTCATGTGTTATTTAATCTCTGAATCCCTCTAATACTAAAAAGATTATATTCAACATTATCACTTCACAGACAGCCAACTTCATCTAGTTCAACTTCCCTATTAGGAAAGTTCTATATAGAAAAAAATGACAGTCCTTTAGAATTTCTATTTAAATCTTCAAGAAACAACAAAATTAAGGTAGGTACTGTCATTTATCAAATTAGATGCTTTTAAATTATTGGCTTGGAAATTCAGTGATGAAAAAATTTCCAGTCCTTCTGCAGCAGTTTCCATCAAAGAGCATGCTTTCATGCTAGCAAAAGAACAGCAATGCAGCCTGTGTCTTCAGAGAATTAGAAAAGGTTTTATACAATACATCTTTTGATTTTATGCTCAGTGATGAAACTGTGCAATTTCCTACGTGGACACTACATTTTCTCAAAATATGTGTTGCCTTTCTAGTTCCAGCTACATCTCTAGGTGGCCTTTAACAACAGACATTTCTTTTTTCTTTTTTTTTTCACTGACCTACTGCATAACTAAAAAAAATATTTGGAGTCTTATTGCTATGAAATGCACTTGCTGCTAGAAACAGCTTGTGAAATTGAGCATTTCAAGGAGTTTTGGCCATCACTTCCATGATTCAACATGCTGCAACTGTGGATCAGCTTCCAAATTGCACTTACCTGCATTGTTTAAAAGCAAAATTAAACTTTGAATTTATCAGTAAAAGGCAGAATTATAGTTTTATTTTAGATTTTCATGTTTTCAATTTACTGAAATCACCTGAAATTAAATTGGGATAGAGAAATACACAATCATAATAAATATAAAATAAATATTTTAAGGATTTGAATGGCAGATTCTGCAAATGATCTCGAAGCATGTTGCTACAAGCAGACCCAAACTCACCATTATCAATTCCTGAAGGTAAACAAATCTGGAGAAGGAAGTATACCTAACTCCCTTCTTCATGACCAGAGAGAACAAAAAGTCTATTTTTTTAAAAACAAAAACATTTATACAAAGTGCAAGGTCCCTCTTCCACTCTTAAAATTTTCAACTTTTTTGGGTTTTGCTGTGTTTTTTTTTTTTTTTCTCTATAAGTCTACATATCTATCTCATTGAAATGCCAATGAATCATACCAAATCTTCTAATGATGCAATTTTTGACCTCAGGCTCTTTCAGTTTTCTGCAGAGATCTCTTCTACACAGCATGTTTCTTTTAGAGGCCTCAACATACAAGTAAAATTTATAGCAGAAACCTTTTTTTTTTCTCTTAAAGATACAGTGAAGGAAATAATTCAGTAAGTAAAGAACACACTGCAGATTCACGCATAACTGAGTGTTGTGTTTCCTTGTTTTTAAAATGCAGTCTAGTAAAAAAACCTCCAAACCAACAAATGAAAAAAACCAACAAAACAATAAACAAACAAAGAAACAACCTCCCACATGCACACTTACAATTACATCTGTGCCCCTTTCAAGTGGTGGCATTAAAAAGTCTTATTCTACAGAATCTCATTGTGTCTAATAAGTATTCTTAAGGATAATAACTAACAGTCTGCATGATAAGTTTGATGATATTTCCAGTTACAAGTGTAATGCAGAAACTTCAGCCTACCACTTAACACTCACAGTCATTGCAATAAATACTGAAGGTACAATGAGAGGAAACAACGTAAGTCGTATTTTAAATTCAAATGTTTTCCAAAGGTTGACTTCAAATATCAAAACTGGAACTCTGTTATGTTACAGACATAAAAATGAAATACATACTCTGCTTAAAATAGCCTAAAATATGTGCATGTAATAAAGGAAAAGAATAGGAAAAAATCACTACTATCCACATTTCAGAAATTCTTAATTGAGCTTCTGTAACCACGTAAGTTACATTTAATGTCTTTGGGCCTTTGTCAGTGTGAATTTTAACATTGTTCCCTGAATTTCAAATAAGTAATTCAACCACTAAACCTTAACGTTTTTGTATAAAGCCTTAGCTGTGCAGGTAGTGGATACGTTTGATGTTAAAGTCTTTGATGCTCATGATTCCTTAAAAGCTGTGTAATTTTGTTTTCTATGTATATAAGTATATATTGTAGAGCAATTACCTCTCTAGAAGACAGGTATTGGTTTAGGGGTTTTTTCAGGTGGAATCATCATGGAATGTTCCAAGGCAAAGAGTCCATCCTTGTGTCCTGCCAGGACATCTCATCAATTAATCTCCATTAATTGACTTAGGTGAGGGAAGGCAGAGAACAGAAAAAGTTCACCATAAATGGTTACATTTATATTTTTAGTACAGCCATTTCTTTTATAAGAAGAACGTATTCCTACCCTCAGATCTATTCATAACCAACTAGTCAGATCCATGCCACAGGTTTGTGGGATCACTAAATGAATTCAGCATAATAAATAAGCCAATTATAGAAAACTTGCAGTAGACCGCAGAGCATGCACAAAACTCCACAACATCCCAAAACGAAGCATACAGTGGAGGTGGCAATATCACGTTTTATTTCATTAAAAATGACCATAACATTATAGTTGTAACAACTGCATTGGGCTAAAAAGATGTCTTCATCAGCAGTCTTTCAGTAACGGTTGTATCTTTTCTTGTTGCCCAGAGGACAATGAAAGAAAAACCTTTTTTTTTTTTTTTTAATTTGTGTATAAATGTCACTTCACAAAATAAAGCAATGTTTAGGAATTACCCAAGTTACTCTGTGTGCTGCTTACCTCATTAGTTTATCTCTTTGTCTATATTATGCTCAAATAGATCCCTTCCAACATGGCATATTCTGTAATTCTCTGGTTGATTCTCACAGCAAAGATTTTTTCATATGTTTAAATAAAACTTTGTGCACGTTGCCTATTGGTGAGTCTCTAAATGTCACTAAGAGTCTGAATCTTTAATACTCCCACATCCAGTATCCTTACATTCTGAAGTACCCCTGGGCCTTGTCTTCTCCAAGCTGAACACTCCTATGTCTCTTGTATTCTATTCACATGACAGATTTACCAAACCCTTCATCACCTTCATGGCCCTTTGCTGTGGACTTGCTCTGGTATGTTGTTGGACACCAGATCAGTCACTATTGGGTCGGAACCACCTTGTGGGGAGTGTGTGTGTGTATGTGTGTGTATGTGTGTCGAGGGGGAAGGGATGAGTTGAAACTCACAGAGGAGGGGTCATATCCCTCATGGCAGGTCCCTGCAGCCCAAATGGGGAAGCCTTGGAATAGCTGTCAGACACAAACAGCCCGGGAAAACTATAACCCATCACGCCTCCTGCAGCCCCTAACCCAGGTTCAGATTGGCAGGGACAGTGAAAACACCAAACCTGACCCTGACCTGGAACCACAGAGTGGCTGGTGGGTCTCTGCCTGGAGGGGTTGGCTACAGGGACCAGAGCAGATAAAATCAAAGGCATGTATTTGCCTTGTGCTGTGGTCCTGCCATTGGATGTGTGAGAGCTGGTCTTCCACAAGGTTTCAGTGGTAGCTATATAATCTGTCTTATCCTCTTCTCTCTTCTTGCTCCCTCTGCTTCTCTTTCTTTGCTCCTTTCTTAATGCTTAGGGTGGCCTGGAGCTGGAGGAATTGGATCTTGACTTAAAGGTTGGGAATTATTGGATCTTCATTTACCTGTTGTGGAATTGGATGGATCTGGACTTAAGGGTTGTGGATTAAGAGTATATGCTGAGCCAGTTAGTATTGTGGTGGAACATTTTCGTCTAGCCTGTGTGGTGTCCTTTTGAACTTTAGCCTAGTTCCCTTATTTGCTCCCCTAAATTAATAAAGAAATTCCTTGGGAACAAGCCTGTGGTTTATTCTCTTGGCGCTATCTCGAGGTATTAAAAACCCCTATATCTATATATTAAAGTAAAACTCACAGCCAAGCCCGTGAGCTGGGAACTCCCAAGGCTGGAGTCTTACATATGTTCATGTTTCTCTTCTACTCACTGGAACTGGACATAGGATACAGATGTGGCCTGACCTGGTGTGGTTAGAAGAGAAGGATCACCTTCCTCAGCCTGCTAGCAAAGCTCTTCTTAAAGTAGCCGGGGAAGGATATTTGGCCTTTCTGCAAGAGCTCATTGTTGGCTCATTTTCAGCTTGTTTTATTGGCCTTTTTCAGCTTTTCATATGCTCTTCCACCAGCATGCACCGGTGTATGGGGTGTATGGGGTTTTTCTTTGCCAGGTGAGGGAATATGCCTTTCCCCCTGTTAGGGCTCTGTCAGTCTATTTCTCCAGACTGTTGAGGTCCTCCTAAATGGCAGCACAAACACAGTGTAAAACTCATGATTGTCATTTAGCTAGATAGAATGAATGATCTCCAAGACATGAGGAAAATGCATATGCCCTGGGTATAAACAGTATTCATTACAGTCTACATAGTAAACCAGTTTTTCTGTTTAGGCATCTGGATTACAACTACTCAAACATAATCAACATGAGTTTCGGCCTTATCATCTCTCACATGTTCTCTTTGATTTTATATGATGGTTTTCCAGTGCTAATAATTTTGGTAAATATTAATCCTTCAGGCTTAAAAATCTGCAGACTGGAATTCTCATTGCCAATGTAAATGATAAAAAATGCCCAAGATCAATCTCAGATCATCATAATAATTCTTACAAATCATCAGGTTTAAATCATGAATACTTAACTACCTTCTAATTTTCAATTTTCATACCAATTAATTTTGCAGGTTCTTCACTGATAGAGAAAGTGCTACATTTCTAAAGCATCACAGCTTCTCCTGGCCTTTCTTTATGCTTTCCCTCTTTCCACAGCTAGAGATGTTCTCTTTGCCCCATTGTATAATGACAGCTTGGTGTGTAAAGACAGAAAAAGGAGGCTGACAAGGAAAGAATCTCATGTATCTGGATCATTTTTCAAAAGAGGGGGAAATGGAAAAGAATGATAATGCTCCATTTCAGCACTTTACCTGCATATTTATTTGTCAAAAAACTTGCATGAGTCCTAAAATATAAGCTTCAATCTATAGGTTATCTGCTCTTTTCTGTGATGTGAGGTTAAAAAAAAAAAGGAGGTTCAAAGACTGTTTACCTCTTGACAGTTCAAAGACCTTGTTCAGATTAATAAGATCTGCTATGATTTGATAACTAAAATCATTTGAGGCCCTGATAACTTCTAGGTACAGCCTGCCCTGAGTGAAAAGGGGGCTGGAGCATCTGTGGCCTTTGTTGCAGGCGTCACCTGATACAATGCATTTGCTCTCAGTCCTGCCATGTGCTCGCAGCCACTCAACTGCATAGCTTCCTCTTCCCACACTACTGTTTCAGAGACCCTGCTTCCCCTTCGGAAATCTCAACTCAAACCAGGATTCCTCTCTATAAATATTCCTCTCTATAACTATTCCTCTTCTTGCCAGTTCACATTGTAACTGTGAAATAATTTAGAAAAACTTAAGTCTTATAAGTATGTAGAGATGAGGATGGCCTACCATCTATTTCTGTCACATATGTAGTTCACTGCATGAGAGGCTAAATGTAAAGAGAATCCAACATTGTTAATCTGAGGTGAATTCTGAAGAAATAGCAAATAAAGCTGTTTCTGTTTTCTTTTTCAACAATAACTATGCTGCAAACCATCTTTGTCAAGAACTGAAAAGGCAAGAGAATTCAGGTTTAACACTGACACCTTAATTGCGAATAAGAGCCTGCCTAAGTACTGTAGTGACAAATGGTGTCTGAAAATATGGGATTTTTCATGTCAATTTGTTTGGATGTGGATGAAAAACAATACAAACCATTTTGCCGACATCAGAGGTAAAAATTATACATAATTTCTCCTTTGGAACATATGTAGTAGGTAACCTAGTTAAAATCATGTCTTCTGTTAACAGTGAGTTGTGCACATTCTACATAACATTTCAGTGACTATGCAGATCTCCATCTCCATTCTAAATTAATCTTGCCCTACTTCCCAATGCATGTCTACTATACATTTCATGGAACAGGCTCCAATTTTTGGTAATAACTTTCCCTGTGGGACAGCATTTCATATTGTCCACGGTAGCATTCAAAAGTGATTATTTATTATCACGATTTGGCTTTTTTTCTTTTTTTTTTTCACCCTTTTTTTTTTAAGTAAGGGATATAAGCAGGCAAATTTTTGCCATTTGGTTTATGTACCTATTATTTATATGTCTATCAAGGACATATGTCATTTGTATGAAAGTCTACTTTCCATTCCTCAGATACATACAGAATGTGCTTTGGACATGTATCCAGTGCTGATTGCTAACATGTACCTCAGGTCGGAAGGACAATTACAATGAATAAAATTTAGGAATTTGTCATGGATGTTGTTGATGAGGAAAGAACACAATACTGAGAGGTGGTCACACTGAAATCAGAGGTACAGTTAATGCTAGAGCTGATTACACCAAGCTCTGAACTGTCCTGTAGAAATGATCACAAAAGAAGCTGCAAAGGGATCTGCATGAGATCCTTTAATCCTTTGGACCTGAGGTGAAGAAAGAGAGCAATCACCTCTTATGCAAGGGTGGTTAGTAAACACAATGATAAATCTCTGTCAGACATACAAATGTCAAACAAAACTGGTAGGGAGACCAAATTACTTGGCCATGGGTTATTTGGTTCTGCAAATAAATCACCAAACAAAAGTGATGACATCCTTTTCTCTTCTTTTAAACCAAGTAAGAGTTTGATATCATAATAATTTGATATCTGTATCGAAAGATTATGATATCCAAAAGAAAATCAGCTGTGTCTAAGGAAGGTTTGGGCACAGTAGAACTGTGCACTGTAAAGTAGCCATTGAGCAATGAAAAGTGATCAATCAGTGGAATAAATGTTTGCTCTTAGCCTTGGATTCTTGGTATTTTGCCTCAATACACTTTGGATTCCACATCATCTCTGAGAATGTGGGAACCATTCGTTGTTCAAGCCATGTCTCTGACAACTTTTTTGAAAGAAAACATCACCACTCTAGCCCATCACCTAAATTTAGTGCTTGGCATATGTAACATAATAACCTTCTCCAGCAGGGATACTAATCTCCTAAACTATGCCAAGCTCCTTTTGAAGACAATTTTTTACTCAAACCCTGCTCGTTCTTAGACATAATCAAATCTGAATTTTATTTTTTTCATGAATTTTCTATATCTTTTTTCAGTGTTTCAAGTCCTTGTCCAGACTCAGGTCAAGTTCTTAAAGGACCTAATTTATGTTTTTGAAAAATAGTGGTATAATGTTATCAATTCACCCTCTTCTTTCAGTACAAAAACATGCTCTTAATATAATTCTCTTTTTTCCACTTACAGCTTCAGAGTATCTACCCCTCATCATATTGACTACATGTTTCTGAAGGTTATCTTTAAACTCACTAAAACCATTTTTCAACTCATAATTTACATTGATTTCTCCCTTTTGTTCTTTTTATGTATTTACACCCACACTTCTGCTCTTGTACATAAATACACAGCACTTGAACTCAAATTTCAAAATGCTGTATATGATAGCAATACCACCAGAGGACAAAAAAAATTAGTAAGCAATTCTCTATCATTTTATGACTTGGGTGATTGCCAGTACTACATTGCAATCAGGGAAGTTCATGTAGACATATTTTTTATCACCTTATGGGTTTTATTTTTGTTTCTTATTGGCTGAATGAGATTATTTAAATATATATATATAAATATATATATATACATATTTAGGTGAACAGCTTTCTTACCTGCAAAATTGTAAATTGCTGTCACACAATAAAGCTTTCTTAAAATACACATATGTTTTCTTGATCAATTCTCAGTTCACAGCTTTGATTTGTGTTTCATTTCACAGCTTTGACAGCGTTTCAACATCTGAAGATATAAAAGGCTAATCTGTGAAAATTCTATACCTCCATGATGAAAATTTATTTATGTTTTTCTGTTGATTAAAAAAGCATATGAAAAATACAAAAGAAAAAAAAATTGTCCATGACCTTCCAACATTCCAAGAAGAAAGATTTAACTGTTTTAGTCAACAGAAAAATGGTCTTTTGGATGATTCAATGAGTGAAAATAAATAGAGGAGATTTATTTTCACTGGAGGAAAGAGTGAGGAATGACAGCTTGGCTACCCCCTTGCATATATATCCACCTAACTGACATGCACCTGTTTCAGATGCTGGTCTTTTTGTTCTTAGTATATTTGCTTTGTTTTTGCAGGTGAAGGAAGCCATTGGGGAGATGTTTAATTGAACACTGGTATGGAGGACAGACACAGAGAAAGCAGAATGGCTTCCAGCCTTCAGTTACAAATTACACAGAATCCTCAGGGATCTTTAACTGGCAGACATTCGGAGGAAATTAAATGCTAATGTGTGCAGTTGCACTTTCTACACCCACAGACATCAAACATATAAAGACACTAGTTTCTCTTCTGTTGCAGCAAATTCATACCAAATGCACTAGGTATAAGGTTAAATCTTATGAATTAAGGTAAGAATTCAACATCAAATCATGCACTCGCAGTATAACATGAGCCTAGACATTTCCAGCCTTACACTGTTTAAATAAATGGCAAACACTTTTTCTAAGTGCAAATATATAGCACTACTGAAGAATTAGAGAAGGTCCTTGTTGAATACTACAATGTGAATTATGCCCAGGAGAACACAATTAATGATGTTCTGGGATGGCATTAAAGTTCTTAGACATAAGCTCTAAATACCTTCATACAGAGAAGAAAAATGTTTTAAGTATTTCCCACTTAAGAGCTTCAAAAAATAGTTTAGGAACTCAGGAGAAAGGGTGTACCAATAATGGCACAAGCTGAGTCAGGTCACGGTGGAAAACTCATCTTCTTTTTCATACTCTTCTTTTTTTGTAGATTATGACAAATGTTTGCATGTGTATAAATGGCAGATCATGGTATTATGGATGTTTTGTTACTATCCTAAAATGTCAGAAGGCTGGTGTCTTTAAGAGGGAGCAGAGGGTAAACAGTCAATTTAGGAATTAATGGTTTGGAAAAAAATGGTTTGAGGAAGCATTGGATGACCACATAAGCAGACTTTTAGAAACCAGTCAGCAAGCAAATATATAAAGTGTTGACAGATTTTATAAAATACATGCTTTAAAATAAGAGGGAAAACAATGGAATTTAAAAGGAAAAAGTTGATTCTGTGATTTTGGATGTCTGCAAAGAACAAAAAAAAAGTCCAGCTATTTCCTTCGAAACCTAAAATTGGGTACTAGTTGAATGTCTCACTGAGCTGTTCATTTTGTAGTTAGTTAAGAGAAATAGCTATTGTACAGACAACTTAGATTACTAATGGTTAGGTTTTTAATGATGAGATGAATTATGTCCCAAGTTCTTACCAAGACTAATGACGGATTATTCTATTGCTTGTCACAGTTAGTATAAGTTAGACACAGTCTTCATGTGTGTGTGGATAAGCTTTAATTGATGCTTTAAGAAAAAAGAGTAGTTAAGGAGAGAAGTAACTTAAACATAAACTTTTGACAGTGTGAAACGTTGTGGCTGCTGAGATCTTTGACATGGGAAGACTGAACACCAGTGCCAGTCATTTGCTGGGCATCCAGTGAATCTGACTGACACAGTAAAGGTATTTTCTACATCATCCTAGCATGGACAGTGTTCAGAGTTGCTCAGGGAGAAAATCTGAGGGGCCCAACAGCCCTGCAACAGGGTCAAGATCATTTCGCTGACTTCCAGCGATGCCTGAGAGGAGAGGAGCACTTGAAGCTAAAGGAGGATGCATGGCACATCTGGACCCCCTGTACTGACCCTTCAGTCTCTCCTGGATTTCATGTTCTCTCACAGAGAACAGGAAAGTCATGTAATTTTAAAATTGTGTATATCTGTGATCAAAGTGTTTTCAGGTATTTGTTTCTGCAGGTATCAGTTTCCACACTGTCATTTGGCCTGACGCCACAAAAAAACCATAGCTCATTTCTTAGATGTCCCTTCCATTTGACAGCAGTACACAATACAGACAAACTAAAAATTTGAGCCTATTAGAAAAGATGGACAGAGATGGGATTTGTTTGGAACTGCACATATATATGCTACAATAAATTTTTTACAATTTTAATTATCTAATCTTGAACAGATTTTCAGACAGCCATCTTTAAGATGGTATACATGGCTATATGGTTTCACCTACAGACCTGATTCAACAGCCCCCATTCAAGGTGCATATTTTTCCTACTTATCATCATCATGGCTAGGCTGCACGAACGAAGATTTGGGAAGAGCTCTACCCACATTTGTTGCAAGCGCGTTGGTGGCTAAAAAGGCCAATACGAGATAGGTAAGTCCAGTTGCAAAAGGCACAGCAGAAAGACTCCTTAGATGGTATGTTCTGCAAGGCACGATTCTTTCTGCATTGTCTTTTCTCCTCAAGGGTGATCCTGCGTGCTTTCTCAAAAGCATCAGCAGCGTTGTAGATGGTGTGTCTCCAGGCCTCCCGATTGGAGGCCAGAGTAGACCAGTTATGGTGGTCAATATGGCCAAGGCTGTTACCTATATATCCCATGCTTTGTAGACCTACAGTCACTGACCTGAAATTTCTAGAAGCAATATAGATAAAGCTTAGGTGTTTTGATGTTGAAGTTCTTTCTGAATCAAATCTTTTGTAAGTATAAACAATTTTTTAAAAACTTATAGAAGAGGCCTTTTCAGAATGTTGAAACAGTCTGATAAAGTAATAATTGAGGTGATAAAAAGGTTCAAATACATGAACAGTAGAAGAGCATTTTCTGCAAAATAATCACAGAATATGCCAAGTTAGAAGCGACCCACAAGAATCATCAAGTCCAACCCTTAGCCCCACACAGAACCATCCCCAACAGTCACACCATTTGCCTGAGATGTCATCCAAAGGCTTCTTGAACTCTGACAGGCTTGGTGCTGTGACCACTGCCCTGTGGAGCCTGTTCCAGTGCCCAACCACGCTCTGATGGAAGAACCTTTTTCTAATATCCAACCCAGACTTCCCTGACACAACTTCAGGTCATTCCCTTGGGTCCTGTCACTGGGCACCACAGAGAAGTGATCAGTGCCTGCCCCTCCTCTTCCCCTCATGAGGAAGTTGTAGATTGCAATGAGGTCTCCCCTCAGTTGCCTCTTCTCCAGGCTGAACAGACCAAGTGACCTCAGCTGCTGCTCTTATGGCTTCCCCTCAAGGCCCCTCACCATTCTCATTGCCCTCCTTTGGATACTCTCTAAGAGTTTTGTGTCTCTTTTATATTTCAGTGCCCAAAACTGCACACAATGTTCAAGGTGAGGCCACACCAGTGCAGAGCAGAGCGGGACAATCCCCTCCCTCGACCGGCTGGCGATGCTTTGCCTGATGCCCCCCAGGACAGGGTTGTCCCTCCTGGCTGCCAGGGCACTGCTGACTCAGATTCAACTTGCCATTGACCAGGACCCCCAGATCCCTTTCCACAGCACTACTTTCCAGCATCTCATTCCCCCGTCTATATGTATATCAATAATTAATTGATTAATTAATTAATAGAACAATAGTAATGATAATAATAAGATATTAAATTTCTACAATTGCAATATGTTCCATACTAGTATACGAAACCCAAAACTTTGGTTAACTTTGTCATCTTCTTTGGAGTTACAGAAATGCAAGAATCACTGTATGATTTTGTTTTAATAAAGCAAAAAAGGATTCAGAATTCAATACTTATTGTATATTTTTGCCTGATATGGAGTGAAGAGAACGTAGTAATTGTATGTTTCTATGTTCAGAATTCTTAAAACTGTAATGAAAAGGAGCAGTTCATTTCAGGAAAAATAAAAAAATGTTTTTTAAAACTTCAAAAAGATGGAGTAATTTTGCTTTTAAAAATGTGAAATAATTGTGGTTCAAAATATTACAAAAAATTTATTTTAACTTGTATCATCTGTAATTTTTAAATTATTTCATCATTGGATTTTGAAAAAGTGATCAAATATATTTCCCAGATGAACTTATAAAATTATTTTTCTGTCAGAAATCCCTATACCTAGAAAACACAGAACTGCCTGGTGTGTTTGAAGCATATTTTTCTCAGCCTCAAAGGTACTTTATCAATGTATTCAAATTCCTGATGGGGAAGAGTAACAAAGATGGTGCCAGACATTTCTTGGTACCACCCAGCGACAGATGAAGGGCAATAGGCAGAAACTGAAATTCAGTAACTCCCATCTAAGTATAAGAAAAAAAAAATAATAGTGACAGTGGTGAACGACTGGAGTAGGTTGCCCAGAAAGCTTTGGAGTATCCATCCTTGTAGATATTCTGAATCCAACTGGACAAAGTTCTGAGCAACCTGTTCCAGTTGGCTCTACTTTGAGCAGACTAGAGGATTCCAGTGACTCCTTCAAACCTCAGCAACCTGTCATTCTTTGAATAAAAAGGCAATACAGTCGCTAAAGTGTTAATCCAAATATTTAAAGGAAACAAACAAACAAACCCCAGATTACACTCAAGACATATCCTTACGCTGAAAAAGAGTTTCTTGACGCAGATTATCAGACTAAAAACTGTCTCACCAGAGCACTTCTCATTGAATCAGAGAAGAATCAAGTAAGGTCCCAGTTTTTAATTTCTGTGCTTACTGTGCTGCTCAGAATGAAGGCTCTATATGCATTGGAAGTAATCCATCCTGATGCCTGCAAACTAGACCTACAGTCTGTGTAGCTTGTGAAAGCTGTTGTGAAATAGTAGGGCAGAATGAGAACTGCACTGACTGTGGCACAAAGAGAGAGAGAGAATGACAGCAACACATTTGATTGATTGGCCCAAAATTGTCTTTGCCTTACTGGTAGCACATCTTTTATTCCAGCCTTGTACTTCTGCTGTTGCCAGGCTTGGTTTTTTACAGTGTCTAGAAACAGAACCCTCAAGGCAATCATTGGTCTTTTTGGTCTTGTTTAGTAATAAAGCATTCAGTTTCTGCAAGGTTTTTTTTGTTTGTTTAGTTGTTTGTTTGTTTGTTTTAGGGCTAAATTAAGAATTTAGGATTAAAATACACTTAGAAAGCATTTCTTAATGTAAGGACGATATATGTTACCAAAAACAAAGTAACTTTTTTTTTTTTTACATACAGGATATGGAAAAATATATACAAAATCAAGGCATGCCAACTGAGAAAGCAAACTGCAGAGCACGCTTTTTCCTTTACCTTGTATCAACATAAAGGATCATCTTTGTGATTCTAAGTTAATAATTCTGATAATGGTTTCAACAAAGTCAGCAGCAAGACTGAATGCATTTCAAAGTTTTTTAGGAATACTCTTGATTTTCTCTGCAAATTAAACTCCCACCACATTAGGCTAAGCTTTAACCTCCTCCCATCAGGTAGTTTTAAAGTACTAGACCAGTTAAATAAAGTTAAAGGACTCCTATTACTTTAATATCTAACTCTAGTGGGTAATCAGAATACTGTAGAGCATCTTTAAGGCATTGTATGTAATTAGCTCTTCCACAATTATGAACTTGAAAAGAAAGTCTCCACTTGAAGAACACCAGTGACATACCAAAAATCCAAAGGAAAACAGAAAGGCTTGATTACATTGGTTTGACACCAAAGTATCTTCTTGTTCACAGAAAGATACTTGCTTTACTAAAAGTTTCCAAACTTCCGCCCCGACTCCGCAAATATTTAATACTTTAATCCTTTAGTAGTTATTCTCACACAATCATGCTGAATCGTGCCTTCCTTGAATCTGAGATGCTAGCCAGACGGCTGGAAGCTATGCAATGGCTACTTAGCAGAACCCAGACAAGATTTATAAGAAACTATTGCTCATAGTACAATGTTCATTCTTGTGAAATGTCAGTGAGTTAACTGGTTTATATCTGAAAAGTGAAATTCATATTGCCAGTCATAGCACATGTCAGTTATAGTTACAGCCACATGCTGACATCCATCATCATTCATTTTCCAGTCAGGCATATATGCACCAACTTTACTTTTGTTTAGGGATCTTACTTCCCATAGTGCTTCGCAGTTACTGTAGAAAAGTCTAAAAAAAATGCTGAGGTAGTATCACTAATTTTTGGTAGTTCACTTAGAGGTTAATTACTTATCATG
The DNA here is from genome assembly GCA_013399855.1 of Oxyruncus cristatus. Taxonomy (NCBI): domain Eukaryota; kingdom Metazoa; phylum Chordata; class Aves; order Passeriformes; family Cotingidae; genus Oxyruncus; species Oxyruncus cristatus. The sequence continues at coordinate 286,527 of VXAY01000971.1, read as the reverse complement.
AACTTGTGATACTAACTTGTTGCAAACCTAGTTGTACAGGGTACAAAGAGACCTTCCCATATCACGAGTTTCTTTTTCATGAAGTTCTCACAAAAGTCTAGGATTTAGGATAAGCATTGTGAATTATTTTTTAACTGCTAGCTCTGAAAAGAATACACATTTCTATGGACAAAAGAATTAATATTCATGACTGTAGAAGCATAGTCACATCCTTGAGTTTGCATGCCAGAGTATGCAGAGATGAGTAATTCTATTGAAATGCATATGATTAAAATGCAGATCGGCTAAATGTACCTTTTCATCTTTGCAGGTTGCAATGTGTTTTGTGAACCAGAGGATTAAATAATAACTTTGCCCACATAATCCCACAGGAGACCTCCACAGAGGCTGAGTTGTCTTTCAGAAGAAAGAAAGGAGCATTTCTCTTTCTTGACTTGAAAGATAGGATAAGCATTATCTCCAGGGCAGACTTACAGCCCATAAATATGGTTCCCCAGACTGTGAGAAAGACTGCACTGAAATCACAGGACTGTCAGCCCACATATTCTGCTCCAGGTGGTTTGAACCACTGTAGTTGCTGTGCTGTGTATAATAGATCTTATTCTAGGCACCTAAGTATTTACAAAATATATATACTTTGCTTAAGGTCCAATGATATAAAATTTAGGAGTTGCATCATCAGCCCTTCCAAATCACAAGAAAATTAAACTTTGCCTTCAAAATCCTTGGTTTGATATGGCTTGTTTCATTTGAATCAAAACCAGCATTTTTTATCTTCAGGAAAATATCCTAGTCCCAAACTCATTGAGCTCTCTTTCCTTTCTCTTTGGTGTTCCCCGACTCATTTAGAAAAGGGAGATGTCAATTTTCATGTGGGCTAGGTAAATGATCAAACTTCTGCATGTGTTTGGGATGGATACACATCCATGTACTGACATAATTTCTAGTCATTACTTGCTGTAAAAATTCCTATTGGAAAAAGCCCCTCTAAAAAGGAATCTAAAATATATGTGTAGACTAAAAATGTCACCCTGGATTTATATATTATACTTTTCTATAATATATAAGCTTTGCTGACTCTAGTTACTTTGCCTGCTATTAAGTTGTCAATATTAGTACTACGAAGAAAGCTATTACCAACTCTGATTACTTCTTATCAGACTCAGCACAGTGCTGTGCTAACACTTTTACCATCTAACTCAGAGATCTTGGAATAACACTTCAGAGATTTTGCTGTTCACTTCACAAAAAAAAAACAAAAAACCCAAAACCAAACCCCAAAACAAAACGAAACAAAACGCTCTTCTCACTCATTAGAACTGCAAGCAGAACTGGCCCTGACACAAGAAGATGAACTGAGGTTGAAGAAGTGATATGACTGGTGCTGCAAGCTCCAGGGATGAAGGAAAACACCCTGAGCAGAATCTACTTGTGGTACAGACTGAGCAGAAGTATCACAGAGTGGCTTTATGCATGGAGTGGCCCTGTACAGTAGTTGTGCTGTTATGACTGGGGTTAACAGTCGAAATTTATGGATATAGTTACAGTAACTTGTGGATTCAGCAAAATATCCTGACGTGGCAAAAATCCTGTACTAGCTCTGTATGTGTGTATAAATATATTTAGATAAATATATATATATGACATTTTAGTTGCTTTGAATTGAAATAACCTCACCACATTATATGACAGATAAATCTCCCTAAAAATTATTTCAATATTTTTAAAAGTTTCAAAAACCAGTATTTTAAATGTATTTTTTTCATACAAATAAGGAAATAAAAAATAGAAAGCGAAATTGTGATATGTGTGATCACAACTGAGTAGCAACCTTCTATGCAGTTTTGTCCCTCTTTTTCTTATGGAGTTCAGTGCTATCTAGAATAAGTATCTAATTTTATCAACTCTCAATAAAATTGTGTGCAGACTGTTACTTAGGAATATACACATTTCTCTATATTGGAAATATAATTTATCATTGGTTATAAGATCATGATTAATTTTTGTTTATAATTTACTATTGATTGCATATACTTTCCACAGCCATAACAATTTAGAATACAGTAAATAATAATAAAATTGTTTTATTTTCTCTTACCTGTTTCTACAAAAATTATCAGCACAACACAACTGAAAAGAAACTATGAAAATGCAGAATAGTGATAGCTGAGTAGACTGAGTAGGGGAAGATGAATTGCTACTTTATTCTTTAAACACATGGTTTTTAACACTGATCCCACATACAACTATTCTGTAGGGTCCTTTGGAGTGTTAGTCACCCATGCATTCAAACGCTCTGCTTTTCTGGAAGCCTGGTAAAAGATTTCAAAATACCAACTGGAACAAATATATGTTCTCCAGGATTTCTGTAGGGAAAACATGACCAGAGAAACTGCAACAAATGGTTTTCCATAAGCTGCATTCCATTTTGTCTTAATGACAAGGAACCCCCAACAACATATATCATCAATGAAAAAAATAAAGAAACCGACAGCCATATGTATACATTGACAACTGGGAAATACAATAAATTGCTAAAGGAAACTAAATGTATTCATGAAACTTCTGAGGGGAACACTGGAAACAAAATATTCTAACACTCATACGTGACCTGAAGTTGACACAGATGGCCAATTCATCAATCAGTCATAATATAGCATTTCAAAGCAGTATAAGAATATTTCTGAGTTTTAAACAAAGCCAGGTGAAATATTCCACTGTAAGTTATAAGAAAATAGTTTCTATCCTATCACTACATAAAATTACATTAGATGACAAGTGACAAATATTTAAAATCCAGTTTAGATCCTTTTTTTAAGTAATAAAATTTGGGTATTAAATTTCATCATGTTCTTAATTGAAAGGCTATAGTAGACAATTCAGAATATATATGCAAGCTAATCAGACTAACTTGCAAGGAAGAACATTGAAATTATGCATCAAGGAGCAGTCTGCATGACTGATGTTGATTCTTTAATAAATTTTAGACTACACTGTAGGCCGTGGGCAATTTGGACCAGTTAATGTTCTCCCCAGCATTTTGAAATGGAAATTGGTTGACCAAGGAAAACATGGGTCTGTTAGCCTCATAACAATTTCATAAAAAGAAACAGGAAAAAAAAAAAAAAACAACAACCAAACAAAAAAGCGGTGAAAATGTATATGTTGTACTTAACAGATGGCAGTGAAATCACTGCCAATTTAACTCAGTTTATATATATATATATATATGTATGTCTTCTCAGACAAGATTTACACTTATGTGTATTCTAACATACCCTCATTTATGCGCACATATGATCACTTATATGGGTGCACATATTCATATGCATAATCCTCACTCAAGGCAAAGGAAATTACTGATAGAATCAGTAATTTTAAAGGTATTTATTAAGCAACCTGCCATTTATTTCAGCCTTGCATGGCATAATCTTAAAAAGCTTACATTAAATCATTCTTTTGGCATCTTAAAATCTCTCATTCATCTGTTCAAACAAAGCAATATGACATTAAAATTTCTTATGCTGATAACTCCATGAGGAAACTGGTTTAGCTGTCTATTGAGAGTCAGAAAAAAAATTCTGTGTGATAGTAATGTGGAGGGTTTTTTCCTTTCTCTAGGAGAGAAAGGTGGTTTGGACTTCCACTTCCCTCTTTTTTCCTATTTTCTTTCAATAAAAAAATTAATGTGCACCATGACAAAATTATCTTTTTGCCATTAGCTGCTAGAAGACAAAACTTTAGGAGCTTTGTAGAGGCCAGACATGATTTTTTTGCTAAAGAGTTAATACTGCAGTAGTTTTGGGAATTCTTTGTGGAGGACTAGGTGAAGAAGGAACAGGGAATGTGCATGCAAGCGAAAACCTTCCTGATTATATGAAGCATCTAGATAACTTAGAGTTTGCCTAGAACAAAGGGGAATTTAGACAACAAGGTGTGCAGAGGAGAAAGATTATCAACTCAAGAGAAACAAATATATGCTGACTCATCAAGCAGTGGTTCTCTGCAGCAAAGTCTGTGCAAGAGGAAGGTTCTAATTTCCTTCTCATTTAGACAAATGTTGAGCTGGCTTGTTTCTCACACTCACTACATGCCTCACATAGGTCCAAACATAGCATCATTAAAGCACATACCAGATTTCTATTTCATTTAGAACATGATTAGACAAAAAAAGCTTTGGGGGAAAAAAATATAGTCTGAGTAAAGAAGATATGTAGAGATCAAGTAAGTGATCTTTGCCATTATATGCTTTCTCTCATAGTAAGTCTTGGGTTCTGTTCTTTTTTTTTTTTCTTTTAAGTGAATATTTAGAAATCATAAAGCATTATTTCATATCTAAAATCTGTTAATTACATGAGGACAAACGTAGTAATATGACATAAACCTGCAAAAATCCGCTCTGATATACATTGCTTTTTATTCCTGAAGATCCCATATAGAATACCATAATTTGTTTCCAAATGAACAACTGGGAAAGTTTCTTGCATGATGGATCAGTCTGCCTCAAAATGTAATTTAAACTTTTTATTTTTTTAAATAGAATTGAGAAACTGATCTGTGAAGGTACTTAATGAGAATACACTTACTCATAACAGTGGGACAGATAATCTTTTCCAATTTTCCCTTTACCACCAACAGGTTTTTAGAAAAGCAGAAAGGCTTGTTCATATTGTGTACATGCAGTTCTTTTTCTTTGCTTTTTCTATTTTTAGATAAAATGTAGATATAGCTCTTACAACCTCTCATAAAATAACTGGCAAAAAAGTGTACTGAACACTATATAAAGGTTTGGCATAGTGTAATTGCCTCCCCCTATGGTCCACACGTCAGTATTCTCCATAAGAAATTTGTGAAAGAAAAAAGTAAGGCATCATGGAGTGACAGAGTTCCATGCATGTCCTCAGTCTAACATGTTGGACATTAAACTCACATGGCACATCTTTCAAAAGTTCATATTACTCTTGAAAGAGTCCAGTTCTTCAACTCGTTCAACACTGAAGAACAGTATTTACATTTATAGGATAGATCTGTGTAACCTTGTTGACACCCTTGTTAACACCATTGTTCATGACCTCATGTGAGAGAAACAAACCCCTCCATCTGAAGTACTAGATTTAGAACTTCAGAATTTCATTATTAAACCTACTTTGCTTAAATAAATACTAATATTAATTTTGGTTTGCACTGATTTTTGGCTTCTTTGGCTTCATCTGTATTTTCCTTGCAACCTCTACAGAAATATCTCTTTTTTGTAGCTCAGCTGTAGCTCCCATACTTAATGTTGCTAGACTCCTCTAAGACTTACAACAACTCTCCAAGATCAAGAGTTATCCCTGGCTTGATACCTTACCCACCGTATAGACCTATTCATCTACAAGCTACTCAGTGCCTTCCACAAGTCATGCACAATAATTTTCTGTTCCACAAATGCAACAAAATGTGCCAATTCTTATATTCTTGGTTTTTATTTCCCCATAGCCTGGGGCTACCAACAAGATCATCTAGTCCAACTGTCAGCTTAGCACCACCATTATCACCCCTCAACGATATCCTCAAGCGCCACATTCAGATGTCTCTTGAACATTTCCAGAGGCAGTGACTCCCCCACCTGCCTGGGCAGATAATTCCAAAAATTTATAATATCTAATCTGAACCTGCCCTGATGCAATTTAAGGCCATTTCTTCTCATCCTTTTACTTGAGACAAGGCAGAAGAGGCCGATCTCCACCTCACTACAACCTCCTGAAAGGTAGTTGTAGAGTGCAATGAGGTTCCCCCCTCTGACTTTCCTTTTCTCCAGGCTAAACAACCTCAACTCCCTCCACTGCTCCTCATAGGACATGTTTTTTAGACTGTTCATCAGCTTCCCTGCCCTTCTTTGGACATGCTCCAGCACCTCAGTCCTTTTTCAAGTGAGAGGCCCAAAACTGAACACAGTACTCAAGGTGCAGCCTCACATAGTCAGAGATCTCTCTCAGTCCTAATCACAAGATTTTCTTTAAATGTATTAATTGAAGATGTGGTTTTAAATGTCTTCGAGAAAAGACTGAACTGATGAGTTCCATCTTCACTGGTCTGTAAAGCCCTTTTTATAGTCATTGTAATATGGGCCATTCCCTTTAAAAGTAAGCAATGGAAAAGTCAAGTTTTTTTCTTTTGTAAGTTAGGTGTATTTTTAGCATTCCTGCCAGATCAGGCCTGCAGAAAATAATAAAGAAAAAGATACTAGTTTCTGGCCTGTTTTATTTCAAGAGCACATAAGGTACCATCTTTCTTTTTTTAGCATGAACACAGATTAAGGAAGATGAAGTTCTTTCTATTTATCCACTACCTTAAAATCAATCGCAATTGCCACAAGGCTATAGAGATGCATATTAAACATAGCCCATTGTTGACTCAGTATCTCTTAGTTTTTCATTTGATTTCTTCAAGAACATAATTTTCTTTTTCCCAAATTTCTTACTATTTGGTTTTCCTTTCATTTTCTCCCCCTTCTCTTTCTCTCTTCTCATTCCAAGCTTTTATCAGAGATAAAGGAATTCCTGCTTTTGACAGACAGGATCTAGATTCCATCACCTCAAAGCCTATCCAGCTTTCAGCAGGAGTCAGAATCTCTTGCTAAGACAACTTGTTTTCACTTATCAAGCAAGTAGCTTGGGAAAAAAGACAGATTTGACACAGGATGTAAGTAAAGATTGTCTCACGATAACAAGCCCTCTTAATCCCAATCAGATGGTTGCTTTGATGTTTCATGCCTATGTTGTCTTATTTGCTCTTTTAATTACCAAACTTTGCTAAAAAATGAAAAAGAGAAACAAACTTCACGAGTGTTTAACAATATTGTCATTCATGCTAACTTACCTAACTCTCTAATTTCATTCTCTGTAGACAATGAAAAGAAATATGAATCTGAAGGTGATAATTCATGTCTTTAAGACATACAGTAGAAGTTTCCCATTTCTTCCATTTGTTATAGAAGAAGCAGAGAGGTGCTGCACAAGAATTTGATTTTTGGACATTTAAAGTTATGGGTTCAAAATCCCCCCAAAGTGTATTTTTCATTAGTTAGTATTCTGTGCAATTATTAATATATTCTGTGGGTAAAAAGATTTAATGATACAGCTAATTTTGTGATTTAACAAGTGTTATAGAGTTAAAGTTCAATAATTTTGTTCATGTTTGCCATTTAAAGCAGCACTCCCACTGAAAAGATATTTGGTTTACAATTAAAAAAAACAAACAATTATTTATCACAACAATTAAGGGGAAAAGAAAAGGAGATAATTTCTATGGGAAACCTATACCTCTGGTTGCCGTGTTGGCATTGACAATGTGGGGTTTTTATTAATTAGCATCCTTACAGAAGTAAAGTTTGAAATAACATTTGAAAGACTGTTTATTACTGTGTTCATGTGTATTGATCTGTTTAGTATTGTGTTCATCAGTAACCCAGGTCAGAAGATAGAGGTCCAAAGTCAACTCTTAAGAATATCACATTTTTAAGAAAGTTAGACGGCTCATTAAAGTGTTCTTTTATATCAGATTTATAAAGAAGATAATTAAAATACTAGTGACTGTATCAGTGTATTCTAATTTTTTTCTGCATAGTTTTCTATGTAGAGCTATTTGGGCAATTTTATTTGATAGGCATTACCATAAAAATGTGATTTTTGTCTACGTCAGTTCAGCCTTTGCATATCGTGAATGTTACCAAAGACTTAAAATGATACAGTCTGATGCAGAATTTCTGTATTAGAAATACTGTCATTATTATAAGAAGTGCACATAGCAGTTTCTCAAAAACTATATCAACAAAACCCACAAAAACAACAATGAAAAAGGCAGTAAAAATAATACCTATAGAAAAAGTCATATTACAGCATTCTGTCATTATTAAAATATCAGACAAGAACTCAAACTTGTAGGTTTTGCTCAAAATACTTTTAGGACTTGTTTGAAAGCACTGAAACTTTTGACTGTGTATATAAAAAAAATAAAAGGCACTAAGAAATGGATGTATAATATTTTATTCTTTACACATAAAAAAGCCCAAACCATTATTTTCTCTCCCCCTCTCCTTTTTTTTTTATTCTTTTGCAGAGGTGTAGGGGAAAGCTTAGTAGAGAAATGATAGGGAGAAAAAGCATCACAGATCCATAAAAATTGGAAATGTAGTAAATGATCCACACTTGTGCAGAATTTCTTAATTTTATTGAGTGTCAACAAGAGATCAAGAGGTGGTCACGTGGTAACAAATATATATTCTCAAGGGAAGTCTCCCTACCATTAAGTAAATAGTCAAGATCATTATGCTACAAGGGTATACAAATCTTCATTGCCAGCACAGTAAGTGATAATGTTTACTGGGAAAGGGAATATGTACTTTCAACAGGCAGAATGTAAAAGAATTTGTAAAATCTCTATACTTTTTCAGGGTAGTTTTGAACCTTTTTTTTTGAAGAATGTAAACAAATGATCACAAATTAATAGAGGTATTGCGGACTACTCATTTGCCAGTTCCTTTATTGATAAAGCTGAAAAATCAGCTCAATTAAGCATTGCAATATTTAAGTAATGTAATATTTTATTCACTGCACATTGTGTTCAACCACTTTATCCACTAATTATTCCCTTTTACTTTTCGATTAATATACTATTTTCAATGATGCAAACATAACCTCAATTGTTTCTCTGTAAGAGAAACAATGACACCTTTTAACTAAGAAACTACTTAATCATGTCACATTGCCTTTTGATTTTAGGCTCACCTAATTGAGGACTATTAGGTACACTAAGGCTTGCAGTGAGTGTTAGACTGGGACTGTTTCAGTTTAGGCCAATGAAAGCTGATGTTTTAAGATTATCACCTTCTTCTTTCATACAGTTTTTCTGGTTTTTACAAGATTCCTAATAACCTCCAGAAACTCCATAAATCTGATGTATCTGAAAAACTTAAGTCCATGGGAAAAACTTAGCTAATTTCAGTGAACTCAAATAAGACTCTGGATAAGAACAGGAAGATCAATGTTTTCCCTCAAAAATGTTGTTTCCTAGATCAGCAAAATGGAAAAAAAGAACTAATATCTTAATTAAAATATAATACAAGCATATAACTATGACAATAACATTATTTTTCTTTTAAAAAATCTAACAGAAAAATAAAAAGGGTTTTTTGATAGTATCTCTTTAACCAGTGCTTTCAGTTCACTGAGTTTCAGTATGCTACATTTTGTTAACAGGCAGGTAAATCTTTTCCCTGTTATAGTAAATCAATGCTAAATGTATCATTGATTTCAGGTAGAAGTAAGGGATAGCAGGGGGTGGAGTCATAAAAGGGCAAAAAAGAGAGTTAAACACATTTGTTTTATTGATTACTGTTGCCTATATCTGCAAACCCACTAAAACCTTGATTATAGAAGAAGTGGCCTTGATTTTCTCCTTGTGTTGGACAGAAAAACAAAGAGTGCACAGGAAAGCAAGATACAGAAGTGAAAGTCTTGCAGAAATTATATTTACCAAGTGACAGAAAGACTTAAAGAATTCTGTACATGTACATTTGCTCAATGTAGTCCAGCTTTTTAAGTATAAATACACCTTAATGCATGTATATCCTTCCAAAAAAAGTTAATATTATAAGTTGAACTGTTAATATTTCATTAAACAGTACTATTCAACTGTCTGAGCTGAGTCTACCCTGAACAAATGGCACTAGAAAGCGTGAGAATGCAGGAGAGATTAAATCCAGAAAGTGCCACAGTAGTATCTAGTCTTTCCCTGTGCTCCACAAATGACATATAGCAAGGCACAGAAGACCAGAACTTCCAAAACACATGTACAGGTAGATCCAGTGAATAATGCAGGTCTGGATTATTGACCTCAGTAACTGAGAGACAATAGGCAGTTGTACTTCACTTCGTTGCTACATTCACTTCTGCTGTATCCTATGTAACTTTGCTTCTACTGTGCCATGACGTAGAGAACGATATGGTGGGGACCAGAAAAACAAAAGTGACTTATTCCACTCGGCATGGCTGAGAGAATAAATGGGTATAAGGTAGGTTTATGCTCCCATAGATTCTGAGGCTATCTGAAGGCAGCTCACCCCAGCATTAACTTGAGCAGTGTCAAGCCTTCAAATTTACAGCACCAATAATAATTCCCCAGACACTGTTGCAGCCACTGGAAATTCCCAAAGTACCACCAGCTACTGACTATATACCTTCCTTTACTGAGAAAACCAGAGGGGCAGACTGATATGTAAAAGTATCACAAAATCACTAACCTGGCCCTAAGCCCAAACACACCTATTATCATTTCAGCAGTGCTTCCAGTCACTGTGTTATTGTGTTATTTCCCGTGACTTTTGCATTATAAAAAAAGTTTAATCAGTCTGCCTTAATGCAAAACATTTCTAGTTCCCAAAATGAACAGCTCTAATAGTGCCAGCAGAGAAATATTTTCAATGTCATATGTCAGAGGAAAGAATGAAGCCCCCGTGTTGTGCACACATGATACGCAGAGAGGCACTTACAGTGCATGATGAGCATAATTTTGTGACACAGGCTGAACAATGAGGCAATTACAGCAGCCATCCTCCATTTCACAATCACCACTTCAGAAAACATTTTGTATACACAGTCATGCTATTTGGGAAAGAACGTACTCTCAGAAGAGATAAGAGCTGATTGATTGAATTCTCTTCTGAGAGTGTTCTAACCAAGCACGCTTTATTACAGCTTACTGCACTTTAGTTTGGGTTTATGAACATGCAGTGCTGAACATGCCTTGATAGACAATGATGATGTCTCTGTCTGACATGACTGTTATGATACTGTGATTTTATTAACACATAAATATTTTTCCATTAAATTTTTGGATCATATTCAATTCTCATGCAACTCCAATGGTTTCACTAAGAAAAGAGACAAAATAGTGTTCTGCAGTCTAGTTTGATATTAGTCCAAAAATAAGTAGAAACCCTTGAAAATGGGATGTTTTCTACTGCTGAAATCAATCTACTTGTAAAATGTAATTTGAATTTAAAGTTATCTTAATAATCAAATTCACTTAAACTTAATTATATTTAAATCCACCTAATACTCTGTAATAAATGTTATACTTGTAATGGATAGGCTCAGCCCATTGAAACAATAATTTTTTTTATGAGTGAGATGAGGCCAATTTAAAAGAAAATTAATCTGTGGATGGAACAAGGATTGAATTTCAATAGTCTAATATCTCAGACACAATACACTTTTACCAAGGGCACCTCCGTTAGTATGCATCATATTATTCTGCAGCACAAAATATACTGACTTGGAGAGTCTTTTTATTCCACTACTGAGGCCTTCAACCACTGGTTTTGGTTTTCTATAGAATAAGAGCTGTTCTACATTAATTGGTATTTTAACATAAAAAAGCCCCAGAAGACAAAACCGAAATCTCAAACCTGATAAGTTAATTTTGGAAACAATTAATTTCAAAAACTTCCACTGAAAAATGACAGCCAGCTCTGGGCTTCCATGTAATTTATGTCCATACTTTCAAGTGAAGCTGGTGTTTTTTAATACATTTTCAGCACACAACGAACATGCAGTTGCAATTTGCATAAGCAAAGACATCTTTAAGCTATTGCTTATGTAGGAATTAATATTTTATTTTTTTCCCAGCAAATTTCCAGACTCCATGGAAAAATGCTAAAATAATTCAATGCATCACTCTTCTCAGTTCATCAGTTCTCTCTAGACTGGCTCCATTGCAAAGTTAAATAAATATTTCACATTTACAAATCTGCATTTTTACTACTTAGTTCTTCTCTGGAACTAGAAGTCAGGTATTTCACCTGTACTTAGAGTTCGTACTGTACATAAAATTATACAATATAAACCTTATTTAAATGTTACAGTTGTACAGTCAAACAGAATTAAAGATGCCATATTCATATAATTAAGTTTCTTACTGCATATGTATGATAATCATCTAATAAAAATTAAAATAAGAGTCCATGAAAGGGCCAAGTAGACATCTCCACAATACAGGATTTCTGTTCTATACCTTCAACACCAAAGAACTTTATTTCTTATCTTGAAACCGTCTGTCTCACTCACTCTGACCTCTTGCTCATCTGCAGTCCTGTCTTTGAACAAAGTTATATTCACTGAGTATCCCAGAAGACATTCTTTTCCCACTGATGAATTTCAACCCAAAGCCCTTACCTGGATTTTTGTTAAGCATTTTATTTCACAAAAGAAAATATTACTTTCATTCAGAGCAAATTGGCAGCACAGGATGACTGCTTGTATGAAAGAAACTCCATTGCTCATTTTTATCCTAAATCCAGAATTTAGGTACTGAAGAACTCCTCCAACCCTTGGAAAATGTTGAGACACATTTTTTTCGTCATATGGCTTTAAACATACATTTCTCCTAAGAATGCTGGAACGATCAGGTTTAAGTATTAGGGCTGGAAGGGAAGGTACCTATATAGTTCTACACATGAAGCTCGTCCTGCACACATTAACATACACACACAAATATGTGTTATGGTAGAACAAGCATGACTCTTGTTTCTTACTGATTAAGATACTCAAGGGAGGAGTTGCACAGCAGTCACTTCTGAATCTGCTGTTTAAATGAGTTAAAACTAACCATGATTTTCTTGTTTCAAATGCTAATTTATTTGATGGTAAAGACTACATTATTGCTTGTTATATGCGTATAAAATATGGACTAATTTCATCTTAGTCATCCACTTTTCTATTTTTCTTCCCTTTCAGTCTTACTCATAGGCAAAGTCACTAGATAGCACACATAATGAAATATGTTTACCACAAATAGAGGTTTTATATCAGGCATTTTAATTCCCATACAAGTACAAAAGAGAGAAAATTAAGACTCATTTTGAGTTTTCTTCCCTTATATATATCCAATAATAAAGGTTGGTTAATAAAACATGCCTATTATTAGGGCATTGGACAACTACAAATTATCCCAAACTGATTTAATTCAAGCTTGCAGAATCATGTAATCAGAGTTCTCCAAGTAGCATCCAAATATTGTTTGGATGTGCTTCTTTAGTAATACTTGGTCATTTAAAATGGGACTGTTATAAATGTTTCCATGACAGGAAACAGAAGTATTAGGACGAGAATCAAATGACAGAGTATAATATTCTACCTATACTGTCCATCAGTGGGATTTCTGCTACTTTAGTGACTTTCTTTTTTATTGTTCTTACAATCCTTAAAATGTCAACAGGAGACATTCCTGCATATGCCAGAATCAGCTGTTCTATATTAGATAGAGAATATTATTTGGACAGCAAAAATAGAGCTAGAACATATTTCTCCAGAATTCAGTTTAAACCAGATCCTTTATGATAGGTTATCACCTGTTCTTTTCCTTATTTGATGTGTTTATGCCATGTTGACTTAATACAGAATGTTAGTGCTGACATATTTTAGACCGTTTTTATTACTGAAGAACATGGCTGAAAAAATCAGTTAAAAAATAATCACAAACTTAAGTTACGCCAGACACCTGGAAAAAAAAAAAAAAAAAAAAAAAAAAAAGAAAAAGTACTCTTATTTTCACCCCTTTTACTCAAACACACACTTTTATGGGTATTTTGAGATCTTTTTCTGCACTGTAAACTTTTGGTATAGCAAATGACAAAGTATGACCTTTACAAAGTCAGAGGTCACGTCTGCATGAAAGAGAAAAGGCGAGCAGTAGTTAACGGGGCTCCCTGCTGCAGAGGGGATAGAGGCACCAATCTTCTAACCCACTCTGACGTCTTGGAAGATTTGTTGGTTAGGGTCAAGATCGGTGAAGCCCCTTGCAGACCGTATGCAAAGCATCTCAGACTGTCGGAGGGTTCCCTCTTCCTTATCACAAGCACAAATAATTCTTCCAGGAGTGACCTGGAACATATAAAGAGTGCCTACAGAGCTCTAGGGTGAAAAGATGTGGGCAGATGGTGTTCTCCTTAAACCTCCCACTGAGGGCAGGAAAGGCTTAAGCAGAGATGGACTAAACCAAATGGTCAGCACCCATCTATGTGGTCATGTTGCAGGTGGGGCTTTTGCTTTTGTGGTTATGGGATCCTCTTTGAAGAAGCAGGGTTACTGAGCAGGGATGGGTTAGATCTAAAAGAATGAAACAGCCAAGAGGAGTGTTTCAACTGCATTCCAAGGTGCATCAAACACAGCATAACCAGAGGGTCAAAGGAGGTGATTATCTGTATTCAACTTTGGTGCAGCCTCACCTGGAGTACTGTGTACAGTTCTAGGTCCCACATTTTAAGAAAGACACTCAGGTCCTTGAATGTGTCCAGGGTAGAGCAGCAAAGCTTCTGCAAGGGCTGGAAGGCATGTCCCATGAGGAACAACTGAGGACTCCAGGTTTGTCTCGTTTGGAGAGAAAGAGGCTGAGGGGTAACCTCATTGCTCTGTATAGCTTCTTGAAGAGACAAAGTGGAGAGGGAGGTGCTGATCTCTTCTCCCTGGAATCCAGTGACAGGATACATTGGAATGGTCAAAGTTCCATCTGGGGAAGTTCAGACTGGATATTAGGAAGCATTTCCTTACTGAGAGGGTGGTCAAACATTGGAACAGGCTTCCTAGAGAGGTAGTCGATACTCCAAGCCTGCCAGTGTATAAGGGGCATTTGGACAAGGCCCTGAAGAACACGCTTTAACTTGACCTGAAGTGGTCAGGCAGTTGGACCAGGTGATCGTTGCAGGTCCCTTTCAACTGAAATATAATATTCTTCTATCTATTCTTCTATCCTACCCTATCCTATCCCTTCCTAAACAAACTAAGCTCAGCATCCTAGTGAGAAAGACTTTAAACGAGGTGCACTGGGAGTGTGCTACCATAATCTGAAGATAAGTTGACAGTACAAGCTGCAATGCAAATGTAGGTGTGGCACTCAACATGGCAGCACAGTTTGGCCCATTTCAATTTCCTGTAAAATGATGCAAGTTGGAAACATAGGAATTACACAGCAAGAATTAGAAATTCATGTGCAACTGTAGAGGTACCACCTCACTGGGACTACAATGACCTCATAGGAAAACTCATGGCTGAAGTACTGATAGAGCGGAATACCAACTCCTTATGAAAAATACAGTAAGTAGGTACAGAGGAGGGGCTTGACTTTATACAAAGGAGCAACTTAAATGAGTACAGCTTTGCTTTGGGTTAAAGCAGTTGATGAAGCATGGGTGAGGCCTTGAGAACAGACCAGCACAGCTGATACTGGCTCTGCTTTGTATAGCTGGAGAAAGCCTCACAGACACAAGCCTTAATACTCATGGGTGACTTTTAAGTACCATGGAGTCTGCTGGAAGAGCAATATGCCTGGGTATAAGCAATTCAGGAAGCCTTTGGAATGTATGAAAGGAAATCTATTGATGCAGGAAACCAATGAACTGACCAGGGGAGATATTTTGCTGGACCTGCTAGCCACACACAAGGAAAAATTGATTTATGTGGTGAAGATGAAAGGGCAGCCTAGGCTGTACCCACCATGAGAATCTGGAATTTAATATCCTGAGAGGAATGAGCAACATAAAACAGCAAAATTATAACCCTGGACATGAAAAAAGCAGGTTTTAGCACCTTCAGGAGCTTGTTTGGCAGAATCATTAGGGAAACTGTTCCAGAAGGCAAAAAGGCCCAGGAGAGCTTGCTAATCTTCAAGGACGACTTTATCAGAGCACAAAACCAGTTCAGTTTAATGTGTAAAGTAAGAAACTAACACTTCTCATTTACTTGGCACTTGTAAGACTACATCTAGAGTGCTGCATCCAGTTTTGTACTCTCCAGAACTGGAAGGAATGGATGTACTCGCTCAACAGAGTGCCACCAACATGGACAGAGGGCTGGATTACATGACACTCCAGGAGAGACTTTAGTTCAGAGAAAGGAAGGCTCAGGAAGACCTTACTGTTTACAACTACCTGATCAGAGGATACAGCGGTAATGCAACTGGACTCTTTTTCAGGGTGCATGTATGATTGTAAGAGCCAGATAATATGAAATACTAAAAAAAAGTGTTTGCCATTGTTTCTGCCTGCCAAGGCTTCCTACCGAAGTTTCCTGCCAGGGTTTCCTGCTGAGGCTTCTTACCTGTGCTTCCTGCTGGAGTTTCCTGCCAGAAATCCTATTATTGTTACCAGTTACCATATCTCTTCAAACATCTGATTCAGGCTACGTGCCAAAAAACAAGAAGCAATCCCCTTTAGACACCATATAAACTGAAGAAGTATTTTGGTAAATTAGGAGAGAAGAAGGGGAAGAAAGTATCTGCTCTCTGCAAGTCCTCCTCTTGGGAGACTGATCTGAGCACCTTTCTCCCTCTCCTCCGCCCCTCTCCTCACCACTGCAAGCTGCCTGTCATCTGGAGCTGAAGCTCTGCCAGCCTGGACAGGACTGAAACCTGCCATGCCACATGCATGACTTATACCCCGTACCCTTACCGTATTTCTGAGGGCCTAAAGAGCTGCTTAATGAGACGAAAGAATCGGGATCCTGCCTTTCCAACCTGTGCGACCAGGGACACGGCTCAAACAGGAGCAGCAGAGACGCATCTCGGCTGCATTCCAAAGAACTAAGCTGCCAGACCCCCGGTGGCTAAGGAGATAAGCATCGAAAGCAGTAAGGAAAAAAAAAAAAAAAAAAAAAAAAGGCAGAAACTGCTCCTTCCCTCTCCCACCCCCCTCCACTAGGCAGAGAGGTAGTTATGGTGGTAACTTTCTTATGCTTCTAAAGGAAACTTAGCTTTTTCCAACTTTTCCCTACTTTTCCCTCTTTTTCTCTTTGCATCTCTTACAATTAATAAAATAAAAATATCAGGTTTTGGTATCAACATATAACTTTGTTTGAGTTTTAATTTTGCTCAGGCAATATTCAAACCTGAAGTCCTTTCTGCAGATATTTAAGTGGACTGTAACAGTTATAGGTCAAGAGACTATGGACAGAAGTTGGAATCTAATGGTTACTGAATATGTAAAAATGCACTGCAGTTGAATGTATTTAGGAAACATATTTTCATTTTTCTTGCACTTCTTTAGGCCTTTATTTTAGGTAGTACTGGAAATGGGATATGGGACTTCTCAGACCATTTGATCTGACCTGGGACAGCCATATTGAGCTTTGTGTAACAGTTCATCTGCATGACATAATCATAGAATCATAGAATGATTAGGGTTGGAAGGGATCTTAAAGATCATCTTGTTCCAACTCCCCTGCCATGGGCAGGGACACCTTCCATTAGACCAAGTTGCTCCAAGACTTATCCAACCTGGCCTTGAACACCTCCACAAGTTCTCCGGGCAACATG
Source organism: Oxyruncus cristatus (assembly GCA_013399855.1). Lineage (NCBI taxonomy): Eukaryota > Metazoa > Chordata > Aves > Passeriformes > Cotingidae > Oxyruncus > Oxyruncus cristatus. Next base: position 269,181 of record VXAY01000971.1, on the reverse strand, counting down.
TTCCGGTGCCTCACCACACTACAGGAAAGAATTTCTTCCTAGTATCCAACTTAAACACACACTCTTTTAGTTTAAATCCATCCCCCCTTGTCCTTGGTAAAAAGTCCCTCACCAGCTTTTGTACAGGCCCTCTGTAGGTACTGGAAGGCTTCAACCTCCTCTAAGGTATGCTTGACCCATATGCCACAAATCAGCCTATCAGATAAGGTATAAAAAATGACAGTCAAAAGCATCACTCAATAATAATTACTGTGTTTACTTTTCTTTTTATATTGCAACATAGTAAATAATAAGAGAAAAATTCAGATATGTGTTTTGTGCTGTATCACCAAGGCATGTTTATTAAATCACTGTAATTTAAATAAAGCACTGTGAAATTGTGTTTTGATTTACTTAAAAGAAAAATCCTCCTTATTTTACTACTAGAAATTCCCCATGCTTTTAACAGGAAAGGGAATAATTTCCCTGTAATACTTGCATGGATAAATAAGGGCTGACAGATGGTATAATACACAATAAAAGTTTCTATTAGGTTCAGAATACATATTACACAAACACAGTCCTTATGTACATATAATCCCAATGGCCCTGGTCGAGATCTTAGAGAAATCAACAAGACTATGTCCATTAAATCTGGTATATAACATAAGAAATTCAACTGTTTTCCACTCATTTCATACTTTAAATAAAAAAATAACAAAAAATTATTGCTTGTATAGAGTATTGAGATGCATTGATTTCAGTGATTTATAATCACTCTCATTCTGTTTATGTACTGTGGCCTGAAACCACTCGATTAAGCTAACTATATACTTAGTTAAGACAGCAAGAATATATAAAATAAATGCAGCAATGCGAGGGAAAATGTTTTCCTTTTAATTTGATTCTTTGGGCATGCATTCAATCTATGATGCCCAGAAGAAATGCAAAACTGTGGATCAAGAAAAGAACAAAGAAATTACGTAAAGTCAACTATTACAAAAATAATAAAGAACATGGAAAAAAAAAGACATAGTTTCAGTTGTTGATAAATGTTCTAGCTCTAAGAATATCAGTTGCCTAGAGAATTTAATCTATTAGTACCCCATATTCTATTCTTCTCGGGTTCTGTTGCAGCTAGTTAACTGTAGCTAAATTTGATTAAACAATGACAATTTGAAAGACTTTATGCATGACAAAAAGAGATGTAAAACTATCCTTTGTCTTTCTGCATGAGAAGTAACTCTAGCCCCACTAGAACTTAATCTAGCTAGGGCCCTAAAAGAAAATAAAAATGTTTCTATAAACACATTAACAACTAAAGGAGGGCTAAGGAGAATCTCTAGCCTTTTTTGAACATGGGGGGAAACATAGTGACAAAGGATGAGGAAAAGGCTGAGGTACTTAATGCCTTCTTTGCCTCAGTTTTTAACAGTAAGACCAGTTGCTGTCTGGATACTCAGCCTTGTGAGTTGGAAGACAGGTATGAGAGTAGAATGTAGACTCCAAAATCCAAGAGAAAATGATCAGTGACCTGCAATACTATGTGTCTGACAGAGACACACACAAGTCTATGGGGCTGAATGGCATCACAGAAATACAGAATCACTAAGGTTTGAAAAGACTTCTAAGATCATCAAGTTCAACCATTGAATCTTTCATAAACTCAGCCAGCATGGGTTTATGAAAGGCAGGCCTTGCTTGAGTAACCTGGTCCCTTCTATCACCCACTTAGTGGATGAGGAAAAGGCTGTGGATGTTGTCTGCCCTGACTTTAGTAAAATCTGTGACACCATTTCCCACAGAATTCTCCTGGAGAAACTGTAATAGTGGTGGATGGAGTTACATCCAGTCAGCAGCTGGTTACAAGTGGTGGTCCCCAGGGCTCAATACTGGGGACAGCCCTGTTTAACAACTTTACCAACAATCTGGACAAGGGGATTGTGGGCACCTTCAGTCAGTTGGCAGATGACATCAAGTTGGGTGGTAGTTTTGATCTGCTGAAGGGTAGGAAGGCTCTATAGTGGGATCTGGACAGGCTGAGGCCACAGCTGAGGGAACTGGGGTTGTTTAGCTCAGAAAAATGAATGCTCAGGGGGCACCTCCTCATTCTCTACAACTGCTCGTCAGGAGGTTACAGTGAGGTGGGAGTTGGCCTCTTCTCCCAGGTAAAAAAGAAACAGAACAAGAGAAAAGAGAGTCAAGTTGGGCCAGGGGAGGTTTAGATTTGATATTAGGAGTAATTTCTTACTGGGAAGGGTAGTCTAGAACTGGAACAGCTGCCCAGGGAACTGATGAGGTCACCATCTCTGGATGTGTTTAAAAGACGTGTAGTTGTGGCACTGAGGGACATGGTTTAGTGGTGGACTTGGCATTTCTGGGTTAGCGGTTGGACTTGGTGATCTTAGAGGTCTTTTCCAACCTAAACAAATCTATTATTCTATTACTGATAGTTGGGACAGAAAAAGGAAGATTTCCTTAAGAATTATTTACTTTCTTTTCACAGAAAATCGCTTCCTTTTGAAAAAAGTAGCATCTCCAAGGAAAAAGGAAAAATAATTTATAGTTGAAAACATCTATACACTTTGGTTATACTATAGTCATTCTGTTGATATACCGGACAAATGGAAAATCACAAAAAAACCCCTTTTCAAAGTCCTTCAATGGGTGACAGACGCCATAAACCTGGACTTTCCCTCTCTTTTATTTACCCTCTTCCTTTGGTTTCTTCCTTTTTTATTTTTTTTTTTACCAAAAGCAGGAGAACCATTAGACAAACGAAAGGGGTTAATCTGAGAAGTTTAACAACATGAAACTTCTAGCTCTGTGTCAGAACTCCGTTAGTAGTTTTGTTGTAGTGTGCAGTTAGCTGTGGAAATGATAACTCTAATGAAAACCCTGTTTCCTTGTAGACAAATGAAGTGAACTCCCAAGGGCATCCCCCATGTGTCATTCTCACTGTGCTTTTTGATTTGATCAAACTGAATCTTTCATGCTTGATGAATACACAGGTGGTGCCTTGTAAAGTTGCCTGCTTCTAGGATTTTCCATAGCCATTTCTAAAATTTATGTTTACATGTTTTCAGTGCCCCCTGGGGAAAACACAGCTCCACCTACTTTAAATTACTTTTGAAACTTAAAGTATTTTTTATCAGCATCTAACTCCTGTTGCTTTCTTCAGCTTATTTTTTTTTCCAACATCTTTCAAGTCAGCATTCTTGTGCATTTTACAGACTTGAAAGAAGTTGACAGGACAGTAGTTTCGAATGACACTCATGCTAGCCCACGAATCTGACCATTAAGTGCAAGTTCATGTAGTACACAGAAGTGAAACTGAATAAGTGAGAAAATTGTGATGCCAGAGAAGGGTGCGATGTGTCAATAGTGGTGGTTGAGAGTACTTTTTTCATGGTAACCTCCAAACAAAATATGTAAATGATTACAAATACCTTGAGGTAAGCAAGGGAGGAACACCAGTTAGTTTGATAAATGGAAAGTGAAAAAGATAAAACGAGAAAAGTTTAGATACTATGGTAACTATAGGCAAAACAATACTCGACTTTGAAATCGCCAGAAAGAGAATAGCTAAAAGTTTTTCACAGGTACTGCTGATGTTAACTTCATTTTGGAAAATTCTATGATAGGCTTTCAGCGGGTGGAGGTGGGGAGGGCCCACGGAAGAGTGGTTTGTATCTTAAATTAAGTATGATAAACAATTGCAAAAAAATTTCATGAAGAAAATAACACTGACCAAGTTCAGATAGCTCTGTACTGATCCCCACTGCCTAGCCTTTTAGATTAACCTCTCAAACCCTACATTTTCAGTTCCTACATTTAATACAGAAAGCTCCATCTGAAGGATCACCAACCTCAAAATTAATTATACCAGTTACAATTAAGAAATCTGAATGATTTATCAATAGGACAATGATGGTTCTTGGATAATGAGCCAACACTGATGACAAAACTGAAGTGCAAGGAAAGGAAACTCCGGTAAAGCAAAGGTAGAGCATATAGCTTTGGAGAAGTTATTTCACCCCACATTTCTGCAGTTTTAGCAACCAATAGTTATAGCATCGTAATGCATAGGTTTGCGGTGAAAAAAATTGATTTAACCAGGCTTTTAGGATTCATCCACTTGAGCTTGAATTAAACCCACCATAGTGAGACTGGAGCATACAACGCAGAAAGGCATTTACTCATGACTTCCTGATCTCATAGGGTAAAGAGTTAATCTTCACATTATTGCATTGGTCATCAACCTTTACTAGAAAAAATTATTTTCCCCTCAAACATGTCTGACTCCTTTCTCTCATCATTATTTTTCATAAATTCCAGATTAAAGCTGTATTTTCAGATTTTCCTTCTGAAATCTATTATAAACCAGGAAAAGAATTCCCAAACCATACTCTATTTGTTCGCTTTAAATATCAAGGAAAATATGTTTAAATAGCAGGTTCTAACTGAGGGATATCTTTTCTAAACATAATAGCTTTCTCTGTATTTTTCTGTACACCACTTTAAAATATTGACTTTAGCTCTCCATTGTAATATTTGTCTCCTTAAAGACACATTTAAATGATAAATACTGTTTCCTGTCTCTACTGTACACACTTTTGTTTAACCTTTCAAGGATGGCACTAAACCTGCCTGCACTTATTGTAAGCTAAACATTTTTGAGGAGCACTGCTTGCAAAGGTATGGCCACCACTTTTGTGCGTATTGCCTACTCACAGTATATAAATATATGCATATTTATTATTTTTCTTGCAACATGAAAGTGAGACACTGGCTTAAATTTATTTTTCCTCCAATATTACTGAAACCAGGACATGTTAGGTCCTGGTTTGGAGGTTTTCTTCCTATTAGCAATGAATAAAACAACCTTAGCTAGTGAAAAAACTGCAATACATTTTCACTCACAGGTTACCTGTAGCAGTAATATATAAGGACATATGTTTTAAGGCTAATGGCCTAATAACTCACCTCTTCGCAGCTTCTTAAGATGATTTCAATGATTCAGTTCTGTCCGGGGGTGATGATTGGATATATTACTGCTTAGGTCACTACACCATTTTAAAAACAAACAAACAAAAGCCCAAACCAAAAACCCAAACCAAAATAACTTAGCTGCAAGTTAATACACAACAAATTTCTGTGTGCTTCCTAGGAAAAGTCAGAGAGAAGGAAGAGATGAAAGGAACACGCATCTCCCAGCTTCCTGCCACAGAACTTTCACATTCCCAGGTCAGAAATGAGATTTTTTTTCAAGACGTTCAATTTAACCTAAAAGATTTTGGGTGCCCCTGAGAATTTCTAAAACTCTATTTTAAAAAGAAGCCCTGCTTGTTCTACAGCATGGAGCAAAAGATGAAGACTGGCATGAGAAACCAATACCTTCCATGGCTAGAGCAATATTCTTTTTCACTCTGTTATCCACAGGAAGAAATTCACATGCAAGAATTTGGATGTAGCTAAAAATGTATGTGTCACAGGCATGTGTTTATCTCTAAGCTAAGAATCTAAACTATCATCAGAGTTAATGAAGATCCAGTAAATACAGTCAGTAGAATCCACAGAGCTGTTTGTGTCATTATAAGACCAGACATGACATTTGATCTGCTGGTTCTCTAGCCACTATTGATGTGCTGGCAAGGGGCTCAATGCACTTGACTGCAGGTATTGATTTAGTGTCATCTGAGACAGCAAAGTCTATCCTGCATGGCCTCCAGCTGTTGCTCCTCTGTGATACCTGGGAGTCCTATGCCATATCTGCCAGCCATGCAGGGGCCTGAGATAGGCTAAGTCATTTCAGAGATGTGTGTGTTTGAGCAGCAGAATTGAGCTTCACTGTCTGAGTATTTCAACAGCAAAGTGAATTCCATGTCACACATAGATTTCTCCTCACACTTCTACTCTCCCCGTAATCTAGATTTGGGGACACATGAAGCTCTATCATTATCAAGTACTGTCATCAAATCAGGATTTGGGAGGCAAGAGAAAAACTTTTATTCACATTACAGTCCCAGACAATATTCTACAGTATGAAACCGAGACAGTAACACTATTTAACACACCTTATTTAAATCAAGGTCAGTAGAACATTCACAGCATTCACACTTAGTCTGAGCAGTCTTTTAGCACATTAATATTGTATTTGGGATGCAGAAATATTTGCTATAGGTAATTAAGCAGTCATGACCACAGATAAGACTGACTTAAAGACACTACAAAAAATATGTATTTTTATTCCATCAAGTAAATCAGTTATTTCTACTAGTTTTACACTAAGTATGTACAGTATGATTTGGAACACACAGAATGGGAAATTATATTTGGGAATTATGTTGTACACACTACATGGGGCAGCCATTAATCTTTTACAGCTGGGAAGCTTGGGTAAGTTAGGAATAAAATTATTCTATATGACAGCATTAAATTAATATGACAGCAAATTTTTACTTGCAGGATTTTTAAAAGGAAGCCTTCAATAGTAAATGTTATAATGTCTAAGCTTTAGGTGTGCTTTTAGTATTTATTTAAAACAGCAAACCAGGATTATGTCAATCTGCTTCCTCAAACATCCATTAAAAAAACACTCACCATTATATTTTACATAAAAACATATTTGCTTGAATATAACGAATAGATTTAGCATAAAAAAGAAACATTATAGTAAATGTTTCAGATTATTAAAACTTAATCTCAGAAGCCTTATTCATATGAATGTAATTTGCGTTTCACATATTTATGACAATGAAACTAAACTAACCAGCCAATTTTATTTTTTGTTATGTATGTTTGAGGTTTTTAATTGCTAGTTCTGTGCCTCTCTTTCAGCTACAAATGGAATTAGAATGCATAATTGAAGTATTTTAACTTTGGGTCCAAAATGGTACTTTTTTATGCAAGGGCTAGATTTACCTATAAAATCCACAAACAATTAGAGTTTAATACATTTTTTTCTAATTATTTTCTAATTTGATCATACAAAAGCAGAAGCAGATTCTATGAAGCATTCAGGAACTCTCTTTTTTTTTTTGTTTTAATTTGAATAGATGTCTTTCTATTTATACTAAGAAAATTACCATTATATTGTATTAATCCTAAAAGATTTCTGGATGCGTATTTTCATTAGATAGTGATGCTCAGCATTACCAAGATAAAAGAATTAAGAATATATTTAACAATATGTTGGAGAAAATAGAAGTTTGGCAAAAAGGCCGTGTTTACAAGCTATATAGACACATAAAAAATAATCACATAATTTATTTCTTTTATTTATGTGATTATCTATGTACTGTTAATTTGGGCATTGAGCACTGTTACAATGCAAATTACTGAAAAAGCATCTCAGATTTTTAGACACCTTAGGGTATGTGCAAAACTTGATCAATCATCCTTTATGTTGACTAAAAATTGATGATACAGTTTGTGATGTCTCAGTTGCTTCCTTCTGCAGTACAACTATTCAAATTACATATATATGAACCAGGGCCAGCAACATTTTACATATCCAAAAGCAGAACTGCCTTGATTGCTCCTTAGCCTTCATGATCAAAAGAGAAATTATTCTGCAAGCACCAAGGCTGCCCCTTTTCATTTCCTTTTCCATTTTTTTTTTTCCATGGGGAGGGTTCTCTGTTTTGTGTCTTTTTTTACACTGTGAAACTTCACTAAGCTCTGCTAAACTGAGTGGAACTTGTACCTGCAATGATCCTGTCTCATGAAATTCTCTTTAAAATACCAACTGAATTACTGAACTTTTAGTTCGCTGAACTGCTTATCTTAGTATTTGGAATAATGCCTGCTTTCTCTATTTTACAAGTCAAATGCATTGCTTTTCCTTATCACAACATAAGTGGTGTCTGAATTCCACTCTTCCATACTGGAATCAGACTGTATCTGTAAAATTCTTGAGCATTAGTTTCCACCTGCTTCACTCATCACTGCTTTCCTTGCTGGTTCACTGTGCAACAAAAAGATTACCACACTCTTGATATTTTTAAGCTGTATATCCATGTCGAGTTAGCTGTCTACAGCTAGTAAGTTACCATTAGTATGAGGTTATATGATAAATTAAGGTCTCCCAATTCAGGATTCTTTTTTTCTAACAGTCATCATTTGGCTAGGCAACTTAAGCTTCTGGTTAGATCCAGATCATATGCTGAGAACTTGTATGCGGACAAGGTAGCTCAGTCTGTTTTCTCAGGGCAAGGTCCAACACTAAAAACTTACTTAATGGAACACAAAACTTTCATTTTATCCGTTTTGGGTTTTGTCAATATAACTTACTTCAAACATTTTATGTTCTTTTTCTCAGAAGTTATGGTGTTTGGCCAAGCTCTTAGTTTGAGATTACGAAGGTAACAAATTGCTTTAAATAGTAAATCTTACCTATGTATTTGATCTGACTCAATTTTTCATCCTAAAACGAACTTCCACTTTGACCTCTACCTCTAGGACTTTTATTCTCAGTGATTTCTCAGTTCTCTAAGTCCCTGACACAAATACCCTAGTTTCCTGATTGACATAGCTGAAGCAATGAGTGAACTGAAGTGACTAGAATTTTATAACTGCTGCTTCAACAAAGATTTCATCTCTGACTGGAAGTTACCTACTAGAATGCTCCCAGGCAAATTTTGATTTGACTGATTGGAATTACTTCTCCCTCAGGTTTCATCTGTTCTTGTGTAAGAGATTACCATTTCTAAATTACTGGCAATCAAAGACTGTGTGCTGGTTGCAAATTCAGTCTGGCATATTCATTTCCTATGTCACTTATTTTACTTTAAATAAATATAGCAGTTCACGAACTGGGAGTAGCTGGCACGTATTTGTTTTTGACAACTCTGGATTTCTTTGGAGAGTGACCACAAGAGCATGCATTGACAGGACAAGAGGAAATGGTTTTAAACTGAAATACAGTAGGTTTAGATTAGATTTGAGGAAGAAATTCTTTACTGTGGCGGTGGTGAGGCACTGGAACAGGTTCCCCAGAGAAGCTGTGGATGACCCATCCCTGCAAGTGTTTAAGGTCAGGTTGGGTGGAGCTCCGAGAAACCTGGTCTAGTAGTAGGTGTTCCTCTCCATGGCAAAGGCGACGGAGTTAGATGATCTTCAAGGTCCAACCCAAACCATTCTATGATGCTATGATTCTATGGTTTGGACAACTTCTGGATTAAAAAAACGCAGAAGAGACGGAGGCAATGACCTCTTAAATTGTGTGAAGAATGAGTTTGTCTGGAGTTATTGTCACCTTTTGGGAAAATACCCAGACATTGCTTTAATCCCTTTTGTGAAGCCTTCAGCCAACATTTTTAAACTTCTGGGACGTACTTGAATCCTCCTTCCTCCATTGTCGTTCAGCAATGTACAAGCTCATGCATTGTCTCCATGGAAACTGAATCTTATGGTTGTCTTCAGTACTGTTCTTCTTCACTACTTCGTTATCCAAATGCTGGGGCTGTGTGGGGTCAAACAGTCCCTATGCAAACCCCTTCATTTACTAAGAACAAACAAAAAGTTTCTTTCAGGCAACATTTGGTCAAAAATCTTTCTTCCCAAGCTTTCTCTGTATTTCAGTCTTTTTGGCCTTTCGCTCCTTTTATTCAGCCCTCTTTTTTTTTTTTTTGCTCTGCAAATAAATGCTCAAAGACAGTTTTCTTCCATATGTGTCAGCATATGCCTTTATTCTGTGAAATGACATGAACCTGCGTTTAAGGGAAAGGCTTCTATTGTTTCATTCAACTAGTTGTGTAGAAGGTTTTACAGCTTCTATCAAATCAGGAAAGAGGTTCATATTCAGCCTCAGTGAGGCTGAATCTGGCCCATAATACTTTTAGTAGTCATGGAATCATATTGATTTATAAGCTAGTTTGCATGATGACATCGCAGACATTAAACAAAGCAAGTTTTCTTTTATCTACCATTAGATTTATATCTCTCTTCTGACACATCTACTATAAGCAATGCTTACGAGTTTATGCCAGAGTAATAAAATCTTCACTGAACGGAAACAAAGATAGTCTTGCTCTGGTATAGCTAAGCAACTTACTTTCTTTTCAATCATGAAAAGAAAGAAGGGGACAAGAAAAATTGTGAGGAATCTCCACAGCTTTTCTCGAGACATGGTTAGATGACCACTCTGACAGGTTTCATTCTCTTGGTGGCTGGTTTTCTGTTACTGAAGTTTGTAATATCTTATGAAAATTCTCTTAGGGTGTAGAGATGTTTCAAGAAGCTTATTTCTTTCCACTAACGTTTAGCTGCCTGATTATCAGTTCATTTATGCTTTCCAAGGAATCATTTATTTTTTTAAGGCAGTGTAATTTTTGTGCAAGCCTGACTGTTATCTCATTTGTTTGCAAAGTGACAATTAGTTCCTGATATATAGCCTCTAGTGTACAGCCCTTGTCAGTCACACAATAAAATACTCAGTCACTCATCTTGAAGTCTGTAGGAAAATATACTAAAACTTGTGTAAGGTCTAGGGGTTTTTGTTTGGTTTCGGTTTTGATTTTTTTTATAATAGAAATGAAATTAATGTAGACACATATGCACACATATTATCTGCTCCAAGGCAGTTTTTATAGCTGCATTTACAACTTTGCTACTCAGCATCTGATTTTCCTGTTATTTCATTTTCTTTGAAATTTTCCAGAAGAATTATTTTTAGACAGAAAATCCCTTGATACTTCAAGGAGGTTCCTTAAGGTGCTTTCTATAAAAACTAGATGTCTAGTGAGACAATTTATTTGAGTCAGAAAATTACTTTCAAGCAGAAAATTAAAAATCTTTAAAAACACATAAGAAACTTTCCCCAACAACCTAATTACTCATTAACACAATTATTTTGAGTTTAGAGTACTCTAAACACAAGTATTTAGAGTTTTCTATGAGAGGTTAACAGGACTTTGACATCAGTGAAAACCTTTTTCAGAGAAATCTGGCATCTGAGAGAAAATCAGCTAACACAGGAGGTGCCTTTATTGAAATGGATGGTGTGACTGATAAACTTTTAGGGACTGGAATGATCTGAAGGGTATAAAATCTGACCATTTTCAACTGAGGGAAGACATTGAGTGAGCAGATAGAGGCAGCTTAAATAAAGTTCAGCATAGTATGTAGGGGAAAAAAGTGTGTGTAGAGAAATGGAACATAGGTTTGGGTTAAACTTACACATTTGGATCAGTGGGAATAGTCCAGACTTGAAAAGACAGGGGAAATGGAGAACATAACACTGTTCTGCAACCCTGAACAGAACTTTGTTCCCATCCCCATACCTGCCTCAAATTTTCTCCTAATGTTTACAGTGTAGAATTAGTTTCTTTTACCTCTAAGTTAGAGCAAAGCAACCTGCTAAGTATATACAATTTCAAAAATATTTTTCCATTAGTGTAAATAAAGTCTTCATATCAATAGTATAAAGGGTCCCATTCTATTCCTGCTATACCTAGCAGTAAAATTCCAAGTGTTTTTAATTCATTTTGTCAGCATTAATGAATGTTTAACCAACGTAATACATTTATCCTCTTATCTACAATAATGGATTCTAGTAGCAAAACAACAAGGAAGAAAAACTATGCAGTGTTAAAAGATAAGACAAAAATAAGTCCAGAGCTAACATATATTATTTACCAGACACAGGTTGCAATCCAAAGGAATGTGTCTGTCTCTTCCAAAGGAACAGGAAATTTTGATTCGGTGTTGCCGAGTTTAGCATGACTGCCTCAACATCCTCACTAATCCACAATTGCAAAGATTCACTTAATCCCTTGTCCAAATTCTTTCTAAAGCTCCTAACCAGTTCCATGTTTCACAAAGTTTAGGTTCTTATGGAAAATATTTATATACATATATAACTTGGAACTTGAAGTTAACAAATATAAAAATGTCAGGATAGGAAAATACTTTGATCTGTCAAAACATTTAGCAGAACAAATTTACCTTGAGCTTTATCAGGTAATTGCATAAGGACATTGATTAGGACAGTCTTCAAAACGAGTGAGAAGGAGGACCCGGGAACTACTGGCCAGTCATCCTCACCTCAATCCCTCGAAAGGTGATGGAGACCATCTCTATCCACATGGATGACAAGAAGGTGAACAGGAAGAGTCAGTGTGGATTCACTAAAGGTAAATTGTGCTTGACCAACCTAATTGTCTTCTACAACAAGAAAACTACCTGGATGGATGAGGGGAGAGCAGTGGTTATTGTTTACTTCAACTTCAGCAAGGCTTTCCACACTGTCTCTCACAATATCCTCACAGACAAACTGGGCAAGTGTGGACTGAATGGGCAGTGGAGAGTGAGGTGGATTGAGAACTGACTGAACAGCAGATCCCAGAGGGTTGCAATCAGTGGCACAGGCTCTATTTGGAAACCTGTCACTAGTGGTTTCCAGAAGGTTCAATACTGGGCCCAGTATTCGTTAACTTTACCCTTCAATGACTTGGATAAAGGGTGGATGCCTCCTCAGCAAGTCTGCTGACAACACAACTTTGGGAGGAGGGGTCCATATGCCACAGTGCTTCAGAAGGATCTTGACAGGTTGGAGAGACGGGCAGAGAAGAAACATCTGAAATTCAATAAGGGCAAATAGAGTGTCTTGCTTCTGAGAAACAATAACCTCATGCACCAGTACAGGCTGAGGCCTGACCTGCTGGAAATCAGCTCTGTGGAGAAGGACGTGGGGATTCTGGTGGACAAGCTGTCCATGACCAACAGTGTGCTCTTGTGGCCAAGAATGCCAGGGGTATCCTGGGGTGCATTAGGAAGAGCATTGCGAATCGGTTGCAAGAGGTGATCCTGCCCCTCTACTCAGCGCTAGGGAGGGCACATCTGGAGTGCTGTGTTCAATTTGGGCTACTCAGTAAAGAGAGACATGGAGCTCCTGGAGCAGGTCCAGCAGGGGTCAACAAAGATGATCAGGGGTCTGGAGCATCTCACTTACAAGGAAAGGCTGAGGGAGCTGGGCCTGTTTAGCCACGGCAAGAGACAACTAAGAAGGAACTTCATCAGTGTCTGTAAGTATCTGAAGGGAGGGTGCCTAGGGGATGGAGCTAGGCTATTCTTGGTGGTGCCAAAAAAAATAGGACAAGAGGCATGGGCACAAACTGATGCACAGGAAGTTCCACCTGAATATGAGGAAGAATTTGTTTACTTTGTGTGTGACCAGGCACTGCAACAGATTGCCCAGAAAGGTTGTAGAGTTCCCTCACTAGAGATATTCAAGAACCATCTGGACACACTCCTGTGCAATGTTTTGTAGGACGACCCTGCTTGACCAGGCAGATCAGATGACCCACTGTGGTCCCTTCCAACCTTAGCCATTCTGTGACATTAAAATTTTAACTATATACAGTCATACTTTACACCATTAAGTGACATGTACATGTATGTATATACAGACTCTGCAAGTTACAGGGAAATTTCTCATTTCTAGATACATGCACACACATTGACATTATTTCTTTCTTTTTTTCCTTGTCTCTATTGTACAGTTTCTCTTTTCAGTCACATTCCCTCCTTTGTTTCTTTTGTTCTTTGTTTGTTTGTTCCTTTCTTTTTTTATTTCTGGGGCATATATTGTCTTCCATTTTTCCTTAATTTTTTCTTCTTGCCTGACTTGCCCCATTAATTATTTACTGATATTTCCTTTCCCCCCCTGCCCCAGATCTCCTGTTGCATCTTGCCACACTTTTTATCTGCCTTTCAGTGAGTCTTTTTTACTTCTATTCATCTTTTACTTTCTTTCCAGATCCTTTGTTTCCTTTTGTTTCTCCTCCATTCAGTTATTTAGTTATTATTATTCAGCTTTTCATTTGTAATATCTACCTTTAGATCAGACTCTTTGGGGGCATTATGCAGTTTTTTCTTTAAACTGTGTGCAGCACACATACATAAGCATCATATTATAGTTTCAGGATGTTTTTCTATGCAAAGCTTAAGTTATACTTTAATTCATTTAAATATGACAGCAATAGATGTGACTAGGTAGAAAAAAAGTCTGCGCTAGCATATTTGGGAGATGTAGTGAGGGGATATATCACTTTAATAAATGATGTATTTCATTCAATTTCAACCTTGTTTTGAAAGTGCCCCATTGTCATTTTGTTTGTACTCCACCCAATGTAGCATTTCTTGTTTATCTTAAAGAAGTCAACAAGAACTACTGTGTGTGGCATTACACAGAGCTTCTCTGTCTTTTGTTTTCTGTATAGATATCAATTTGTTAAACAACCTGAATCTTTGATGACTTACAAAACAGTTCAGGTAATGGTCCATGCTTTAATGCATCTTATCAATGACAAACATCTGCCTAAAGATGGCTGTGCTTTCATGACAGTCAAGCTCTAGGGGAAATGTGAAGTTAGATGTCATTTTGCTGATCAGGTTTAAAAGAAGAACTGAAAGATAAAAGATTCCTGACTGTAAGCAGTAACTCCATGTAAATAATTTATAATCCAAAAATAATGGGCTATTCAACGTTCAGAGGAAGGAATCTTTTTTCTGTGTCTGTTTTATAATTATTCCTTTAGAATTATTCTAATTAATATTCAAAGATTACCAACTCTTATCTATAAATGAGTTCCTTATTAATATTACATAAGCTATCCTCCTTTCTTCTGATGAAGCAGAGCACAACATGCTGTAAACAGTATTGACAGGAAAATACATGGTTTAGAACTGTAGTGAAGTCATTTACCATTCATGAAGTAACTTACTAATAATAGTTGCCTACTTAGGAAAATTCAAATGTTAGAGTTTTAACAGGGCACTGAGATCAAAAAGGAATAGTAATAAATGACCTAAAACTGAGCTCTTTTTCATACAGCTGCATAGAATAAAGTATTCCATTTAAACTGCACGTGTGTATGCAAGACATTCAAGACTTGTAGTTGGTTGGAAAATTCAGCACAGTAATAAGACAAGCAAATGTAAAGATCAAAAAAAATTAGTTGTAAATGCCTTATCTATTGGCCATGGCTATCAATAAATAACAAAACAAAACAAAACAAGCATCTTTCCATCAGTGTGCCTTTCAGAAAACAGGGGAAAAATTCATAGGTTCATAGAATCCTAGAATATGCTGAGTTGGAAGGGACCCATCTGGATCATCCAAATCCTGGCTATGCACAAAACACACCAAGAATTTCACCATGTGCCTGAGAGCGTTGTCCAAACGCTTCTTGAACAACACCCTAGCTCAGTGTACAAAACTTAAGTAAAGGTTGCCTTCTGCACCCATCATCAACTTGTCTAAAGCATGTACAAATCAAATACAATAACAATAACTGTAAAGCAGTGATGTACTGCAGGAAACTTCATAACTACATGCTGATTATTTTGACAAGTTCAGCTGTTTAATATCATGCCTGACTGTGCGTTTATGGCTGATGGTTTTCTTTTGTTCAGTATGACAAATCTCAATAAATTTGAACCCAAGTGAATTAAAACTCTGATTTGTTTATTTTGACTAAAATCCCATATGCACAAACCAAATGTGTGGTTTGGCTTTTGCTAATTAATTTGTAGAAACTTATGACTCTAAGAATTCATCTAGCTGTTGCATATTCCATAATTCTACTGCACAAGCATGTATATAGATCCAGCAAGATCCAGGAGACTCAGATACTATTCCTTATAGAAGTGACCAAAGCCATTTTATGTCCAAAACTAATTTTTTTTTTTAATAGATAAAGAGAGGCCAAGACTTTTCTGGCTCTTAGTATAAATTTAAATCTGGTTTATATATAGTAAATGTCACATCATATTGATCAAAGAAACTACTATATTATTAATACTAGAATAATGTTTCCTAAAGGACACAAAAGGATTGCAAAACAAATGAGCAGCCTGTTTAGGCAGCGTCCCTAGACCATTCCAAGATCCTGTATTTTAAAAACTAAAGTTAATCAGTACAGCACTGAGATGGGAAGGAAAACATACATGACAGTGTTTCATCTACTTAAGAAAACAAACCTCAGTCACAGTCTAATACCTCTTAGGAGGATCTCTGCTATGATTCTGCCTTCAAAAAGAACCAGAGTTGAAAATAAATTTATTACAGTCCATCTCTAATTTTTTCTTAGATTAAAAGATTTCTGCAGCAATAGGCAGACACGCAAATTGGAAAAAACCTTTTTTCTCTAAATTAGTTCTGATCTTCGCAAAGTTTTTCCTACATATGTGACTACATGCATATCACCGTATAATGTCATCATATCCATTTCTGTATTTCCTCCACGTGTTGGAAAATGCTGACTGAAAAAAATGTTACAGTCATAATAAAAAAGAAACTGAGAAAGAAAAAATAATTAGAGGTATAAAAAATTTAGGAGATAGAAGTTGTGTGAAAAAAAGTTTAAAGCATTCTTTCTTGAGTGGGAATTATTACTAAATTTTCAAATCTACATAAATATTTGTGTTAAGACCGCAGACTAAACAAAAAAAAAAAAAACCAACCAAACAAAACTCAAAACCACATGCACAAAGGAAAAAAAAATATAAATCATTCATGTTTCAATTTACCAAAAAACACTGTTATCTTCTAAAATATCCAGAAGAATTACTGACATTAATCATAAATATAGGAATTGGCTTAGCCCAGAAGCTTAAGACCCCTATCAATTGTTTCATGAATGACAGCTTTGTGCCCCAAAACATTCTTGATTTGGTTATACACAAAAAATTTGCCCATTTTTTTCCTTACTGGCACTGCATTTAATCTTGGGAGGATGTGTAGAAAACGTAATTTTTAGGCAGCTTCTGATGTGCTCTTTTTTTTTTTTTTTAAGGATCATTTTGATTAAGGAATTCAATTTAGGGATTTAAACCATCATCCTTTCGGAGATCTGAAATGTACAAAGTCTACTTTAGAAATGAGTTACAGAAAACTGAGGGGCTACTGAAAAATTATTTCTCACAGAAAAACACTCATGGAAGAAAAATTTCTCACGGGGAAATTTTGCAGTGAATCTTTTGGAGATATTTTCTCTTTAAAACAAAATAAATGTTTGGAATATCTTTACTAACCAACTGTGTGAGGGCTTATATTGTTTAAATATACCTAAAATAACATGGAAGGGTACTGCATCATGCATCACCTCTAGCAGTACATTTTTAAAACTGCAACCATTGACTCAAATGCTGATTTTCCATAGAAAGGTTATCAATTCTATCATGTGACAGTGATGTTGCAGGAAACTTCAGTAAACGCAAGGGTATAGAGCTTATTATGTTTCAGAAATCCCAAAAAGTGATTTAAGAAGCAAAGAAAAAAACCTTCAAATATTTTCATTTTTGGAAGTGGTAAAGTATTTTCTGCTTGGCTTTCTCATAGTTTAAGATATCAATATTTTTTCTTATTCTTTCTTTCCTTCCCCTCCTTTCTGTGGGAATGAATATGACTTTTATATATTTAAAGTACCTTTATTAATTAAAATATTTTTTTTTCCTGGGCCACACATTACTCACAACCCCTTCTTTTCAGTATCCCATATTTTGCTGTCACATCTTCTCTCAATGCCCCTTGCAGAAGATTAGGCCCTGAATCCTCTCTAATAAGGTATTTCTTCATGCTTAGCATGATGGTGATAATAATACTAGTAACTTTACAAATCTACCATACCAATGTAGAAAAGAAGCTATCCTGTAAAAATAAATACAGGTGACTGAGCAAAGCTAAATAATAATAATAATAATAATTAAAAAAATTACCTAAAAGGCATATTCTTGCTCATCAATTGTATTCAGCAGTGCAGGCAGGTGCCAGGCTAATTGCTGCAACATGGGATTCATTTATGCTCTTATAGAGCCAAGGAGTAACTGGTGTGTTTCTGTCACTTCCTCCTTGAACAGCACAATGACCTGTGTCATCAGTATTGTGTATGCTTCTTTCTATGTTACAACTTTGTTTCTCCCCTGCATGGTTTCTATATCCCATAAGCTATGTAAAGCCATTTGGATGCATAAGGCAGCAGCTCAGACACCAAGCTGGTATTGCTCCTGGGATTCAACTATATATGAACGTAATGTACTGATTCTGAAAAATAAAAACATTTTCTTTTTAATTACAATTACAACTGAGAATACAAAATGAAAGTGAAATCTATAATCTTAAGAGGTGAAAGCAAACAAGTTTCTTTCTTCATTTCACTGGCCAATAAATACAGAACTAACTTTTCATCTATTCGCACAAAGTTCTGATCATGCAAATGCTACTAAGCAGAGGTCAAAAATTTCTTTGATTCTTATCAGTTTGTACTGGGAAGACCCCTACTGATTTTAATGAAAGTTTTATTGACTGAAAACTAAGTAAGGCCTTCACATTTCAGCTTTATAGGATTACACTTCTGGATAAAAGCTGGGTGTAGAAGCAGGTCTACAGGATATTAATCACATTGATAACGCAATACTTTCTGTCATTTGCTGCTTTACCATGATAGAGACCTAAATCATTGCTGTTCGCTGTTTTACCATGACAGAGACCTAAATCACTGCTATTTAAACCAGGGGGAAAGAGCTGTGACGAGGTAGTTATGGATGTAAGTACATATATATGTGTGTGTGTGTGTATGTATATTTACATGGATACTTATATACAGGCATATGAATAAAAAATACATAGTATTGTTAAAATAGAAAGAAAAAATCTGATGAGCTTAAGTTTGAAAGTATAGGACTGTTCTCTAGCTTTAAAGCCAGTCCTAGTTCGTAGGTATACTCTGAGATAATTTGGTTTGAAATTCAGTGCACCCTCAAGAAAGCTACACTGTTTCTCCCCCCTACTGCCCCAATACTTCTGTGTAAAATATAGTAAACCTCACCCATCAAGGTGACCATTTGTCATACGCTTTCTTTTTCAGTCATTCCAGAGAAACCTTCAGGAGAGTTCAAGGACAGTATGTCTGGAGTACTAGATAGCAGCTGTTGTCTTTTAAGGGCCAAGGGAGAGAAAGAAGAAACACAATCCAGTTCCCGTCCAAGGAGAAAAAGCAACAGAAAAACAGTACTTTCATTGCATATAAAAATAAGAAGCCCCAAAGTCTGAACAATTGCACAGAGTGATTTCTGAAGTCTTGGTAAGGCCATACATTTCAGAATTCCACTTAAAAGAAGCTATTAACAATCAGACACAAAAGAATTAGTACTATCATTAAATAGAACAGCTTCTAAACATTTTATTTTATAATCAGTCAAAGAATACTGACTTTTTACTTTCCTGGATTTTTTTGATGTATGTGAAAATCTCATTGGTTGCATAAATGTACAAGAAACAGAAAACATGAATTTTTTGCTGTCCCCCAAGAAAGTTAGCATACTCTTAAAGAATCACATACATTTTTAAGTTTGCTTGAAAAGCAACAAGATAAAATTCTTTCCAGAAAGACATGGAAACTTCCTCACTTGAGAAACTACAGCCTTTGATCAAATCAAATTTATAATCCTATGGTTTCCTTTATTTTAGGGTTTTCATTTTAAAACATACACTGAAACCACTCACCACAGTCACTAATATTTTTTTTTTCAAAATGTGTAGGATATATTAATTGTGCTTTCTTTTTGGAGCACACTGCAAGAAAACTAATTTTGAATGCTTGGCTGTATTTCTCGTTCCTCAAACTAGAAAGGCCTAAGAGCACAGCAGAAATTATCCATTTATGTCCCAGGGAGTGGAATTTAATTTCATCTGAAACAGACATTTTGTGGCTATTTGTAAACAGTATGACTAAAGATCTTAAGTGCTTGCAGTAGACAAAGAGAAAATGTATATGCATTCCCTGAAACAGGTAAGAGATTATCCTAAAATAAATTATTAACACATTATAATGCAGAAAATAGTTTTCTTAAATAGTAACATATAATGAAGCCAGTGTAGGGTAGACTATTCTGACTTTAAGTCCAATACAGGTCTATGAGGAGAGTAATTACCCGTATGTATTTGCTGCAAGAAAAGAAGCTAGTCTATAACAGCATCTCTAAGCCAAACAGAATGAAGACACGAGGCCAAAGATGAGAAGCTTCTCCTTGCATTCTCCTTAAATTTTTACTGAATATAATATCTTACTTTTCACAAAATCATAACAGATCGTGCATGTTAGATCATGTAATATGCTACATCACAGGACACAGACATCTGCTGTACAGTGTCTCACCTCCAATTCACTGTGTATTATAGGTCAAACTTGCTGGAAGGACAGACTTGAGACATCTCTAAAACTGCCATCTTCTTTTTTACCTCAAATCAATCAAACCCTTGTTTTGCAAAGAAATCTATTGCTGTTGAACTATGAAATTGGGGTTTTTTTCTTCTCATATTTTCAGTGGAGAAAATACCAATGTTTACAATAAAATGATAGAATGGTTTGGACTGGAAGGTGCTTTTGAAGACCATTTGGTCCACCTCTCCTGCCATGTGGAGGGACATCTTGCATTAAGGTTGTTCAAAGCTCTGTCCAACCTTTGAATGCTTCCAGTGGTGGGACAACCACAACTTCTCTGGGCATCAATGCCTGGACATCTCCTTGTAAAAAATATCTTTCTTAAATCCAATTTAATTCTGACCTCTCTATGCTTAATAGCATTGCATCTTGTCCTGTCACTAGAGGCCTCGGTAAAAATGCTTCCTTCATCTTTCTTATAGGCTCAGTTTAAGTATTGAAAGGCCACGAAATGGTCTGAGGATAAAACAGTTAGGATCCTGAACTTAGATTAAAACTATTAAAACTGTTCAATATTTTCCTATTATTAGTTCTAACATTTTCCTATTTTTTGTTATCAACAGTTGAGAAAAAAATAAATAGGACTTCTGCACACAAAAAATGTAAACATAATTTCCAACTTGTGTAAGGGTAACTTCTAAACATTCTGTTCAATTTTTTTCATGCCAATTTATTTAAAATATTTCTACACATTCAGTTTAAGCTCATATCAATAGCCATGAGGAGTCCTCTGATACCCAACCATTCTAATGATCTCGTCCCAAGTTGGACACAAAAGTATTGCAGAAGTCAGTTGAGGTTTCTCTCCCTTTGTTTCAAAATGCAGTCATTTTACCACAGTAGAAAAATCAAGGTGGTCAGACATGATTTACTTCTGCTAAGACAACGTCATGATTTTCCCAGGGAATGCAGTAAAGTTCCTTGGGTTGACCTCCAGGCTTTTCTTTTTTTCCAGTCACCAGGTACATGCCCAGATTTCCATGATGTTCCAAAGATGATAGAAAGCATCCTTGCCTTTCTTAACTCTCTTGGTTGCTGCCTATAAGGTCCCAAGGATGTGTATGGGTACTTTGTCCTTTGCAGCTGTCCCTGTTTCCACTCCTTGTATGGTGTGTCTCTGGACTGGAGCTCTCATGAGCTCTCAATTCAGCCAAGCCAGTGTCCTGGTCTGTCTCCTTGTTTTCCTGAGTACCATCAAAAACTTTTCATGCTGGAAAGATACTTTTCTTAAAATCTTTATTTTCTTGGCCCTTGAGAGCTGCCTCCCATGAGATCCCACTTAACAGTTTCCTGAATAAACAAAAATATGTTCAGTTAAAGTCCAAGGTTTGCACTCTGCTAACTGTCCTTCCTTATTCTATTCAGGATACTGAACGCCACAGTTTCATGGTGATTGCAGCCAAAGCTACTGCTGACAGACATATCCCTAGGAAGTTCTTGTTACTGAATATGAGTTCTGTCTGTGAGTCATCTGGTCCATTTGGCTCCTGTACTAAGATATCACTTACATGCTTTGGAAGTCTTGCTTGCATTTGGCTGTTGCCCTTCCAGCAGGCAGAAGGGAGTTTAAATTCCCCTATAAGAGCCAGGGTCACAGGGTCTGTGATACAGAGACTTTCTCTAGTTGTTTAAAGAAGAATTTGTTGGCTTTCTGACTGTGATCGGGTGACCTGGAAGGATTTCTGACCTCTCCTTTAATTACAGGTTACCACACGCTGTCAACCAGCCTGTTGTTTGATGTACTCAAGGGCTACATACCTTCAAGCTGCTTCAACATAAAGGGCAGCCTCTCCTCTGCTTATTCCTTGCCTGCCCTTCTTGAAGAGTCTGTATCAGTGCATTGTAGCACTCAAGTTATGGAGCTATTCCACCACATCTCAGTTATTGCATCATGATAATATCACAATTCAACACCCCCACATGAAGCTTGTAAAGATAAAATACCCTTTCTGGAAGGTTTATGGCTTTTTTCTCTTAAGAAAGCCTTTCCTGCACCTTCCTCAAAGATAATTTGGGTTTTCTCCTCCCGCATTCCAGAAGAGGCTTTCAGGTTCTCTCTCTGGTATGAGGAATGATAAGACCCTCAAAGACATGTTATGACCCTCCACATTTGGGGAGGGCCAGAAGGAGCCAGCGAAACAAAGCCCTGAGGAGAACAGGAGGTCTGTCCTTCTCAGGCCTGGTGTTCAAAGCACCATTAAGATTTTCTTCACTAAGTCTAGTGTTCTCGCCTTTGGAATAAATTTTCCTGAAATCCATCCACTGCATGGCATTTTGGGGGTAGCTGTGTGTTATCTTACCTCACAAAGTTTTAGTTCTTCCTGCTCTTTTCCAAGGCTGCATATGTTTGTGTATATTTCGGGAGTGCTCGTTTTGCCCTGGTTTATTGTTCCTGGAGCATATCTTGTTCTTGTCACCTTGCACCCTTTGCTCCGCATCCCTGTCCATTGCTCGCACACTTAAATGGGCTGTAATTTCTCTCCACCACGGGATGTAGTCGGCAGCTCTCCTCTCCAGGTTTGTCAGCCTGTTGGCAAAGGCCTTTAGGTCTTGTCTTTACCCATCAGTCCTCAAATTTGGACCACTTTTACTGAGGCCTTGTTAAAAAACAGAATGAAAACATGGCATATGGCACAGACAGAATTCCTTTGAAACCATAAAGAATGTGCTTTCATGTGCAGAAGCAATAAAATCACATTCACAAAACCAATGGTAAACCAGATATTGAAGTAAATGAAACTGAAAAACACAGTCAAAGTTGAAAATTAAAAAGCATTAAAAGATATGCAGGGCCAACAAACAAGATTTTACCAACTACAACAGTTTTTGATAAATCTGTAGCCTAAGTAAAGGGGAACTTTTATTTTGGTAATATATTGCATCTTAAAAATGAATTCAGTTTTTATTGATTTTTAAAGTAACACTTGCAAGTATGAAGGTAATAGCTTTTTGATTGATTCAGTCAGAATGAGTTAGGCTTTATGAATAAAGGGGAAATTAATCAGTAAGGGTTGATTTAGGGCCTCTTTCATAATATGGATTTCCATTTTTGCGCGTCATTGTTCTGTTGTTAAAAACCTGATGGACTGTTTGCACTGAGGTAAATGATTAAATGTCTGTAACTGGGAGTGACTGAAAAGTGAGGCCATCTCACAAGAATTAAAGCCTTCCTGAAATTAAATGCAACAATCAAACCTAGCTAAGAAAGTCTGCAGGAACCTACAAATTCAACAAGCAGAAATGGAAACATTTTCCATTCCAGGCAAAGCAGTTCAGAAAAGAGAACTATTTCAGAAATTAACTTTCAGCGAGGGAAAAAATTGTTTAGAAGGCAATAAAGAAATGTATTGAGGTATTTGTGACAGACATTCTAGCAAGTGACAGACTTCAGTGTATATAGTACTAGTTTGACAAGAATCACCACATAAAGTTGTTCCCTACTGGTCTTTGAGTTTCTTTTTTTTTTTCCCTGTGTAGATAAATGCGATCTAAGCAAGGGGCAAAATATTACTAGACTTGCTAAGTAAAGCTGTGATTAAAATGGAGGTTATTGAATACTGAACTAGACAAGTAGCCAAAGAGGTTTTTTGTCTTTTTTGTCTGATCAAAAACAATTATTCAGGAAATTTTTAACTACAGGAGTGGATACCAGTCTTCTGCCAAAATGCCTGAAAACTAATTTATGCTATTAGGCTGGAACTATTACGGGACAGAACCACATATAAGATTCCAAACAATGCTGATTTCTTTTCCCTTCAAGCAAAGCTATCTGCTACCTTCAAGCAGAGGACAATTCCATTATGGCCATACATCTCCAGCCACAGAAACACACAGATCTTATAGGGTATTTCAGTGCATATGTATAAATATCTTTATGTATGCATGTATGTATGTAAGTGTATACACATACATAACTTGCTAAAAAGAAGAAACTTGATAAGAAGGTATTCTCTACAGAAACAGGTATTAACTAGATTTTATTTATGCTTGTATATATTACCATTTATTTTTTTCCCATAATTATATACTAGACAACTAGTTTAAATGAAAGAGATAAAAATCATTGAATAGCTTTGCATCATAAGATGTTGTTAATAATAGCACATATTGTAATAATTCATGACCTCATGGCTTTCAAATCAATATTTCATCTGTTTCCTGGAACTGACTTAACTGATGATGATCATTCTAGACCCTTTTAGAAATTATTCTTTTTAACATGACATAATCAAAAAACCCCCAAAAAACAGTAAAATATTACTTTAAAATCTTGAGCAGTGATACTCTGACATCAGAGCATCTGAACAGAAAACGTGATCCTGGAAAACAGCTTACACCACACATAGAAAACAACCAACATATACATATTTTAATGGAGTTCAGACACAGAGTAAAGTGAGAAAGATGAGTGAGTACAATTATTCAGTTGTGACAAATGCAGCAACTACCTCCTTTGCTTTTCCAAATTTTACAAGTTTTGTTTACTAAATTTTATTAAAAAGGTCATGGTTAGGCATGGGAGGAAGTCAACTTGTTTGACATGGTTGCTGTCTCCCAGGTCAGCTAGATATGTAATAGTACAAAATAACGAAACAAGGTTGACATACGGTCATAGGTAAGCACAAAGACACAATGGCATCACACATCAAAAAGATGAAAATGGTTCCTTTTTCCCTTGAACATGGAAAATAAATGCCAAATTTATAATAACTCATATTTTGCACCACAGATGGCCTATTTAAAAGGTTTGGGTTAAAACAAGAGAATTATTTCCAGATGTTTATAAAGGAAAAGAAAGAGATACTTAGAGCTTTTTCTTTAAAAAAAGCTTGAATATATCTGCATTTTACAAGGTAGTATTAAAGACACTACTGTTACAAAACAGTAAGACAAGTGGTACAACACTCTTTGTTTCTAAATGCACTGCAATACAGATGTAAGCCAACAATAAAATTATTGTAACCGCTTTCCAAAAAAACCTAAGAACTTTATGAAGATCTTGCTTTGCTTTATTCTACCCCACCAGTGTATTTTACAAATACTGTTCCAGTCAGCTGAGCTAGTTAGAAAAAACTGTATATATAGACTGTATTGTGGATGGAAATACAAACTTAAAGAGTGCTGGCGGATGAGTCAGAGGAATCAGATAAGGGTCCAACAAAGTTCTTGCCAAATGCTTGCAGATCTCTGCTATTTTGGCAAACTATGTCATTAGGAGAGATCAGCTCAGAAACAGTCTTTCAAAGTCTAAGGGATCTTCCAAACGTGTAATCAAAGAGTATTGCTGGTAAACTGCCAACTATGCTCTTTGGACAGCTGTTCTTCTTCCCACCTCTCAATATTCTCTCCCCTCTGTTCCCCATGTCTTTATGCTGTGCAGTACTCCACAGACAGTTGTCTTTATTGGGAACATCATGGCCTTATCCTTGCAGACTACTCTGCAAGTTGCCACTGATGCTGATATCTTGGTTAGCTTAGATTACACCTCAGTATTTGCTATCATTTGGTTTCCAATAACAACTTATGTAAACTGAAACCTACATTTTGGGTGCTTTTTATCAAAAGAGCATTAAGTGCTCTTAAGAGCACTTAATGAGCACTTAAGAGCAAAAGTGCTAAAAATAATAGAAAAATGGCATGACAAGAATCAAATTCTCTTCTTTTGCTGAAGTGGATGTAAATTTAAAGAAAATCTGGGAGCATGAAGTATTGAATTAATGATTCTTCAGACTGAATACTTTCAGAGGTCTTTTAATAGTAGCTTCACTCTTGAGCTTATTTTCTAGTGTTCATTTTACTCTATTTTTTTCTCGCTAATAACAGCAACAGAATGTTCTCTGTGGCCACTGAAATAAAGGGTTTTTAAGACAACTATATATACATATGTGTATATATACACATATTTCTAGGAGAGAACTGTGCTGTAAACACTTGGTAATGTATTTTTTTGCCTCTTCATGTCAGATAGCATATTGCAGAGACAACTGTTATACTAAACATATCTTGAGGACACTTGTCAGTATAATGCACTGGAAATGCGATACTTTTATTTTCTTCTTCTTCTTGGAGAGGCAGAAGTGCAATGGATTGGAAAGGTGAAGCTGCAATTGTTATGAATGGTTTATTAGTTTTGGAATTTAAAGATTGAAGACTGATCTAGATATTTTCCTCTTTGAAGGCATAGTATCTATATCTGAAGTGAGGGTGTAAAGACTAGGTTGCCAGGCTCTTTTTGATGGTGCCCAGTGGCAGGACTGGAAGCAATGGGCACACTCTGAAACACATGATGTTCCCTCTGAACATCAGGAAACATTTTTTTCCTGTGAGGGTGACCACAGACTGGCACAGATTGCCCAAAGTGGTTGTGGAGTCTCCATATTTGGAGGTATTCCAAAGCTGTTTGGACATGGTTCTGGGTAACTCACTCTGGGTGGCCCTGCTCGAGCAGAGGGGTTGGGCCATATGAACTCCAGAGGACCTTTCCACCCTCTGTGGAAGGGCCTGTGATTCTGTGATAATTTGTGTTTCTGTGATAATTTGTCTTCAGGCTCCTCTGTTTTTAGTCTCAGTTCCTCTTGAATTGTGCATATTGCTGTGCAGTTGCAATGTTTGCAGGATGGCTATGTTATGCAGGAGCCCATTTTTAGCTGTCATAGTTTTCTTTTATTGTAACTTTTCTTGAGTTCAATCTAATACTATCTCACCAGCATCTGTATGCCCCTCTTAAATACATAGCAGAGTAGAAAAATCAAGGTTTATGTCATGGGTTTATTTTGGGCTAGTTTTTTTTCAAATTTTTTATACAATTGTTATGAGAGAAGTTTTATACAGACGAAAGAGACTTGACGTGGGGGAATAATATAAAATTTATTACTAGCAGGAGAAAAATTAAAGAATAATATATACAACAATTCTAACTAGTTTTTTTAATGAAGAAAATTCTATGTATTTACAAAATTATCCCTCCCCCGGTATCAGTTCAGGAGGAGAAAAGTCTCTTCTCTACTTTCAGGGTTTATAGTTCCTCTAAATCAAATTTGTAGCACTTGAAAGTTTTCTTCTATTATCTCTAGGGTGACAGCTCCGATCGGCCGTAGCTGGAAGTCTCCCTCTCTCTTTCCCTCTGCTGCACGTCGACCTCAGGACTGTCCCTGCTCCTCCCTGCCGGGCCAGGACCGGAG